>JAPQNM010000040.1:14698173-14703173 GCA_029783475.1 Metacarcinus magister | reverse complement strand
ATTCCATTAAGTGTAACCAAGTTGTTAGTGATGCAAGGCCATTCGTACATACATTGATTGGATACAGATAGTTAAGAAACTTTGTTATTGAGTTTCCAGATTGTCTCCATGGAAGAGTTACTAACTAGGTTACTTGTTACATCTCGCGAGACAAAAAAAAAAAATAGATAGGAGAGGTAAACACGCTGTTGTAAGGTTTTTCATTGACTTTTGATCATTTCCTTTGGGTTTAGATGCACCATTATAGTATTTCTGAACCTACTTAGCATTAAATTATTTTATTTATTTTATCTTATCTTACTTTAATGTATTTATCTTTTTTTCTTCTGGCATTATAGTAACATTCTTACCATCTATCTCCACCACCACCACCACCACCACCACCACCACCACCACCACCACCACCACCACCACCACCACCACCACCCTGCCTCCCTCGCGCCTCATAACCTGGAATCCTGCCGCTAAGCCAACAGTCTTCGGGCAACACTGTAAGAGAAAACAATATTCTGGCGTCCAGGGAAAAACAACATTTCTTTATTTACAAACACAACCATTAACAGAAAGTGGATCTAATCTTTAGCGCCATTTTTTCTTATTTTCCTCTTTCCTCTGTACATTCAGGAAAACAATTTAACACTGAAGTCGAATTAAATCTCACAAGTATAGAGTGCAACGAGGTAAGACACACGTGTGGGAATGGATTTAGTGGTTCAAGAAGAGGATGACTGCAAATACACTCTGCTTTTGGGTTCATAAGAATGTTAAGTGGAAAGAAACTTGCTTGTGCTCGGTGGTAAACATGAGACTCCTCCACACGATGACCTTCCCAACCGTGGTCTTGTTTGACGTTGTGGTGTTGAGTCTGTGCAGGTCACCGTGATGGAGCAGTTCGGAGACACAGTTTATGCAGGTCTTGTCTTCGTCAGGTCAACGCTATGCAACCTTCAGACACTCGTTCAGTTGTATCTTAGACGTTGAATGTTGGTTTTCCTTGTATAATGAAAAAAGAATGTTCTGTGGCGCTACTTTAGCTTTTTTTTTAAATTCAGGTGTGTCCTCGCACGCCGCAAAACGAGAACTAAATTAAAGTTGACAGTGAGAGACAGGTAATCAAATGTGACCGATTAAAAACGTTGATATTCATAGTACATAAGCGTGTACTGATACAACAATGTGTGAACGTCTAACACTAGTTACGATGATGATGTCGATGCTGTTGATGATGATGATGAAAACGTCAGAATAGGACATAGAGTAGCCGAGAAGGAAGTGTGTAGGAGGCAAACCAGATTAAAGGGTTCAAAGTGTGCTTGTGAATGTAAGCTGATGAGACTCTTCTTGACGCAAGGCTCTGATCTGCCTCGACTATTCACCGAGACGAGAGAACGAAAGGAAGAGAGGAAGAGAGGACAAGAGAGGCGCTTCATGTTCCTCCTCCCGAGACCAACACGTGAGGCTATTATTATTATTTTTTTAATAAAATGCGTAAGCACCAGTGTTGGTGCACGCTTATAACTCACACTACCCCCCCCCCACCACACACACAGGAGTTACAGCGTTTAAGAAGACAAACCCAGTTTATCTTCACCCGCCTGGGATTCGAACCCAAGACATCTCGGTTGTGAGCTGAGCGTGCTAACCATTACACCACCATAATAAAGTCAACACTACACTCTCAGGAAGTCAATACTGCTGCTTAAAAGAAAGTGTTGGTGCTGGCTTCCCAGAATATGAAGCTGGATTTCTTGGGACTCCGGCCAATCGTTCCTGAAGGGAATCTGACAATAATATCCTCATTTTACCCGAAGATATTTTTACATGAAATGATAATGGTAAGAATGTTTGTATACTATTGATAATGATAATAATAATTAAGTGACCATGACTGCCAAAACCACTCACCCAGCATACCCAAACTGCTCGCTTCAGTTTGGGTAGTCGTACGAAGACAAGCTGAGCCATGAGTGAAGAATACTGAATGATGAGCCCCGCTGCCCCACGGCCCTGCACCCGCGAGGCCCCACAGCCCCGAAGCCCTGCAGCCTCGCTGCCCCGAGGCCCAGCACCCGCAAGGCCCCGCAGCCCTGCAGCCCCGCTGCCCCGCTGCCCCGAGGCCTCGCAGCCCTGCAGCCCCGCAGCCCTGCAGCCCCGCAGCCCTGCAACCCTGCAGCCCCGCAGCCCAGCAGACCTGCAACCTCGAGGCCCCACAGCCCTGCAGCCCCACAACTGTGCAGCCCCGCAGCCCCACAGCCCTGCAGCCCCTGCTGCCCGCTGCCCCGAGGCCTCGCAGCCCTGCAGCCCTGCAGCCCCGCAGCCCAGCAGACCTGCAACCTCGAGGCCCCACAGCCCTGCAGCCCCGCAGCCCCGCAGCCTTGCAGCCCCGCTGCCCCGCTGCCCTGAGGCCTCGCAGCCCTGCAGCCCCGCAGCCCTGCAGCCTCGCAGCCCCGCAGCCCAGCAGACCTGCAACCTCGAGGCCCCACAGCCCTGCAGCCCCAAAACTGTGCAGCCCCGCAGCCCCGCAAGCCTGCAGCCCCGCAGCCCCGCATTCATGCAACCCCGCAGCCCTGCAGCCCCGCTGCTCCGAGGCCCCACAACCCCGCAGCCCCGCTGAACTGTAGCTCCGCAGCCCCGGTGCCCCGCAGCCCCGCACCACCGCAGCCCCGCAACCCCTCATCCCCACTGTCCCTAGGACCCGCAGCCGCGAGGCCCCGCAGCCCTGCAGCCCCGCAGCCCTGCAGCCTCGCAGCCCTGCAGCCCCGCATTCCCGCTGCCCCGCGGCCCCACAGCTGCGAGGCCCTGCAGCCCCACAGCCCGCAGCCCCGCAGCCCCGAAGCCCCGTAGAACTGCTGCCCAAAGGCACCGCAGCCTCGCAACCCTGAGGTCCCGCAACCCTGCAGCCCCACAGCCCAACAAACCCGCAGTCCCGAAGCCCTGCTGCCCTGAGTCCCCGCAGCCCCGCAGCCCCGCAGCCCCGCTGCCCTGCTGCCCCGAGGCCCCGCAGCCGCGAAGCCCCTCAGCCCTACAGCTCCGCAGCCCCGCGGCCGCGCAGCTCCGCAGCCTTGCAGCCTCGCAGCTCCACAGCCCACCACGGCCCTACACCCGCGAGGCCCCGCAGCCCCGCAGCCCTGCAGCCCCGCAGCCACGCTGCCCCGATGCCCCGCAACCCCGCAGCCCCGCTGAACTGCAGCTCCGCAGCCTCGCAGCCGTGAGGCCCCGCAGCCCCGCAGCCCTGCAACCCCGCAGCCCCGCTGCCCCGAGGCCCCGCAGCCGCGAGGCCCCTCAGCCCTGCAGCCTCGCAGCCCCGCAGCCCCGCAGCTCCGCAGCCCTGCAGCCTCGCAGCCCCGCAGCCCCACAGCCTCGCAGCCCCACAGCCCTGCAACCCCGCATCTCTGCAACCCTTCAGCCACGCAGCCCCGCAGCCCTGCAGCCCCGCTGCCCCGTGACCCAGCAGCCCCGCAGCCCTGCAGTCCTGCAGCCCCGCAGCCCCACTGCCCCTCGGCCCCGCAGCCATGAGACCCCGTAGCCCTGCAGCCCTGCAGCCCCGCAGCCCGGCAGCGCCACAGCCCCGCAGCCCGGCAGCGCCACAGCCCCGCAGCCCGGCAGCGCCACAGCCCCGCAGCCCGGCAGCGCCACAGCCCCGCAGCCCGGCAGCGCCACAGCCCCGCAGCCCGGCAGCGCCACAGCCCCGCAGCCCCGCAGCCCGGCAGCGCCACAGCCCCGCAGCCCGGCAGCGCCACAGCCCTGCAGCCCCGCAGCCCGGCAGCGCCACAGCCCCGCAGCCCGGCAGCGCCACAGCCCCGCAGCCCGGCAGCGCCACAGCCCCGCAGCCCGGCAGCGCCACAGCCCCGCAGCCCGGCAGCGCCACAGCCCCGCAGCCCCGCAGCCCGGCAGCGCCACAGCCCCGCAGCCCCGCAGCCCGGCAGCGCCACAGCCCCGCAGCCCGGCAGCGCCACAGCCCTGCAGCCCCGCAGCCCGGCAGCGCCACAGCCCCGCAGCCCGGCAGCGCCACAGCCCCGCAGCCCGGCAGCGCCACAGCCCCGCAGCCCAGCAGCGCCACAGCCCCGCAGCCCCGCAGCTCATCGCCCCGCAACCCTGCAGCCCCACTGAACTGCAGCTCCGCGAGGCCCCGCAATCCCGCAGCCCTGCAGCCCCGCAACCCCTTAGCTCCGCAACCTTGCATCCCCGCAGCTCCGCAGCCCCGCATCCCCGCAACCTTGCTGCCCTGCAGCCCCGCAGCCCCGCAGCCCCGCAGCCACGCAGCCTCGCAACCCCGCAACCCCGCTTCCCCGATGCCCCGTAACACAAACATTCACACTCACACCGCAACATATGCATCAACACAGTCATCCCTCCATACACCCATACTCACTCTCCGAACACACAGACTAACAAGCACTCCCTCAACACACCCACACTCACTCCTCTAACGCACACAAACACCCTCATCTCCCAAAACCTACACCCAAACTTATTCCTCGAACACATACACCAACACTCACTCTTACTTACACACAAATCAACAGTCACTCCCCCTAACGCACACTCCCACACTCAATCCCCTAACACTCATCCTCCTCATAACACACACATCAACACTTATTCTTTCCAATACATACATACACATACACACACGCAGACCAAAAACACACACCCCACTTATCAATACCCCAAAACACACCCCATCTATCAATACCCCAAAAAAACACCCCCTTATCAATACCCCAAAACACACCCCACTTATCAATACCCCAATTATCAATACTACAAAACACACCCCACTTATCAATACCCCAATTATCAATACTACAAAACACACCCCACTTATCAATACCCCAAAAACACACCCCAATTATCAATACCCCAAAACACACCCCAATTATCAATACCCCAAAACACACCCAGGCACCACCATCAACACAAACACTCCTTCCCCCTACACACATACACACACTCACAATCGCTTCCCCAACACACATACACACACAGATACACAAATA
>JAPQNM010000040.1:14670673-14693173 GCA_029783475.1 Metacarcinus magister | reverse complement strand
GGAAAACAGTCTAAGGGAAGGTCACATTTATTGTTTATCTATAGCGATTGTGTGACTGGATGAGGAAAGTTGAGATAGACAGCAGACAGATAAGATGAGTAAGTGAGGATGTGAGGGAGTGAGTTTGGGGGTTGATATATCAGTGAATGTAGGGATGGATCCAGAACCTCTTTGACTGGTGTGGGGGGGGGGCACCATGAAGCAAAAGTTACACATTTGTCGAGACATGTATATATGGTATTTGAAACAAATAAATACACACACACACACACACACACACACACACACACACACACACACACACACACACACACACACACACACACACACACACACACACAATAGTCCTTATGGATCAATGCATAAGGATTATATTAAAGTTACTCTGCTAGAATGTCTGGCAGGAAAATCCTCCTTGGGTTCCTCCACACAAACTGTTGAACTTCCTCCTTTGGTTCAATGGTAAAGTTTCTATGAACATACATCATTATCAACGAAGATAATCGGTTGGTTGACATTGTTGACTTCAAGTAAATTTTTACAAGTCTCAGTCTACTGATACTGGATCAAAATTGGATCAAAATCTATACGAAAAGTGTGTTGTTTATATGCAGGTGCTTTCTGGTGTAGATGTAATATTTTACCGCTGTAGATATTATTGGACTCAATCGCAATAGAATTATGTGTTTGGTATATTTTTGGGTGACCCCGACTGGGGAGGCACGTGTCTCCTGTGCAGGGTAAATCCGCCACTGGAATGAGTTAGCTATTGGGTGCATAAGTGAGGAGATATGTGAGTTAGTGAGTGAGTGAATGATTGAGATAGTAAAGAGTCATAAGTTAAGAAGATAGATAGATAAAAAAGCCCTTCATCGTTATCAAAGCGAGGAAGCTTTTGACATGTGGAAAAAATATGAGAACATAAAAAAAACAAATGATTGGGTTCACGTGAGTATTTTCTTTGTTTTTTTCTCTTTCTTTCTCTTTTTTTATTTATCATACTGATTTCTTACTTGTGTTTTATATTTCTGATTCTGCTTTTAGCGTTATTATTCTCTTATTTAGTTTATGTAGTTTTTTTCTCTCCCTTTCTTGTTCTTTTTTGGTCGACTTCAAATCCATTTTCCCATCCACCACATATATGTATATTGAGCCTTCCTCTCCCTTCTCTCTACTCACTCCACCTTAGATTTCTTTTTCTTTTCCTTTACTACGCATCGTGTGTGTCTCTCTCTCTCTCTCTCTCTCTCTCTCTCTCTCTCTCTCTCTCTCTCTCTCTCTCTCTCTCTCTCTCTCTCTCTCTCTCTCTCTCTCTCTCTCTCTCTCTCTCTCTCTCTCTCTCTCTCTCATGTCAAGATACTACCCCATTTAAAGCTTTTTTGCCTTTCTATATCACTGAAATTGCCTCGTAATATGCGATTTGCAAATCTTTTATGAGGAAAAAACAAGTCTTTATCCTGTTCTTTTTTTTTGTTTTTTTAGAGTGAAACGAGATACCTGTTCATGGTTGGTTAGAAGAGCTATTATTAGACACCGTTTCGTGCTGTTCTGTGGCGGAGCAGCACGTTGTTCCTTCGTCTTTAAGAGATGCAGAAACAGGGAGGAGGGAAGGCAAGATGAGAGGAAGGTGGAAATGTTACCAAAAAGAAGTCAACTCAGCGATTATAGAAAGGATGTGTCATTGGGTTTCTTTTTCTTTCCTTCGGTTGTGATAATGGTAATCAGAGGGTAGGAAGGAAGAAGGAGGAGGAGGAGAAGAGAGGACGTAAGTGGGTAAGAATGTTTGAATTTGTAACTGACTACATCTTTGTGCTATTCTTGTCTTCGATATTGAACTGACTCTCTGAACTGTAAACTCTATCTCACTCAACCCTTTATATCCTGCACACATTACACTACGTAACCTAACCTAACTAACCTAACCTAACCTAACCTAACCTTGCCTAACCTAACCTAACCTAACCTTGCCTAACCTAACCTAACCTAACCTAACAGTACACTACGTAGTCCCCAGCCATCACAGCGTCACACTCAATATGGACTGCACAGGAAAATGAAAAATACATAAATACATAAATAAAACATACATTTAGTGTTTACATAAATATTTATATAAAAAAAAGATATAAAGATAGCCAGGAATGTTAAGTAGACGATGCCACCTCACTCTCTTTGCCACCTTCTGCATTTCCTTCCCCCTGTTGCATGCTAATACTAAAGTCACACCTCATACATATTCATACATTTACATATTTATAAACACCATGAGTTTGTGAAAGAAATGGGAGGGAGGATAACTATATGTATGTTTCTGTCTATCTGTCTATCTGTCTATCTATCTATCTATTTAGCCATCAAGATAAGGAACTAAGATAATGTACCATATATAAACCAGTGACAACATTATTTTTCTCTTTGGTTTATGAGCAAAAAATAAAGGCCTCGTGTCAACGTAGCGAGTGAGTGAGTGAGTGAGTGAGTTCTGCTGCGTACCGCCATGTCTGTCTGATCCATCTTCCTTTATGGCAGAAACAGAGCGAGGCGAGGGGAGGCGAGAGGAGGAGAGACTTGACCCGTGGGAGAGGCACCTGACTGAGTCGTAGATATGATTAAGGGCAGTGATTTGCATCTTGAAGGCCTGCTAAGAATAACCGACCCATCAGTAATTATGTCGAGGTAGTTACATTGGTTTCCTCATTACTGCTTATTGAGAGTGTACAAGGAAGTGACTGTTTGTGGGGAGACTGACTGACTGACTGACTGACTGACTAGCAAATGGGTGAGTTTTCAAGATAATAATAATAGTAGTAATTAAATCCTAACACACTTTACGTGGTTGGTGTTCACGTGTAAGTATAAAAATGTGTATGAGAGTCCACACAGACATGCACCACTCCGTTAAAAGGGTGGAGAGAATATACTGTATTTACCTTGTATATTTTTTCATGAAGGTGAAGTATAATAATGCAGCCACTTTAATATCATTCCGCGAGTCATTCCATATTCATTGCACTCGAGTTGTCTTTGGTGGTAATTGAAAGTGTGTGTTTCCCTACGGCCACCAGTAGGTTCAATTTACATCACTAATTCCACATTTCCTCCATAATTACATTCCTCATGTCACTGCAGACTCACCAAGCTTATTGACCAACACATAAATAACACTAGACAAACAGCGGTACACTAAATAAGTAGATATCATGTAAACAATTCAAATGATAGACTTTCCAATCTAGAGTTTACGTTTATTTGAATCTAGTCTTACACGACACATCTCTGCTGCTCTACAACGGTGACTTTTATTCTACTTCACAAAGGCTGTTCGTGCACCTGACATCAGCTTAGGAAAATAACGCGTAATAGATATATGAGAGAACCAGTTGACTTGTGTTGATTAAAAGTATATTGTTGTATGTGATGATACTGACAGCACCCGTAGTAGTAGTTGTTATAATAGTGGTGTTGATAATAGTAGTAATGTCTGACTAGTAGTATTACATTTTGGTCCCACCCCTTGTCGTACGTACAGCAGTGTGTTAAAGGTTACTCCTACAATATAAAGGAAGTCGCAAAATGAAGATAAAAAAAATCAGCCATGAAGAAGTTTGCCACCGTGTGTTGCCGCTGGCCGGAAAGACCTTCGCTGGAAATGAAGCCATAGCCAACAGGAAGAAGAGGAGGAGGAGGAAGAAGAGGAGGAAGAAGAGGAGGAGGAGGAGGAAGAAGAGGAGGAGGAGGAAGAAAAGGAGGAGGAGAACGAGGAGCGGCATTTCCATCACAGCCTGCATCCTCCTCCTCCTTCTCCTCCTCCTCCTCCTCCTCCTCCTCCTCCTCCTCCTTCTCCTCCTCCTCCTCCTCCTCCTCCTCCTTCTCTCACCCCAAGGGTAAGCTCGCAAATCTGGGTGGAAACGAGTTTTCTCACCCTGAACAAAGAGTACGTGTGTGGACAACGAGAGAGAGAGAGAGAGAGAGAGAGAGAGAGAGAGAGAGAGAGAGAGAGAGAGAGAGAGAGAGAGAGAGAGAGAGAGAGAGAGAGAGAGAGAGAGAGAAAGAGGGGGGGGGAGGGGTAGCTGCCCGGATCAGGTGAAAAGTAAAGAGGATTTCCGTTGAAGGTTATTTTCCGTGTGTGCCAAGAGCTATGAAGGTGCTGAGAGAGAGAGAGAGAGAGAGAGAGAGAGAGAGAGAGAGAGAGAGAGAGAGAGAGAGAGAGAGAGAGAGAGAGAGAGAGAGAGAGAGAGAGATAGATAAATAGACAACAAGTAGAAAAAATGCTTGTTAAAAATCTAGACATCTCTGGTGGTCATCAATGGACTGGGAGACATTTAAGTGTGTGTGTGTGTGTGTGTGTGTGTGTGTGTGTGTGTGTGTGTGTGTGTGTGTGTGTGTGTGTGTGTGTGTGTGTGTGTGAATGAGTAGAGAACAATACAAATTCTGCTTTTTTTTTCTTTTTTCTGCTGTATTATTTATCACCTGAGCGTCGTACAGAGGCAGCACCAGAAAGGCCGCGGCTCCCTTGCCATTACGGTGTGGCTTTACAAGGGAGACTGTGAAGGAATAAAAAATAGAAGAAAAAAACTAGAAAATTTTAACTCATTTTTCATATGATTTATTATTTTTTTTTAGTCTTGCTTCTACAACTAATGCATAACTTACCTGTTTAAGTGTTTTTATATTTCCTTAAATGTATAATGTTTAGGGTAATTTTGCACTTATAATAAATAGAATCATACTAACTAATCATTAAACTTGGTAATTATATTTATATGCATCCATTTGTCTGCTTGTCATCCTTGGTAAGAGCGTCCTTGTAGCGTGAATTTGGGTTGAAGGATGAACAGAGACAAGCCAGTAAGTATCCTGCCGGCCGTAGGACATACTATACAAGAGGTCAACACCCCACGCCCTCCTCATCCTTCGGGAGCATTTCCTCGTGGCGGGAGAGGAGACGCTTTCAGGAGGATTGCCAGGAGGAAAGAATAATGTGGTGGAGGAAAGATTTATAAGCGGACATCCCACATCTCTCCCCCCCCCCCTCCCCCCGCGCGACTGTGTTTTAGGCGAGACCACTGTATAGTTTAACATTTATTTCGTCCTTGTTTACCCAAAGCCTCGCACAGTAATACAGTAATTCATGTACTAAGCTACTGATGTTTTGTTTTTAACTGTATTCCGTATTATATATATGTTTTTTAGGAGACAAATGAAGTGGCGTAACCCTGGCAGGCTGTAAGTCTATCTCTAATTCCTTGAGTTATGGGTAAAAAAGTGTTTCATTTTTTGTGTTTCCACCATGACGACACCTGAGTTGCCACACACCACCATAACAACACCATACACGTCACGAGACACAATGAAGCTTCGGTGTGATGCTTCGAAACCCTCAACACCTTGCCTGGGACGCTAGTTACTTCACTCACCGGTTGGAGTAGGACGTGCACGGAGGCAAGTGTGTGTGTGTGTGTGCTGGTGTGTGGCTGCCTTGTGGGGTTGTGTTCTGTTGTTTTAAGAAGTATTGCATCACGCTGTTCAAGCCAGGGACTCATATACTGTCCATTTCTGCCAAATACTTAGTGAGTGTGTGTGTATGTTTCTCTAACACGTTATATTATCACCACCACCACCACCACTTCTATCATTATTACCATCACCATCACCACCACCACCACCACTTCTATCATTATTACCACCACCACTCACCATCACCACCACCCACCACCACCACCACCACCACCACCATCACCACCACCGCATCCAATCCACTCGTAACGTCCCTTTCCAAGAAATTTACTCGTCAGAAAATGAGTTGCTTCACATTACACATCTTTACTTTCTTGTTTATTCAGCAGGGAAACCGGTTTTTTTTTCTTCCAATATTTTAAAGCCAAAGTTAAGATGAGTGTGTGAGTCTCGGTTCCATTAACACTTTACTAACCAATGGCTGACGTGCCTGAGCGAGGGTTGTTTGTGTTTGTGTTTGTGGCGCTAAGTAAAGGTTTGTTAGTCAACCATAAACACATTACTTCCTTGTTATAACTTGCTGTTGAACACTTAACTTTATTCAGTATTTTCAGAATGCATCGATGTAGATTTTTTTTGTGACGTCCTGTGCAATTATCTGATGTTATCGTGTTTTTGTGCTTATTTAATGTTACTAGTGAAAGGTATTGCAGCAGTTACCAGTCTTTTGATGGGGGACTGCAGGTCACTCAGAAGACTCGGGCAGCTTAACACTGACCACCTGGCACTGTTCTTTTGTCTCGTCAGGTTCAGGGCGACACAATATCAACCTTATAAAAACTTCATAAAAGTTGCTAGACATTTTATTGATACTATATCTTCATACAGGTTGTTAGACATTTATTGATACTATTTCGTGTCTTTGCATCGTTTCAGCAGCAATGGACGAGATAGAAAACGCGATGAACGAGGGTCGAAGGAGCGGCGAGGCAGTGTGGGCACCCTCAGCACCTCGACCTTCACCTCAGAAAACACTACAAGGACAGTCACCTGATCCTTCACCTGCACCTCATCCTTCACCTGCAACGGATGAAACTACATCTTCGTCAGAGCCGTTCGAAAGGAAGAGTCTGGCTGAGGGGAAAATCCTTATATCACGGTTCACGGTAACAAGAACGCCTGTCAACTCACCTTCAGGAGACCCCAAGGACATGACCTTCTACTATCCGGTCACTGCTCAGGATCAGGTTAGTTAGTTTATGACCTGAATTAGTGTGACAAGATGTTATAGATGAAGTGTGTGTGTGTGTGTGTGTGTGTGGGTGGGTGGGTGGTAAAGTGTCCTTCAGTGAGTCATGAAGATAAGGATTGTTAAGAGTGACCTGAGAATACCTGTAGTGATCAAGTTAATTACTCGTTAACTATGTTGCATTTTTTATTAGTTTCTTGATTTTAAATGAGTCATCTATTTGTGTATCAATCAATTTGCATTTATTTATTTTGTATAAGGTCGTGAATTCAGCGTTAGGGAGGATCAAGTAGCCTTTCATCCCAAGGTAATGGTCAGGTAATGCAACAACAAGCTGCTTATATAGACACACACACACACACACACACACACACACACACACACACACACACACACACGATAATAGCTAGCACAACATAACAAGAGGAAAATTACTGTCAACTTGAACGTTTGTCTAGGTCATGCAAGGTGAAGGGATTCCGGCACCTTCAGAAAACACCTCGAGTACCCCCACCACCGCCACCACCACCACCGCCGCCACCAACACCACCGCCACTGCCACCACCACCGCCAGCATCCAGCATCCACCCAGCCCAGAGGAGGGAGATAAGACTGTGAGGCAGACTGTAGGTAAGTCAATTTTGTACTCGGAGTAGTTGTAGCCCGGGGGAAAAAAAATGTAGTATATGAAAACCACAGTGAGTAGTGGGAGAGGTATGACCAACACGTTATAACTCCGATAAAAAAATATATAAAAAAAAATTATCGCAGAAAAATTGCTGTGTCTGGTTATGCGAAGCGAATTATGCAAAAAAAATAAATAAAAAGTCTGACCTAATCCTGTCAGGTTAGTTAATATGACGTGCTGCACCAGACACACATGAACACTGTACGCGCAAGGAAACATGAGCTGCCACGGTCAGGTCAGGTCAGGTCAGGTCTGGTTAGGTTAGGTCAGACTGTTGGTGTCCATGATTATAACTAGGAATGTAAGGATATATAGATTCTTACATGAACGTTTGGGTTGGAATTAAGGTTGAATAAATAAATAATGATAACTTTACCAGAGATATGATTAGGTTCAGTATGAAAAAAAAGTTTAGCTTGATAAGTTATATCGGTTGGTATCTTTTTCCAGTCACTCCCATACTTTGTGAGAAAAAATAAGTGATATGAACAACATTTTTTTTTTCTCTTTTACTTACATTCTAATTCCATTTAAACGAACAAGTTTCTTCTGGGATTTCCTTACTACTTTATACATTTTTTTGGTAAAGCTCATAATTTTCGATTTATTTTAAGAAACCGTATTTATGACCCAAATTCAAATGGACACTATTCGTTAAGTGAAACTATTCCTAGTCTAATAATTAGCATGAATAGTTTTAGCGATGATGTAAATTCACTTCTGATGCTGAAATGAGTTATAAGATAATTATCGTCGCCTAGAGGTGTTAAACTACTTCACTGCCTTAATGAAGCTGAACTCACTGAGCGGTGTGTGATCGTTTTAGTGTTGTAGCGAGGATCAAAGTAGCCTCAGTGAAGCCTTTAACGTGGCGACATGCTGCTGCCTTGGCCTCAGATCAAAGCTTGTCTGCTGGAGAGCGGTCACACTTGAAACAAAGAGCACGGGGCTGTGTATCATCCAACTCGGGCTAAGCTGGATGACAGTCTTATCTGCAAAGGACATCCGTGTGGCGGTAGATGATGACACGTGACTTGACTTGTGGGATCGTCTTCGGGAATCGTGTTTTCTCCTGACAGTTTAAGGTCACATCACATAATGACCAAGTGAAGGAAGGCAAGACCCACAGATTCCGTCAAAGAAATTCTCAACCATTATCAACACGCCATTTTCTTTACACCTTTGTTGTTCTGTGAAATTTTACTGAATACAATGAGAAGGGTTGCTGAAACTCGTGACGCCATGGTCTTGAAAAGGATGAAATAGACAGGAATGAACCAGAACGATTATATATAAACTGTCAAGACACGATAGATACACACGGAGAGATTTTAAATTTCCATGGAAACTTCTTTTTTGTCTCAGTAGTCATGTAAAATTTTCAATCAACAGTGATATATATAATTATCACTTCTGATAATATAACCATGATGATTCGTAAGATTATGTTCAAATATCAAAATACGAATAGAAACACCGCATGGTTAGCCAAGTTAAGGAATAATTGACGATCGAATTAGTCATTATCACAAAATCTGCAGCGTTGAATAGCGTCGTAACCGAACAATAAGAAATCATAGCGGATCTTTGCCGTATGAAAAAATACATCAGAAAACCTAGAATTATGAACATAGCATGAACGAAGAAAAAAGAAAATATTTAATAATTACACACCCACACACACACACACACACACACACACACACACACACACACACACACACACACACACACACACACACACACACACACACACACACACACACACACACACACACACACACACACACACACACACACACATGCACACACACACACAGACACACACACACACATGGCATTAATCTCGGACCCTCCCCCTCGCCTTAAGCTCTCACCTTCCTGTTTGTCGTGAATGTTGGCAGACAAACTACTTCTGTCCTCGAGCGAAGGATGTTCATTGCTTCCAAGTTTGTTCTCTCTCTCTCTCTCTCTCTCTCTCTCTCTCTCTCTCTCTCTCTCTCTCTCTCTCTCTCTCTCTCTCTCTCTCTCTCTCTCTCTCTCTCTCTGTCTCTCTCTCTGTCTCTGTCTCTGTCTCTGTCTCTGTCTCTTTGTCTCAATTTCCCTTTATTATCACATAAATCAAACTTATATTCTCTCATGACTCTATATGATCTTTCTTTCCCTCAATCTATTTACCATTTTACTGTATTTCGTCATTTTTAGATTTGCTCCCCCCCTTTGAACCCTGATATTCTCCTTTTCGTTGGCTTTTCCTTGCTGTCTACAACCTTCGTTCACCTCGCTCTGTCTCCCTTCTGATCACATTCCCGCCTCGCATAACTTCGTGTTCTAAACCTTGTAAGGAGACGAGCGAATGCCGGCTGCCGTAACTCAGGTAATGGGTCGCTTATAACATGTGCGAGAGAGAGAGAGAGAGAGAGAGAGAGAGAGAGAGAGAGAGAGAGAGAGAGAGAGAGAGAGAGAGAGAGAGAGAGAGAGAGAGAGAAAGAGAGAGAGATATCAAGGCTAATTAACTATCTGTTGTGTGTATGCTTTGTTTAACTTTTTTTTTATTATGTGGGAGGATACATCATTTAGGTCACTCCGTTAACGAAAGAATCGCCTTTGTGCATCGCGTTAGTTACACACATACATAATCACATTGCAAAAGTTACATTGTTCTCACTCATTGCAAGAACCACCACCACCACCACCACCACCACCACCACCACCACCACCACCACCACCACCACCACCACTACAATTGTCTGCGTTTCCTTTACAATTACACACATTTAAGGTCACATAAATCAGGTCATTAGCAGAGTGATGGTGGTTTCCTTGGATACGTTTGTCAGTTTCCACGCATGATATGATGAAAAAAATATATAACTCTGTAAAAGGAAAAGATATATATATATACCATCAGGATAATCCCTTACCTGAACACCTATCCCCTCGCCTCACAACATGCAGGTAACATATTTTTGTTCAACTAGTAAAAAATATGTTGTGCCTTAGTGTACAACCTTTCATATTCACTATAGATTGAATATAGAGTTTCACATGTTGGTATCTTAATGGTTTGCATGTATTCCCTTTAAAAAGCATGGGTACACCTGAATACCCACCTTGATAAATGGTAAAAATATATACTATGACAAAATTTCCAATCTCCATAATCCTCCGCGTTCTGGCCAGGAATTATTAGCGCACTGCAGAAAGTTAGTTCGCTTTTGTTTTTCTTCTTTTTATCATGTCACACACACATCTCAGGAGCTTCCCGCCTGTCAACTTTTCCATGCACACCTCACTGCACCGTGACCCACAGAGACCATGTGTGATGTCCCGGGTTGACGCGTGGCAGGGCAGAGCAGGTCAGGCCAACACACTGACACAGCCCAAGCGTGTTCCAATTTCAGGTTTATCTGTGCCGGGGAGACGCGTGAGAGACGGACAGGAAAACGTGACTGTGTTGTGATTGCAGACAGGGGAGTGTTTGGTGATGTTAGTGGTGGTAGGCGAGGTGTTGCAGGCCAAAGTATAGATGTGACAAGTTCGTTCACCAACCAGGAAGTGTTTCTCGTATTTCACTGCTGGAAGACGATTGAAAAAGATAGAATATGTATGCTTCCTGTTCCTGTTTCTTCTCCAAACCATACTTCTATTTCTTAGTATTTGACCTCCTCCACTTCCTCCTCCTCCTCCTTCTTCTTCTTCTCCTTTCAACCATTTTTATTTTTTATTTTATGTAGCTTTTTTTCTGATATAAACCTATGTTATCTATTTTTTTTTGTCAATCTTCTTTTATCTTTTACCCTTATAATTTATGTTTCTATCCTTTTTTGCCCTTTTCTCCTTCCCGTTCTGACCTTATTTCTCCTTTCTTTTGTTTCTATATATATATATATATATATATATATATATATATATATATATATATATATATATATATATGTGTGTGTGTGTGTGTGTAAATTCTTTTTAAAATATTCTATCCCATAACTTTCCTTTTTTTATCTTTCCTTCAATACCAGTATATAATTCCCTATATTTTCCACATTTTTTCATCAATCTATTAACCTTTCCTTTTGTTCTTTATACTTTCTCCCTTGCCGTTGGGTTTCGTTGGTATTCAGTTAGCAGACGGTCCTGGCAGTTTCCACCTAATGCTCGCCTTGTACCTAACCAATAGCTGTCTTCCTCCCAGCGACGAGACTCTTGGTTCTAACTTTGTGCTCCTCGGTCCATAGGGGAGTTTGACAAGGCAGGTTCATTTAGAGAGAAAGACTTCCGACGGTACCTGAGAAGCGTATCCATTATATAGTGTGTCCTAAGAGGCTTCAAGAAGAAGTAGTAGTAGAAGAGGAGGAATTGAGACGAAGTGCGTGCTAGTATATACACACATACATACATACATACACACACATACACACATCAGTACTTTTCATTCACTGTTTTCACTTTTATGTTTTAGAAATAAGTGTTCTGTTTGAAAATGTTTGCTTAGTTGGTCATTAGTAAAGATAATTTTAACACTTAATGAAAACCTTTGAGTTGAACCTTATCTTTATATTTATTTAATTGTTTTTGTCTGTTTTATTTGTTTTTTTTTTTTAACATTTTTCCATCCAACTATCTTCCATTTTTTCCCTTCTTACTTACCTACTTACTTACCAATCTCCATTTTCTTCCATCATCTTTCCCTTCTCTTCCATCTCACGTATTCCCTACTACTCCATCCTTCCTCCTCTCCTCCTCTCCTACACTCGCCTCACTCCCGGCATCCTTACACCATCCTTCTATATCCCTCATCATCTCCCAACATGCATCACACTTCATGCCATAATTTTTTCCTCCCTCCTTTCCTTCCTTCCTTCTTGCCTCTTTCTTCCTCTTGCCCACCACCACCACCACTACCACCACCATCACCACTCTTACTCCATCTTCGTTATACCCTCTCACCTACACATGTTCTACTTCAGTCCGCTGCAGGAATGGCTCTGATGCGTTATCTCGCCTCACGATGGTCTGGCGAACCTTGGAGTGCCACGAGGGTCTGGAGATAGGTGATTTTCGGGATATTTTCAGGAAATGTTCTGGAAATGTCCTTTACCACACACTATCACATACACACACGCTCACCACTACCTTCCTACCTTCCTCCCTTCCTGTCTTCCTGTCTTCCTCCCTCCCTTCCTCCCTTCCTTCCTTCCTCCCTCCCTCCTACTCTCCTTCCTCCCTTCCAGCCATATGGTCCGCCCTTCACCGTCCTGTTCCCTTTAGTCTTCCCTCCTCACGCCTCTACTGGCCTTGGAGGCTCTTAAGGGATATGATAAGATTATCTTTCTCCGTCTTTTCCAACCCTCCTCCTCCTCTCCCTCCTCCTATTATTGATACTCTCTCCTCTTTGTCCTCCTTGTTCTTCTTGTTCTTCTCCTCCTCGTCCTTGTCCTTCTCTTCCTCCTCTTTCTCTTCCTCCTCCTCCTCCTCCTCCTCCTCCTCCTCC
Source organism: Metacarcinus magister (assembly GCA_029783475.1). Lineage (NCBI taxonomy): Eukaryota > Metazoa > Arthropoda > Malacostraca > Decapoda > Cancridae > Metacarcinus > Metacarcinus magister. The sequence continues at coordinate 14,680,288 of JAPQNM010000040.1, read as the reverse complement.
TCCTCCTCCTCCTCCTCCTCCTCCTCCTCCTCCTCCTCCTCCTCCTCCTCCTCCTCACCCTCCTCACCCTCCTCCTCCTCCTTCTCTCCTGATAACTCATTTCAACTCCTTTTCCCTCCTTTACTTCTTTCCTTCTCTTCTCTTTCCTATTTTCTCCTCCTCCTCCTCCTCCTCTTCCTCCATCACAAATCACTACAGCCACCATCCTTTACCTATTATATATTTCTCTATCATCCTTTTTTCCTCTCCTCCTCCTCCTCCTCCTCCTCCTCCTCCTCCTCCATGTTATACAAATTATACAATATTACTCGTAAGTCTCTCAAGTGAAGTGAAGTGAAGTGAAAAATTTGGTTAATGTTCATATCTTCAATAGAGCCACGATGCTTGACAACGAAAGCGCAATCAAAAGAGAAAGAAAAACCTGATGATGATGATGATGATGATGATGATGATGATGATGATGATGATGATGATGATGATGATGATGATGATGATGATGATGATGATGATGATGATGATGATGATGATGATGACGAGGAGGAGGAGGAGGAGGAGGAGGAAAAAGGAAAAAGGAAGAGGAAGAAGAAAAACATATTAGTCCGAAGAAATATGACAGGAGTAGATAGAGAAAAATATATAAAAAAAAACACGATCCAGCAACACCAAATTCTGTCGTGTTGGCAATGATTGGTGTGTGTGTGTGTGTGTGTGTGTGTGTGTGTGTGTGTGTGTGTGTGTGTGTGCGTGTGCGTGTGCGTGTGTGTGATATAAATGTACACTATTATTTAATCCACATTTCGTCATCGTAAAAAAAAAATAGAAATTAAAAAAAAAAAAAATTACAGCACCTCTTCTCATCTGTCTCCATCCTTCTCCCTTCCCCTTACTTACTTCTTTCCTTCCTTCCTTCCTTCCTTCCTGCCTTCCTTCCTTCCTTCCTGCCTTCCTTCCTTCCTGCCTTCCTTCCTTCCTTCCTGCCTTCCTTCCTGCCTTCTTTCCTTCCTTCCTTCCTTCCTCCCTTCCTTCCTTCCTTCCTGCCTTCCTTCCTTCCTTCCTGCCTGCCTGCCTGCCTGCCTGCCTGCCTGCCTGCCTGCCTGCCTGCCTGCCTGCCTGCCTGCTGCCTGCCTGCCTGCCTGCCTGCCTGCCTGCCTGCCTGCCTGCCTGCCTGCCTGCCTGCCTGCCTGCCTGCCTGCCTGCCTGCCTGCCTGCCTGCCTGCCTGCCTGCCTGCCTGCCTGCCTGCCTGCCTGCCTGCCTGCCTGCCTGCTGCCTGCCTGCCTGCCTGCCTGCCTGCCTGCCTGCCTGCCTGCCTGCCTGCCTGCCTGCCTGCCTGCCTGCCTGCCTGCCTGCCTGCCTGCCTGCCTGCCTGCCTGCCTGCCTGCCTGCCTGCCTGCTGCCTGCCTGCCTGCCTGCCTGCCTGCCTGCCTGCCTGCCTGCCTGCCTGCCTGCCTGCCTGCCTGCCTGCCTGCCTGCCTGCCTGCCTGCCTGCCTGCCTGCCTGCCTGCCTGCCTGCCTGCCTGCCTGCCTGCCTGCCTGCCTGCCTGCCTGCCTGCCTGCCTGCCTGCCTGCCTGCCTGCCTGCTGCCTGCCTGCCTGCCTGCCTGCTGCCTGCCTGCCTGCCTGCCTGCCTGCCTGCCTGCCTGCCTGCCTGCCTGCTGCCTGCCTGCCTGCCTGCCTGCCTGCCTGCCCTGCCTGCCTGCCTGCCTGCCTGCCTGCCTGCCTGCCTGCCTGCCTGCCTGCCTGCCTGCCTGCCTGCCTGCTGCCTGCCTGCCTGCCTGCCTGCCTGCCTGCCTGCCTGCCTGCCTGCCTGCCTGCCGCTGCCTGCCTGCCTGCCTGCCTGCCTGCCTGCTGCCTGCCTGCCTGCCTGCCTGCCTGCCTGCCTGCCTGCCTGCCTGCCTGCCTGCCTGCCTGCCTGCCTGCCTGCCTGCCTGCCTGCCTGCCTGCCTGCCTGCCTGCCTGCCTGCTGCCTGCCTGCCTGCCTGCCTGCCTGCCTGCCTGCCTGCCTGCCTGCCTGCCTGCCTGCCTGCCTGCTGCCTGCCTGCCTGCCTGCCTGCCTGCCTGCCTGCTGCCTGCCTGCCTGCCTGCCTGCCTGCCTGCCTGCCTGCCTGCTGCCTGCCTGCCTGCCTGCCTGCCTGCCTGCCTGCCTGCCTGCCTGCCTGCTGCCTGCCTGCCTGCCTGCCTGCCTGCCTGCCTGCCTGCCTGCCCTGCCTGCCTGCCTGCCTGCCTGCCTGCCTGCCTGCCTGCCTGCCTGCCTGCCTGCCTGCCTGCCTGCCTGCCTGCCTGCCTGCCTGCCTGCCTGCCTGCCTGCCTGCCTGCCTGCCTGCCTGCCTGCCTGCCTGCCTGCCTGCCTGCCTGCCTGCCTGCCTGCCTGCCTGCCTGCCTGCCTGCCTGCCTGCCTGCCTGCCTGCCTGCCTGCCTGCCTGCCTGCCTGCCTGCCTGCCTGCCTGCCTGCCTGCCTGCCTGCCTGCCTGCCTGCTGCCTGCCTGCCTGCCTGCCTGCCTGCTGCCTGCCTGCCTGCCTGCCTGCCTGCCTGCCTGCCTGCCTGCCTGCCTGCCTGCCTGCCTGCCTGCCTGCCTGCCTGCCTGCCTGCTGCCTGCCTGCCTGCCTGCCTGCCTGCCTGCCTGCCTGCCTGCCTGCCTGCCTGCCTGCCTGCCTGCCTGCCTGCCTGCCTGCCTGCCTGCCTGCCTGCCTGCCTGCCTGCCTGCCTGCCTGCCTGCCTGCCTGCCTGCCTGCCTGCCTGCCTGCCTGCCTGCCTGCCTGCCTGCCTGCCTGCCTGCCTGCCTGCCTGCCTGCCTGCCTGCCTGCCTGCCTGCCTGCCTGCCTGCCTGCTGCCTGCCTGCCTGCCTGCCTGCCTGCCTGCCTGCCTGCCTGCCTGCCTGCCTGCCTGCCTGCTGCCTGCCTGCCTGCCTGCCTGCCTGCCTGCCTGCTGCTGCCTGCCTGCCTGCCTGCCTGCCTGCCTGCCTGCCTGCCTGCCTGCCTGCCTGCCTGCCTGCCTGCCTGCCTGCCTGCCTGCCTGCCTGCCTGCCTGCCTGCCTGCCTGCCTGCCTGCCTGCCTGCCTGCCTGCCTGCCTGCCTGCCTGCCTGCCTGCCTGCCTGCCTGCCTGCCTGCCTGCCTGCCTGCCTGCCTGCCTGCCTGCCTGCCTGCCTGCCTGCCTGCCTGCCTGCCTGCCTGCCTGCCTGCCTGCCTGCCTGCCTGCCTGCCTGCCTGCCTGCCTGCCTGCCTGCCTGCCTGCCTGCCTGCCTGCCTGCCTGCCTGCCTGCCTGCCTGCCTGCCTGCCTGCCTGCCTGCCTGCCTGCTGCCTGCCTGCCTGCCTGCCCTGCCTGCCTGCCTGCCTGCCTGCCTGCCTGCCTGCCTGCCTGCCTGCCTGCCTGCCTGCCTGCCTGCCTGCCTGCCTGCCTGCCTGCCTGCCTGCCTGCCTGCCTGCCTGCCTGCCTGCCTGCCTGCCTGCCTGCCTGCCTGCCTGCCTGCCTGCCTGCCTGCCTGCCTGCCTGCCTGCCTGCCTGCCTGCCTGCCTGCCTGCCTGCCTGCCTGCCTGCCTGCCTGCCTGCCTGCCTGCCTGCCTGCCTGCCTGCCTGCCTGCCTGCCTGCCTGCCTGCCTGCCTGCCTGCCTGCCTGCCTGCCTGCCTGCCTGCCTGCCTGCCTGCCTGCCTGCCTGCCTGCCTGCCTGCCTGCCTGCCTGCCTGCCTGCCTGCCTGCCTGCCTGCCTGCCTGCCTGCCTGCCTGCCTGCCTGCCTGCCTGCCTGCCTGCCTGCCTGCCTGCCTGCCTGCCTGCCTGCCTGCCTGCCTGCCTGCCTGCCTGCCTGCCTGCCTGCCTGCCTCCTGCCTGCCTGCCTTCCACCACTACCACCACCACCACCACCACCACCACCACCACCACCACCACCCAGCATATATATTACTCCTTCACATGTCTCGCAGAGTTATTACCAGTTTACTCCTAGCTATAAGGAGTCAGTGACCTCCTCCTCCTCCTCCTCCTCCTCCTCCTCCTCCTCCTCCCACTTCTAAAGGCTAGTCACACGCGGTAGGGGTCTTGATTAACCCACTTTAGTTCAGAAGGCTAAAGTTTTCCTTCCTGATCCCAATTCCGTTTTCTTTATGCAGCTCAGCAGGGCAGGAGATTCATTTATATTTTTCAGTGATGTGCTTCTTCAATTTTTTTATTTTTTTCTTAATGATAGGAAATTCGAAAATACCTACGGAACTAATTAGGTGTTTCCTTTTATTTTTTGTTTTATTATTTTACTATATACTTTTTTGGGGGTGTGGGAAAAGTATGATTAAACGGTTCTCTCTCTCTTTTCTTTTTTGGTAGCTGTGAGCCAATTTCTTAATTATATAAAAAAAAATAGTATATATTGAAAAAAGTAGTTTTAGACGTTAAATATTAAGTTAATTAGATCAGTAATTAACCCTTTCAAGTTGTATGGATTAGGTGTCATTAACATTATGCTGTTACTGTTTACATCTTCAAAATGTTACAGAAGAGACCTATATAACGCTCTTCCCCGCTTTCCCCGCCAGAAATGGAGCAACAGACGAGCGAGAGGACACTGACGACCCTCGCTTTGCTGCAGGAAGTCGTGAAGGAAATCAAGACAATAGTTGCTCCAGGCCCGCCCAATGAGAGGGAGAGATGGTGCGGTGCCTTGGCCAAGCTGCAGGCAAGCAAGTACTGTTGGGTGAGTTGATTCCTTTTACCCTTACCTTCACATTTACCTTAGTAGTGAGGAGGATCTGAAGCCTTGCAAAGCTGTGAGGTGACGCGGTGACAGTGTAGTGGACAGAAAGGACGTAAAACAAGAGCGACCTAAGAAGCGATATGATACAAAGCGTAACAAGTCCAAAGAAGAAGAAGAAGAAGAAGGAGAAACTGTTTGTTTTTTTGGTTTTGTGTGAGTGATCTCTAAGAAAGAAAAAAAAAGTGTTATTAGCATACCAGCGTAAGGAATATTTAGAGTCGTGTTAACTACCACTTGTTTTCTTGTATATTTATGAGGAACTAACGACGATGAAGGTAGTTTAATTAATGATCGACGGTATGCTAGCCAGGTAGAACACTGTCCAAAAATGTATATCAATGTGTATCCGAGAGGTGTTACATATATTCTAGAATCATATTAGTAGCATCAGTAAGAGGTATGCGTTAATTTCATCCATAAACAGACAGACATGCATTCCTTGAGGTTTAGCTTAACTTGGCGGCAACAAAGAAGCAGCTGACGGAGGGATGATGATCGCTGTAGGTCACGCAGACAGACAGACAGACAGACAGACAGACAGACAGACGGACGGACGGACGGATGCCAGGCAAGAGAGGAAAGGAACACGAAAGGAAATAAAGTTAGTTTTTGACCGATAGAAGTTTTCCACATGACGGCAAGGACAGAAAAAAAAAAGAAAAAAAAAACCTTCAGATATACGGAAATATGTAACCTAACCTTCATCCTTTATCAAAAAATCCTTGTTAGATACTCACTAAGCACCTAATTACTACAACATAAGTGGCGTAATAAGGTGTTAGTACGCGTGAAGATGTGTGGAAGTGAATGTAGTGTGTTTGGAATGAGTTAAGTTTTGATGAAGTGTTCGCTACGCTAATCAAGGCTAAGTGGCGGTACTAACGACTCTCCTGCCGCCACGACCACCACCACCACCACCACCACCACCACCGCGGAACTCTTAAAATTATAATGACTTTTCTATATGCAACAAGCTCACGTGTTAGTAGTTATTTTCTAGCTATTTATTTTTTTCAGTTACTACTTTCTTTGCTTCATTTGTCACGCGGATATTACATATTTCTTTGTAAAATGAGGTAAACTTCGTTATTTTTTTTATTTTTCTTATTATATCCTATCGTTTCCTGCGGTCATGTGTATATATTTAGCATACACGCAACACTACAATACACTAACATTGTATATATAGCCAGTCAGTCAGTCGGTCATATTTCGCTTACACAAAGAATAACAAAACCTATATATACCTTTTCCTTTGTTTTTTATTTTTTTTTATAGTATGGTAGAAACCTCGGCTATCACTTACATCACTGTCTCTCGTGTGCGTTCTGATGGAAATAAAAGAGAAGTGTAATTATAAAGGGAATGAAGAAGGTGGCAGGCGTTGCACTGAGCGAAGCCTTGATGCTTGGGGAGACTTGTGTAACTTTGCTAATTTCGAAAGCATTCCGTAATTACTTCTGAATTAGTCTGGACAGCACGTGCCCCTTCCCTTCCCTTCCCTTCCCTTCCCTTCCCTTCCCTTCCCTTCCCTTCTCTTCCCTTCCCTTTCCTTCCCTTTCCCTTTCCTTTCCTTTCCTTTCCTTTCCTTTCCTTTCCTTTCCTTTCCTTTCCTTTCCTTTCCTTTCCTTTCCTTTCCTTTCCTTTCCTTTCCTTTCCTTTCCTTTCCTTTCCTTTCCTTTCCTTTCCTTTCCTTTCCTTTCCTTTCCTTTCCTTTCCTTTCCTTTCCTTTCCTTTCCTTTCCTTTCCTTTCCTTTCCTTTCCTTTCCTTTCCTTTCCTTTCCTTTCCCTTTCCCTTTCCCTTTCCCTTTCCCTTTCCCTTCCAGCAGCCATATTTTTAGGGTTCCAACGTGTTAGTAGTGTTTGGCTATCCGCTGCAAACATAAGCACACAAACACACACGCACACACACACACACGCACACGCACACGCACACGCACACGCACACGCACACGCACACCCACGCACACGCACACATTTGCAAAGTTTTTCTTAAGGTCGTTTCTCGATAGGTACCTGTTTTTTAAGCATTTTTATTCTTATTTTTTTCTTTCTCTTTTCTTTCTTTTTTCTTTCTTTCCTCTTTCTTTCCTCGTTCTTTCTTGTTTCTTTTTAACTTTCTATGTAATTATGTTTCTTTCTAACTATTTTTTTTTTTCATTCTTTCATTTTTCTTTTCTCTCACTCAGTATCAGGAATTACTAGTGTGAAACTGTACCATATGATTGCATTAATATTCATACCTTCAACTTTTGGAAAATCGCAGAAGCAACACAACTTGAACGCATTCCCTTGAGGCGCGAGGGGACGAGGGGACGCTGAAGGGGAGGGAAGCCCCATGGGAGGAGGGCAGGAGCGTCATGTCAGGGTGGTCACCAGTGGTCGTGTCATGCAGGTCGTCATTAACAGTTCAGGTGTAGGTCAAGCCGCACGCACGCACACACCCACACACCACACTCACACTCATGCAATGGGGAAATATTATTCAAGAAAAGAAAAAACGATATAGTTATTTATGGTGCTCATGATGGTGTGTAAAACTATTGATCAGTTCGTTTAGTTTATTTCCCTTATTCATCGTTTAACATCTCGTATTTTTCTCGTAAAGTTTTGTATTGTTTTGCAGCAAGGGAGTGGCGATGCAGTAATGTATTCCGTGTTTTTCCTGCAGTGCGCTCAGTGTTATCTGCTTTGTTTTTTCCACATCATTAGCTGAAGTCATGTCGCTGAGAAGTCATTTATGATAATTAATTGACACATTAAAGCAAGTGAATCTTTGTCAGATTTTCAATAACTATAATTATCATGTTCATTATGATGGTTATATTGTTCTCTGTGTTCTTTGCCACCCTTGTCATTTATGTTATTGGGTTTTTTTTTTCTTCCGTGCTTGTTATTCATAATGCATTTACGTGTTAAGAAAGGATAAAAAAAGAGTTATGCGTGCAGGCGTACATTAAAGTCGGGTAAGGATGCACTACCAACACACTTAAAGTTCTACACTGACTGACAAGAAAGAGAAGAATGAGAAAATTCACCCCGGCAGTATAGTAATGTCAGAGTGGTGAGAAGCGGAAAGAATGAACGCATACATTTTTCCATCTTCCATTCTGGTCGCTTTGGACAACAACATTTTTCTATTAGTGGCGCGAAATTGCGTCTGTGTACAACTTGGCTTCCATTCCATTAGTGATTGAGTGTGTATTGTAGCGTTTTAAAGCCGCAACACTTGATATTGTAGGTTATTTTTATGAGCGTTATGTAATGTTATCATGTGTGTTTTCATTTTCATGCATACGTTGATTATTATAGAGAAAATTTGTTTGAACTTCCGGGACTTAAAAATTCTGTCTCATAAATATCTTTTTCTTCATTTTTCTATCATTTTATCGGGATCCTGTACACACCAGATCACATTTCACAACAAATATACCTCTTTTTCTGCAGTTGTGTATAGTGTTGGTGCTTTCGCTGTGCTTCTTCGTATTCTTCATGTGGCTGCTCTCAATATTCTTCAACTCTGCATACCAACGAGATAACATTCACATCCTCTCGATCGATGCTCTGGGAAGGGCGGTACAGCAGCAAACTTATCAAGAGTCAGAAGCCCAGAGTGAAGAGGAAATATCTGGATCTGTGTCGAAAGTCTTGGAAAAAGAAGAAACCGAGGGACCTTCACACTCTGAGGAAATACACAATCCATCACTCCTTGCCGCAGCTGGAACTGACACTGAGACGGAAGTGAAGGTGGGGACGGAAGTTACGGAGTCAATTGAAGACGAGTTGATTGAGGATGACATAGATGGTCACCCTCTTTCACCCCGACCAAGTAACATCCACCACGAGCAGGCAGAGCACATCGACGGCCACGCACTCAATGGCGAGGAGATAACACACGCAGAATACATCAAACCCACGATCTTAAGAGTGATTTACCAGAAGGCGCAAGAGTGTCAGCAGGGAGGCGAGGTGCAGCTGGTCCGGTACGTGGAAATGTACCGTCACTTACTGAACTTCTTCCACATCTTCGGGACATTTGCGAGCGTGCAGGGAAGGATGCTGGAGAGTCGCCTGTATAGCCTGGAAAGTTACATCCACAGCCGAGACAGTTCGTACTACATCACGCTGTCCGCAATGATACACTTCGAAGACGCGACTGGCAGGATAAGTCGTATTTCTCCCTTCTCTGGGACTACAGTATTTACCTGCCTTCAGCGACACCTGCAGTTTATGACCCGGTGCCTGGCTAATGTCCTTCCGTTGAGGCCAGACATGTCGCTCCTCCACGCCTTCCGATCCGCATACCAGGAAGTTTTGTCGATCCATCACGCGTGGTTCGTGGACAACTTTTACTTGGCAGGGATCGGTATGCTGCCCACGAAGGAGGCGGCGTTGAAGGGGATGGCCTCGATACAAGGGGAGGATCAGGTTACATCGATGGAGGTATTACAGGGCAGCATCCTCACCATTGTTCGCGCGCTGCACCAGGTGACGAAGGTGTCCGAGGCAGCGCTGGTAACGACTAATGCCCTGCAGAAAGTACCCAAGAAAGTTGTTACCTGAAGGTTTTTTGATGTGCGATTTTGTTTTGTTATATGACTGTAATGTGTGAGAATTCAGTTGTATCTTATGTTTTCTTGGGTCCAATGTAAGTATTTGGTGTTATGCAATAAATGTTTAACACGCCAGGAAGTGTTATTTCATCAAAACTTTCAACCTTCCGAGGACAACAAGACCGGAGGAGACGGAGAACAAAAATTATATTAGGTACAATTTTGATATAAAGTACAAAGGGTGAAAAATTAAAGTGAAGCCCTATAAGCCTTTTTAATGGGAAATCAGAAGGTGAAATTAATTAGTGGCGATGAAAGATGA
>JAPQNM010000040.1:14663173-14665673 GCA_029783475.1 Metacarcinus magister | reverse complement strand
TGTGTGTGTGTGTGTGTGTGTGTGTGTGTGTGTGTGTGTGTGTGTGTGTGTGTGTGTGTGTGTGTGTGTGTGTGTAGTATCTCTGACATTCTTACTCCCTTACATCAGCTTATAATATTTACTCATTACTACAAACTTCCCTGCCTTTCAAATATTATGTAAAGCTATTATTATTATTATTATTATTTTTAACTCCCTTCCACCGCTTGTCATGCCTTGTAACACAGGTCCAGACGCTCTTTTATGAAATTATGTAACATCGGCTAATACTACCTCCCCCCCCCCAACCACGCACAATTAGTAAGCTTCCATTTTTTTTCATTAATACATATATGCCTAGCCTAATATATGCAAATTCTAATCATAAATTATACTTTTTTTTTTTTATCATTTTATCTTATGATGATAAAGAATCCTGGATAAATTTGAGATGAAAATGCTCTCTTGCTAGTTACTTCATTTCTGAAATAATTTGCCAACTCTGAAAACCTCTGGAAGTGTTATGTAACGTGTGACTGTACTCTCCCTTTCCCTTTGATCACGCTCGTAACACTTCATTACCCCCGTCCCTTCCCCTTCCATGGACGTTACGTAATGTTTGAACCACCCCTTCCTTCCTTCCTTACTGCTGCTGCTGTTCGGTCATCCCATCGTTTCATTTCATCACCGTCTTTCATTCCATCACACTTCTGCCTCACCCTTCCTAGTGTATCAAGTCCTGTTTCTCTATCCTCGCCCTGCTTTACCGCCACTCTCTTCCCTTCCTTTCCTCGATCCTTCCTATCCTCAAATTTCTCCCCTCCACTTTTCATTCTCTCTCCTCGTCTTAGTCCTCTTAGGCCTATTAATATTCACCCTCAAGAAGGCTTTAATTTTTTCCTCTTTGAAACGCGACATAATATATTACCTCCGAGACAACGCCTTTTCATTATGGCGTGAGGCGTTGTGTGACCTTGGTGCGCCACACAAAGGTCTTGTCCCCACGAGATGGATGCAATTTTATCGGTAAAGAAGAAATAGATTTTATTAGTTTGTTTTTTGGTATTTGGATTTTTTTTTGTTTTGTTTTTTGCGGTGATGTAACAGTGAAGAAGAAAAAATAGGTTGTAAATGGAAGTTTTGATTAATTGTATGATCTTTCTAAGTATATATGTAGATGGATTCATGCACGATACACATCACGATGAGTACAATTGATAGCGTGTTACTCACCCGCCTGGACGGTCGTTCAGCCTCGAGTTGGAAGTTTACGAACACACCGATGAACGTCAACACGATCTTGATGGAAGTGTGGTGCCACGTGACACTAGTAATGAAGTGATGAACGAGTGTGATAATGAAGGACAAAATACACATTCAATATACACAAATTTATGGCACCGGGTGGAGTGTGGGGGTGGACAGCTTGTCAGAGCCGCATTTATGGCTGAGCAGCGTCCCTCCCCCCACCCCCCGCCCCTCGGTGTTGTGTGCCGGGCACAAGGCTCCAGCTTGGCTCTCAGTGATACAAGTCACGCTGGGTTCCCTCATTGACAGCTGAGAGTGTGACTTACCACTGAGAATGTACACAAGTGCAGAAATATGCATATATGTGAGACATTACATAGATAGGAAAATGTACACAAATGTATAAGCTAGTAATATTATCAATAGGAATTAATTCTTAGTTATGTTGGATTGAACAAATATGTACCTTCTGAACGTAACAGTCACACAGTTATCAATGTGTTCTTGAAGCAAGTTCTACCAGACTGGTGTGAGCCTGACAGTCACAGGCCAGCACCTGCGGGGCGCCGCGCCCTTCAGCATGCCCGGACCTGTGCGAGTCACCACACCTCTGCCTTAGGAGTCTGGGTCACCTCACCTGCTTCAAGACATCCTTGGTGCACTCTTGGAGCATTGTATTATTGTCTGTCTCCAAAAGTATTACATCATCGGTAGTTATAAACGTGTCGTAGGTAATGGTTCTCCTGCTTTGCAAGAGCGTGTTCCTCTTGTTGTGTTGACTTGGGTTGAGTTTGCTGCAGAGTTTCATGAAAGGAATCAAGTGTTGTCCGTGTGGTTGAAATGTGAAGGCAGTGGTACATGGTGAGGATGGAGTCCTCTCCCATGCAGTCCCCGAGCACATAACAGGACAGGCAGGTCATTGCACTCTCGCTGCTCCTGGTTCTCTTGGTGTATTTCCGCCCGTGAGGCTCGGAGCGTCCTGCCTCACACCTCAGTCTCCACTGAGCCCTGACGGCCTATTGCGGAGATAGACTGAGCCTTGGTCATGGCCCCAGAGTCAGCACGACCTCTGTACCTCTGCAGTGCGGGGGCCAGGGTCGAGCCGGCCTCACTCTCCAGGGAGGCGATCTGTGGAGGGACGGGCGTTACTAGGCGGCCAAGGGATAAGGGAAGGATGAACCGACGGAATGTGGAGGGAAAAATGTCCACGAGGTGACTGGGGGAACATTTGTTTTGAGTCACAACACAACACAACACATACGTTGGTGCCACT
>JAPQNM010000040.1:14605673-14660673 GCA_029783475.1 Metacarcinus magister | reverse complement strand
GTAAGGTTCAGTAAGGTTGCTGCTGTTTGTTCTTCCTTTGTACGTAATGGATGTGAGTGTTGTTGATTCATTGGTTATTTTTTTGTTATATGTCGTGATTATTTTTTTTTTACTTTGGGGGAATTGGTATTGGTTTGTGGTGATTGTAATTATTCTATGTTGAGTCGTAGGTGGTGATTGAAGTTGTGTTTCCTAAATCACCAGGGAAGATATTATGATTAGAAATAATTTTGTGTATGAATGTTTTTTGGTGTGGTTGATCAAGGAATTTCTTTCGTATCGTCAAAAAGATTATGAGTTGATAGTAAATCCACTTCTTTTCTTGATCGATTTCTGGTTAAAGTAATCATTTTTTTTACACAATCAAAGCCGCGTCAGTGACCAGAGTGAGAGGCTGGAATGACTTAGTGGGAGGCTGGAATGACTGTGGTGAGAGGCTGGAATGACTGTGGTGAGAGGCTGGAATGACTAGTGTGGGAGGCTGGAATGACTAGTATGGGAGGCTGGAATGACTAGGGTGGGAGGCTGGAATGACTAGAACGAGAAAAATAATAGGGTAATGAATGACTTTAGATAATCACAATAGCACGAGAATGAGATTTTGGAAGTATAGAGAAGAAGAAGAAGAGGCAGAGAAGGAAGGATTGTCAACCAGGAAGGAAGGGAAGATAAAAAAGGGAGAGCAAGGAAGGAAAGGCAGAAGTTGGAATAAGGAGTAGGACAGCCGGGAGGAAGGAGTGTGTGGAGAGATGACAGGAAGGGAGAGAGAGAGATGTGTGTGGCAAACTTGTAAATGGATGGATAAGAAGTTAGGACGCACAAGGCTTGGTATAACTGGTGGTATTGCAATTATAATTACAACTTATAGTCTCCCAACTTCTTCGTCCTCTTCTTTTACTTGTTCCATTGTGTATAGACTGATATTATTGTTATTCACTGCTACGTTTGGGCAGCCTTGTGGAAATGAGATATATCTTTTTAAATAAAGGAAATAGAGATAACTTTTTTTTTCAACTATTGCTATTCACTATTATTATTTTTTCAGTAAATTTTTTATAGAAATGGGATATATATCTTTGCATTCTGTGAACCCAAAAAACATAATTTACGATGGAGCCAAAAAACAGATTAAGTACACAAGTGGAGAGACCATTCCACTACGCTATGCTATGTTCACAACACTTGCAAGCTCCCTGGAGAGGCCTGACGAGGGAAACAACACCAGGCAAGCAGCAGGACACTACCAGGGGGTCATTATGCCGAATGAAAACAATTACCACCAAAAGAAACAGTCGGCTTGAGTATCTCGTTGTGTACCCGCATCAGGAGGCGAAATGCACCAACATGGGAGGATAGGAAGGTGAGGAGAGTGGCTCTGCGGGAGGGAAGGAAAGAAACTGTTTATAAGAAAGGAAACTATACGTCAGGGAAGGTTAAGAGAGAGGCTAGAATAGGTGTTAAAGAAGAAGAAGAAGAAGCCATCTCAGATTAACAACAATTGATGAATGTACAAGAAACAGAAGAGAGGAGAGAAAAAGAGAAGAGAAGAGAAGAGTACAACTATACTTATCATCATAAATGGTGGCAGCGAGGGATCATCTTGCCCCAATCGATCTTCCAGTCAATTACCACAAAAGATAATGACCAAGCCAGCACTCGTGGCTTCGTGGATAATAATGCATGAAGAAAGATGGTAGCTACACGCAAATCGATGTCACTACAAGACCAGCGTCACCACTAGGATACAAAATGTAGGTGCGTAGCGTGTACCTGAGACTCTGACAAACCAGAAAAGAATGTGTGAGCTTCTAGACAAGACGCGAAGGGCCTGACGGAGGTGGTACAGTAGAGAATGGAAGGAATTAGTGCGTTAGCAGCTGGGAAAAGAAGGGGAAACGTGCCATAAAGATGAAAGGAGGAGGAAGAGGAGGAGGAGGAGGAGGATAGTCGGTAGTAAAAGCAGGAAAACCAAGAGAAACAGAGGGAAAAGAGAAAGAGCAGGAAGTGCAAAAGGTTGTAAGCAGAAGAAAGGAGGGAGTCAGAAAGGAAAAAGAAGCTGAGGAGAGAGTTAAAAGAAGGAAGGAAGGAAAGGAAAGATAAAAGCATGTGAGGAGAGCAAATGTGATAGTGAAACGCGAGTGGAAATTCGAAGAGAAGCGTTAAAAAAAAAATGCGATTAGGTCGTATTAGAAAGAAAACGGAGGTGTGGATAAAGGGTATACTCGTGTCCAGTGTTGGGGGTCACTAACGAGATCTTTCAATATACTTCCAAAAAAACATAATGACTCGCAGGAAGAAAAAAAATGTATTAATGTTTTTGTTTATCACTGCATGGAGACGTTCTTATTGTGGTTACTGTTTCCCTTTTTCCTCACACCTCGTCAGTGGCTGCAGTGGTGGTGGTGGTGGTGGTGTCGTGGGGAAAGGGATGGTCTGAAATGTGCAGCTGGGGAGGACTGAGACTCGTTAAAGGGGAGCCTTAACGCGACGCAAAACACATGTAGGTTGGTTGACCTGTGAGAGTCTTGTCATAGTGGAGGCTGCTTCACCCACCCATACATAAGGATTGGGTAGGCAGGGCAGGGTCGGGTTAAGGGCAGATTTTAAGTTATTCGTCAACAAGTTAAAATGCTTGACCAATAATAACTCCTAAATTTAGATACGATTGTAGAGTCGTTCTGTATTGAACTTATGGTATTAAAGGAGTATTTCACTGTAAGCCTTTTTAAAAATTTATTTACGGCTCATAACCTCAGTAGCGAAGTTAATGTTTCGTTAATGCAACAAATGTATACAAGGGCTTAAGAAAGATGATGTTATGGTCCTGTTGTAATAAATTATCATGTCAAATGGGGTTCAATTTAGATGTAAAATAAAAAAAAATTATAACATGAGAGGAACAGGTTTTGCAGCCACGATATTAGCGAGAAATGGACAGCAAACTTTAAGAGAAGGTTATAGATTTATGGACAAGGCAGGCTGAGGGACGGTATCAGGTGCCCAGGAGCTGCCATGTGCACCAAACAATCATTTTTACAGTCTGTTTATGTCGGTGTTTCCTGCTACACAACACTCCCTCACTGGCCACTCTCTTCCCTTTTAGTTGGATTGTTCCCCCTTCAGCCAGCCAGCCAGCCAACCTTCCCTGCTCCTGGCCTTGGGGAGATGACTGCGTTTATAACTGAGCACGAAACCACTAGGTAGCCTGAACACCCGATATCGAGGGAGTGCAATTATCGGTGCATACGTAAGCAGACCGATAATGTTTCATCGACATGATTTTTTTTTTCCAATCTTTAACCACCACAACGTGTCCAGCGTTAAGTAGCCAAAAAAAAAAATGCGTATGGTATTAATGGTGCAGCTCACCCACTACACACCACACGCCACACACCCACGCCTCAACACGTACACACTACTGCCGGCGTGTGCAACTTATTAAGGATTAAAATGCATGTATGCCGCGCTCAGATTAATGAAACGTACATAAACATACACTAGACACACACATGACAAGTGTAATCATCTATAACGAGCGTGAGCTGTATAATAAAACTGCCTCGCACACCCACACACCACACACCACCACCACCGCCACCTAGAGCTGCGCCGCCCGGCAAGACACAAGCTTTGAAGCCAAGCTAACACAACCCACAACAAGGGGCTGACGCTCGCACCTGGGCCGCCAGAGACCAGAAGCAGCGGCTGAGCGTCACCACACAAACCTCACCGACCCTGTGTGGAGAATATGAGAATAGTTATGGTGTGTGTGTGTGTGTGTGTGTGTGTGTGTGTGTGTGTGTGTGTGTGTGTGTGTGCGTGTGTGTGTGTGTGTGTGTTCATGCAAGTGGGTAGTAAGTTACACCTAAATGCTTGACAGGTAATTCAAGTGTCCGTGGCCATGAGTTTACAGTCTCGCTTATCACTAACGCCACACTCTGCCTCACACAAAGGTGACATAACTACAACACGCTTCTCCTTCAACAACACATTCTTGCTCCTTGTTTGAACCTTCTGCATGAACTTATATACACTCTAAAGTCTCTTCTTAACCTGTAAAAGATCAATACACAGTAGTAAAGTATAATCTATTATATGTTGTTATACTCAGTTTTCTGTAAATAATAATTCTTTAGTCACATAATAAAGCAATTTCAAAACATGTAAGGGGGAAAAAAAAATTAGTACGTACAAACAGCAATAATAAAAAGTTATAGTCAGTCATATAATTAAATGAGAGTAAAAGTGATACTATAATAAGATGAGAATTACGATGATAGTGATAAGAATGGGAGTGTAGGAGTTCTAAGTGTGTGTGTGTGTGTGTGTGTGTGTGTGTGTGTGTGTGTGTGTGTGTGTGTGGGTGTGTGTGTGGGTGTGTGTGTGTGTGTGGGTGTGTGTGTGTGTGTGTGTGTGGGTGTGTGTGTGGGTGTGTGTGCGTGTGCGTGTGTGTGTCGTAAGTTGTTGGCACGTGTAGCCCCTTAATGCCTTCACCTGCTGTTTGGCCTCCCTTACCTTGCAAACAAACAGCACACAAACAAACACCACGCAAACAAACACCACGCAAACAAACACCACGCAAACAAACACTACACAAACACCCTTTATGCAAACACACTCCGCTCACACACTTTTTTATGACCCCTATCCTATCACACACACACACACACACACACACACACACACACACACACACACACACACACACACACACACACACACACACACACACGGTAATTGCTGCATATTTGTGTGTGTGTACTTTTGTTATGTATTACTTGAACACACTACTTGTTATTCCTTTTTTTTTCTCTCTCTCTCTCTCTCTCTCTCTCTCTCTCTCTCTCTCTCTCTCTCTCTCTCTCTCTCTCTCTCCTCTCTCTCTCTCTCTCTCTCTCTCTCCTCTCTCTCTCTCTCTCTCTCTCTCTCTCTCTCTCTCTCTCTCTCTCTCTCTCTCTCTCTCTCTCTCTCTCTCCTCTCTCTCTCTCTCTCTCTCTCTCTCTCTCTCTCTCTCTCTCTCTCCTCTCTCTCTCTCTCTCTCTCTCTCTCTCTCTCTCTCTCTCTCTCTCTCTCTCCTCTCTCTCTCTCTCTCTCTCTCTCTCTCTCTCTCTCTCTCTCTCTCTCCTCTCTCTCTCTCTCTCTCTCTCTCTCTCTCTCTCTCTCTCTCTCTCTCTCTCTCTCTCTCTCTCCTCTCTCTCTCTCTCTCTCTCTCTCTCTCTCTCTCTCTCTCTCTCTCTCTCTCTCTCTCTCTCTCTCTCTCTCTCTCTCTCTCTCTCTCTCTCTCTCTCTCTCTCTCTCTCTCTCTCTCTCTCTCTCTCTCTCTCTCTCTCTCTCTCTCTCTCTCTCTCTCTCTCTCTCTCTCTCTCTCTCCTCTCTCTCTCTCTCTCTCTCTCTCTCTCTCTCTCTCTCTCTCTCTCTCTCTCTCTCTCTCTCTCTCTCTCTCTCTCTCTCTCTCTCTCTCTCTCTCTCTCTCTCTCTCTCTCTCTCTCTCTCTCTCTCTCTCTCTCTCTCTCTCTCTCTCTCTCTCTCTCTCTCTCTTTCTTTTTCTCTCTTTAAATATGCATCTTCCTGCTCAGTTGCACAAAGGATGCTCTAAATCACAGTCTCTTGTTGCAGTCTCAGGCTTTCCAGGCGCGGGAAATGTATGTAATGTTTCACTTTTGCTCTTTTTGTTATCCTCTAAAAATGGTGTGGTCCTAAAGCCTTAGATTAGATTATGAGTTGAATGTAATTTTGTTTTTATATATTTTTTCTTTTTGTCTTTGGGTGAGGAATGTGTTGTTGTTGTTGTTGTTGTTGTTGTTGTTCTAAGGTGGAGTAAAGACTACTAATGAGGGTTGTAATGGGGTCACACACACCACACACACACACACACACGCACACACGCACACACAAACACTTACCGAGCCTGTTTTTGATTCGTAGGAGCTAGCAGTATTCTTAACGTTTGGTCCATCCCGGCCTGAGTCTCGGTCCACACTGCAGGGTAAACAGGGAGCAGCGTCCAGGGCGAGGGTAAAACACACCAAAAATAATGATTAGAAAAAACATGGAATATATACAAAACTTAATAACCTGTAAAAAAATGTTAATAGTACAAGAATGAATGATATAATGAGAGGAAATTATTACACCGCATGCACACAACGACTAGAAATTATTTATAAAAAATTTGCAGAAAGTAAAAAAAAAAAAAAATATGAATAGTACAGTAAATTTGAATGAATATCATGATGAAAGTAAAACAAAAGAGTTACGTAAATAAAAAAAAATATTAAAGAGTCACTAGATACTGTATATATATAAAAGTTAGAAATCTGTTCAATAAAGAGAGTTAATAATAAAAAGGAGTTTGAGAGATTTGATGTAAGACAAATAAATAAATGATACAAAACCGGATAAATAAAGGAGAGAGTGCAGCAGGAAACGACAGGGGGGAAGGGAGGGGAGGGGGATTAGAGAGAGGAGAGGAAATTGCTGGGGATATTGGCGCGGGAGACTTAACTTATTTGGGTCAATTCAAAGAAGGGGAAGGAAACGTGTATTTAGGAGGAAAAGTCAAAGGGGATTGGTGTGTGTGTGTGGTTTTTTTTTTATATCTTTGTTAAACACTGAGATTATTATTTTTTATTTTTTTATTGGTATTGCTTAAAAATGTTTTGAATTATTAAACAAAGCAGCAAGTCATTTCAACTTAAGTGCAAAAGGAAAAGTTTGAAATCTGATAAGAAGCATGTTCCCAGGAGCCCCTTGGAGAGACAGGTCCTGCTTACCCACATCACCTACCTCCTCCTCCTCCTCCTCCTCCTCCTCCTCCTCCTCCTCCTCCTCTTCCTCCTCCTCTTCCTCCTCCTCCTCCTCCTCCTCCTCCTCCTCCTCTCCTCCTCCTCCTCCTCCTCCTCCTCCTCTTCCTCCTCCTAAACTATTGTAAGCTGCAGGCAACAGTGACTTGTATTACAAAAAGAGAAAACAAATAGTGTAGTTCTTATAAAACTATGTAATTGCGTGACTTTCCATGTAAAATCAAACACTAATCCTCGCTTCCTATCATCACTTCCTTGTTCACCTTAATGTATGTTGAGAATTAAAGGGAAACAAAGACCGTTAGCATCCTATAACCTGTTAAAATATACAATTATCATCTAAAGGGGAAAACAAAATCGCTAAATTATCATACACTCCACGTTCTTTGACCTCATCTCGAACCTTCAACTCATTTCCCTTGTAAATATAACTCATAATCACCACCAGAGCCTCAGTCAACGGCCTCACAGGGGAGGGACAAGCTTTACACCCACAAGACATAAGAACATCAGACTCAAGGTGAATCTAAGTCTTACCTCTGAGATCGGGTGGGCGGACCAGATCTGAAGAGGCTTTTCAGCTTCCCTTTCACCTTGCTTTCCTTCGTCTCCACTTCGGTTGTCGAGATGTCGCTGCCAGAGCCGCCCATTCCGACTCCCATCGCCTGCAGGGAAATAACCATTTAGAGGAAAGACAATTTACGTGATGTAGCCCAAACTCACTCACTCACTCACTCACTCACTCACTCATTCACTCACTCACTCATTCACTCACTCACTCACTCACTCACTCACTCACTCACTCATTCACTCACTCACTCATTCACTGGTGTGTTTGGAAGACGATATGATGCAAACAGTATGCTAAGGGAGGAAGGAAAGAAGGAAGGAAGGAAGGAAAAGAAAGAAAGAAGGAAGGAAGGGTATTTCTTACTATGTGTTTCCTTTGCATTATGGAAGGCTCCTCCCATGTCCGGTATGCTCCACCCTTACCGTTTGTTCAGGAATATTCTTTGTATATAAGGTTTCCCGCTATCCGCCAGCCGGGACGCATCAGCCATCAGTGGTATATTCATGTCAATACTATATAACCTTGAGGAAACCAATTAGCCCACCACAGATTCTTCCGGTTTTGCTCTGAGCCGCTAAATTAGGCGATTAATTTGTGTAGCTTAAAAGTCGCGTATTAAGTGTATGCTCGTTGGTTTAATTCTTACCTTTGTGACAGGTTAATTGGTGTCTCGGGAGAGGTAATTCTAATTTGAGTAATGAAAGAGGTTTATGATTGCCTTCCATCTTCCTCCACGTGTATAACCAGCCTGCAGCGCCTTCCTCTCTACCTGAGTGACGCTTCCACCTTTGTTTACCTGATGCTTCCACTCGTACACCACCTCTCCACTACCCGCACCGCACCGCACCCCTTTCACGCACTCTCTCTCTCATCCACATATTTTCCTTCTTTCTTCATTCTTTTATTCCTTTTCACTTTTCTTCCACCAACCTTTATTCTTCTCAAATATTTAACCATTGTTCAGCTTTCATCCTTCCCTGTCTTCTCTACTCGTTTTTTATTCTCCACGTTTAAGTCAATTTTCCTCCCTTCCTCTGTCCCTCCTTCCTTGCCTCCCTCCCTGCCTCACCTTGACTCCCGCCCCGATGATGGAGCCGCCAGTGCTGGAGTCTTCGATGGAGCGAGACTTGGTTAACTTGGAAAACATGGCCTTGACACCCTTCTTCTTCTTCTTGTCTGCCAGGGCTTCCAGTTCACTGGTCTGGGAGCCAGTGGAGATCCTGAACCAGGAATGGAAAGAGAGATGGAGGGTTAATGAGAGTCGCGGAGCGAAGGAAATTTGGTTAAGTCAAAGTGAGAAAGTGTGTCGTGAATTAAGCTGTGAATTTCCATAATTTCTTTCCTCTGTATATATTCAGTTGTTTTGCTGGAACCAGCTCCAGGAAGATAAGTTATTTCATGCTTGAAGGGATTCTTTAGAAATAGGAACAGGAATATGTTTTGTTTTCAGTGTTGATGCATTAATGCAACGTAAAGAATGACTCACTTGCAATGATCCTGAAGATGCATCTTGTACTGTCTCAATATATATATATATATATATATATATATATATATATATATATATATATATATATATATATATATATATGCACACATACACACACACACACACACACACACACACAACACACACACACACACACACACACACACACACACACATACACACACACACACACACACACACACACACACACACACACACACACACACACACACACACACACACACACACACACACACACACACACACACACACACACACACACACACACACACACACACACACAGAAGACAGACCTGAATCAAGATAATCCGCATTTTAAACTAGCATTGTGACTGTGTTCACACCTCATCTTCATATATGATGACATTTTTAATCTTAATAATGAGCAGAAAGTCGCTCCATACCCAAGGCTTCGAGCCAAGTATAATATTGAAGTTATAGTCTTATTCACCAGAGTTAATGAAGGAAGTTGGCGGCCAAGGCGGAGATAAACATGAAAAGCTAAGATCGAGATTTCAACACAAGGAAAATGAGTCTATATGTGACCTACTTACCAAGCTAGTCCAGAAAATTCACAAAATCAATAGAATTTGTTGGAATAATCGTATATACAATGATTGTGTTTGTGTTTGTGTGATGATGGAAAAGTTTGAGGAGTGAAGGTGATGCAGGTGGAGGCAAGTGTTACCATTGTGTACCTAAATGTAACAGTGACCTTGACATCACGACTCAAGGCCACAAACTAGGAAGGAACAAAATAAAAAGTGCAATCAGTAGCGTCAGACATTTGACAAGGGAGAAAAAAAAGTGAATCTTTGAGAAGTGATGTTTAAGTGACAGGACATTAAAGATGAGACGATAAATGTTCTTAAAACTATCATAAAGTCAGAGAGAATTGACACAAACTCCCTTTTAAAGTTGTTACCTTGGAAATAGTTGAACATGGACAAACTTCCCTAAGATGGGGATTCCGAGTCATGTCTGTTATGCCGAGTTAAGTTTACATTAGTTTTGAATTTAATGCTGTAACTGTCCAAGTGTTTTGTAGTTTTATTTGAATAGACAGAAGACTTATTTTGAGAACACAGGCTGCCATTGTTGTGATGTTACTGAGGTGCGAAGAGAGAATGTCAGCAGGTCACTGGAAGGGTTATCAATAGACCTACAGTGTTCCTTCACCACATCGTGTTAGTACCTCGACGAGTGGGTTTCACTTCAACAAATGATTAATTACGTGGGATTAGTTCATGGCTTTAACATTCTACTCACCTATACACACTGTTGACTTACATTATGTATTGTGTGTGTGTGTGTGTGTGTGTGTGTGTGTGTGTGTGTGTGTGTGTGTGTGTGTGCGTGTGCGTGTGCGTGTGTATTATGTTTAGTTATATATAGTTGTATTTTCTTAGTAATCAAAAATAATATCTGTTTGGCTTTAATGTGGGAGGAGAAGAACAATGTGTTACCTGTCCATGGAGATGTCTCTGTCGTACTTTGCTCTCCTGATGTCGTCTGTCATGGTGGAGTCTATGCTGGTGGTGCTGCCCGCGTCCGTCGACACCCAGATCTTATTCTGCAACAATAACATAGTCAGTTTATACAACAACCTCCACCGCCTACTCCGTGAATTTGATTTTGAAGTGTCACAAAGCCTAGAGGACGTGAGGGGAGGTTACAGCGACACTCGACACTCGACACTCAACACTCACCCTGTCCTCTGCCATCTGGTGGTCGAGGGATTGTGTCTTGCGGTACAAGGCCGACCTTTGACTCTTGGAACTCTTGTGTAGTGATCCTCGTTGTTGACTCCTCGGGCGCATCGACACACTCTCGTCCTCACTCTCCATGTCCGAGAGAGCCCTGTAAGGTGGCGAGTGTTATGCCAGCACGTGTCAAGGGTTTAAGAATGATTACCTGTTCACTCCTCTATGGTTAGGTTACCTGTACCTCAAAGTTATGTATTAGAATCTACCTTCCTTGACTGTTCTCTGCAGCATTTGAAGTGAATGTCACGATGAATGTTTCACTGTTAGTTCAAAGTTCAGTGGAAAATGAGAGCAATGTTATTTTATCTTGTTGCCAGTTGTCATTTGTATATAGATGTATAACAGAACGTCAACACGCGTCACCAGAACGATCACAAGCAGGAACGTGACGCCTCTCTCGGTGTGTGTCTCGCTCATGGCACTTTTCACCCCCAACTGTGCCACACGTGCGTTCAGTAATCAGGGGAAGTGAGTGTCAGCCCCACAACGCCATCACTCAAGCGGTGTAATCAACATGTAATCATCCTAACAAGATTAATGTGTATGTTGACTCACTACTCCGTGCCTCGTGGCCAGTCTGACGGGAACATTTTAATTCTTCTTTAACACACAGTTGCTGCATTCCCTTTCCTTCCTATTCTTTCTCATGATGGACAGGTGACTTAATTAGTAAGGTATGCCCACGTATACTTACCTTCTGAAGGAGGGCGCCCGCTTGAACCTGTCTCGGTCATCTGTGAGGTTCATGATTCTCTTCATGTCTTCCATATATTTACACGCCTTCTTGAGGGAGTCCGTGAATTCCTCCCTCGTCTTGGGCTTCACTTCTCCACCTGAAACAAAACAAACGAGTATGATGATCCAGGGAATGACCTGTTTTATATACGGTGCTTTACGAGAACAGTAATGAGGACACTAGAAAATATGGTGAGGTAAGATTTTCTTTTTCTTTTTCACCAAATTGCCACAAAGTTGATAGGTGAGAAGAAATTTAGTTCCACACATCCCGCCAGCAGCTAAATATAACAACACTTGGCTTACTTGTAACACGGGAATGGCTAGCTTATCATGTGAAAAAAGTACATCATAGTTATTTGGGTCAAGATACTACATACTTAGTGAGCAAAGAGTTATTATGGTTGTTTTACCTCAAGTCCTGTCTGTCTGTCTGTCTGTCTGTATGTATGTATGTCTGTCTGCTGGGGAAAGATTACGACAGAGATAATTATATAATGAGACACTTTCTTTCTTAGCTTAAAAGTAAAGAATTGTAGAAAAGCAAACACACTTATGGAAGCGGAAAAGGACAAAAATTAAATTGAAAGAAGGAAAATAAAATTAACAATCAAGGAAAACAGATTTGTAAATAGAAATAAAAAGGATGAGATCACCCTGCCAGCAATCATCCTCCATTCATGTTTTCCTCCTCATGAAATAAAAAAAAAAAAGACAGTAGAGCAGCGTAAAGAAGAAAAAAACTAAAAAGTAATTCCAGAGACAACAACACAAGTGAAACCTTTACTGATACACTTTGTAGTATTAATAGGAGAAGATATAAATTTTAGAGTCCCACATTCTATAAAAAAAATAATAATAATAAATCAAGATCACAGCATTGGTAGTACAACACGAAATCACAGCAGAAGATGTACTGTGTGTGTGGGGGGAGGGGGAGGGGGGGTGTGGGGTTAGCGGGTACTCACTTAGTTTGGTAAGAGATCCCTCACGGCCGTCGATGCCCTCACCAAGAACCAGCGGCGCCAGATCCTTCACAATCTTCATCTGGGGAGAATAAGACAAGTGTGATTCCCTACATCCTTTCTGGGAATAATCTGGGGTTGAATTAGACAACTTGGATTCGAGACTCGCGCCATAATAGTATTCAGTTCCATGGATGTGTTTAGGTTTAGGAATGTGCATTGAGGTAACGGAAGTGAAAGCGGACACGCCTTAATGAGAGTTTCTGGAACACTCCTTCACGTTTACCTCAAGTGCATTCATAGTCATGGTGGTGGCGGCGACGCGGACCTTTAAGCAACGCACCAAACAATTGCTTGAGTGTGTATTGTGAAATGAATTATGTGTTGGTGTTTGAGGAGGAGGTAAATACGGGAAATCATCTAAAATTGGCACCATTTGCATAAAAAATTACTCTGTTCTTCAAGGGTCCGTTTTAATGAAATTGCACGCGTGTCTCGAGTCAAGGGCCGCCGCCACGTTATTGACTGGCCTTAATGTAAAGGTGCACGTGACCGCCGCCAGGACAGGCCAGGTCTAGGAGTGTCTGCTTCACGCTAAACACAGAGCAGTGAAAGAGTGCAAGGTAGGCATCCCCCGCTAAAGGACACTGTACGCACACAAGCAGTGATTCCCTTAGAAGTGCTGTACACACGGCCAGGTGGTCAAGACGGTGAAGGTCACGTTATCCAGGCGTTACTATATATAGATTGTTGATGGTCTTGACATGTGTAGGTCAGCCAAACCATGTCACACACAGAAAGAAATCTTTTGTTGCCTTGAATTAAACAGATTTTTGCCAAACACACAATGCGTTTCACTTGGTAATTGTTTTGTTTGTGCAGGAAAATAGCGGCAATACTTTACCTCCTTAAAAACTGATTGTTTTTAAAAATACTGAGTGTAAGAGTTAGTCGTCTGCAGACTTTAAAAAATATATATACAAGTTATTTTGGAGAATTTATTTTTCAGAATGTTTTTTTTATCTTGAATATTCGTTTTAATGATTTAATTAGATTTTTCTTCTTTTCTTATTCATGTTGATTTTTCTGTTTCTTTTTATTCCTTTCCAACGCAGGGACTTTCTTAACTCTGTGTGCACTGTGTTTGCATTGATTAAGTGAAGCTTACACGTTCCACACTCTAAGTATGCACAGGTTTAAACATTACCGTGCTAACACGGCGGACAGGAACCTTCGGGCATACATAATGTTTTCCATCACAGGCTGCGTCTATTTATATTACTCTCAATCTATATTCAATTATAGGTCACACACCCGCACACACACACACACACACACACACACACACACACACACACACACACACACACACACACACACTTATTAGCATATTTCCATTAAATATCCTTTTTTTCTACTTCACGCACATATTTATTCATATACTGATACATAACTATGTTCGACTTCATTTATGATGATGTGTAAGAAATATTTTTTCAATCTTTTTGTATCATTCATATTTGAAAATATCAATATTCATCAATGAATATGACATGTTCATAATTAAAGTCATATATATATATATATATATATATATATATATATATATATATATATATATATATATATATATATATTTTTTTTTCTCTCTCTCTCTCTCTCTCTCTCTCTCTCTCTCTCTCTCTCTCTCTCTCTCTCTCTCTCTCTCTCTCTCTCTCTCTCTCTCTCTCTCTCTCTCTCTCTCTCTCTCTCTCTCTCTCTCTCTCTCTCTTTTTCTCTCTCTCTCTCCTCCCCCCCCCCGTTCGCCCCTCCCCGCCCCGCCTCACCTCCTCCACGAGACGCTCCATCTTGCCCTGCTGGTTCAGGTGTTCCCGGGATGAGCCGAGGTACTTGTCCCGCATGGCTTCACGTTCCACCTCCGTGCGATCCTTCTCTCGACGCAGCTTCTCGTTGATCTGCCGCAGCTTGGCGTGCGCCTCCCGCAGCTCCTGCAGGTCCCGCTGAAGCTGTGGCGTGCGGGAGGGACAGAAGGACAGTGTTAAGAAAGATGTGATGTCTGGTTCTGAGATTATTTCAGTATAGTTTATATGGAAGATTAGGTTATATTTATGGTATTGGAAAGTAGATTGTTATACTATGATCAAGACGTGTTAGCATTACTGGCATTCAGTGGTGAGTAAAAAGATATTTCATGGGAATACAAATACACAAACAGCCTCGTTTGGTTAAGGATGTTACTGTCTGTTCATCCTTTGTACTCGTATAGACATTATCTTTCTATAACGCTGCCGATATAGCCAGTGTGAAGGACGGTAATGTTCTCTCCTTCCTCCTCCTCCTTCTCTTTCTTCTTCTTCTTCTTCTTCTTCTTCTTCTTCTTCTTCTTCTTCTTCTTCTTCTTCTTCTTCTTCTTCTTCTTCTTCTTCTTCTTCTTCTTCTTCTTCTTCTTCTTCTTCTTCTTCTTCTTCTTCTTCTTCCTGTATTTGAACTGACCAGCACCTCACACCTGTCACTCACCTCCTGTACTTTGGTCTTGGTGTCTGAGGTGTCCTGGCCGACTGTCTTCTTCAGTTGTTCTATCTTCCTCTTAGCCTCCAACTTCTCAAGGTCACGTTCTCGCTCCACCTCGTACAGCGTCTGCGGGAGGATTATATGTGGATTGTATATGGATTGTATGTGGATGATCTTAAGTCACCCAACGCCGTGCAACAAAGATCTATTTGATGTGTACGTCACCATAATACTGATGCTCTTTTGTTTTCCTGACGCTCGCTGTTTGGTTTTTCTGTTTTGTTTTTGAAGGATTGGTAAAGTTTCGAAGGTTGGAAGAAGAAAAAAATGTGTGTGTGTGTGTGTGTGTGTGTGTGTGTGTGTGTGTGTGTGTGTGTGTGTGTGTGTGTGTGTGTGTATGTGTGTGTGTGTGTGCGTCAGGGAAAATATAAATCTTTTTGGTATACACAAAGTTGTTAAGTGTTTGAAAACGTGAAGTGAAATGTCCACAGTCATCAGCGAGATTATTTTGTTTTAAGCTTCTTAATTAAATTCACATGAAAGAAAACTAAACATTAGGGAATTTTCTTTTAGAATAACTACATCGGAAACTACTAATTTGATAACGAGTCATTTCTTCTCTGCATTATTATTTCTCTCTATCTCTATCTTTTTTTTTTTTCTCTTTATTTATTCTATATCTATTAATCATCTATCTATCTATCTGTCTGTGTGTGTGTGTGTGTGTGTGTGTGTGTGTGTGTGTGTGTGTGTGTGTGTATCTGTGTGTGTGTACGTATGTGTATGTGACTGAAGTATCTGAACACGATCAGCCTGGTCTGAACACTGCTGTAGTACCTGCCGGAGGTCCTTGGCTAGCGTGGTGGTCTCCTGGATGAGTCGCTGCTGCTCCTCTCGCTCCTTCTGCCAGTTGAGTTCCAGTCTTGTCCTGAGGCCGGGCAGGCGCCGCGCGTTGCCCACCAGAAGGCGACTCTCCTCATACTGGAAATACGCCTTGCTGTCACATTCTCTCTCGCTTATTTAGTTACTCAAACCTCAAGTAAAGAGTAAGTTATGTGAGAATGTTAGAACGCTTCTTTATCATTCTTACTGTGATAGTTACTTTATACTGCAGTCTTATTAGTAACCTCTCAAGATTCGTCAACAAAAACATTCTTATGACAGTCTGCAATCTATCCTGATGTTGAGATTTGCTTGCGTTCACCTAGGTTGAAATTAATGACTCTTGGCTCTGTGTACATGACTTGCATCCTGTGTGTGTGTAATGATGCTTTGATACCCCGGAGACGCGTGACACCCACCTCGTTCACTTTGGTCTGCAGGTCACACAACTGGATCTCAAAGTTGGTCTTCTGATCGATGACTTCGTTCTTGAGTTTTGTGTTCTCCAGCCTAGAGTCAGCCAGCTTGTCCTCCAGCTCCGTGACGTGTGTGTGCAGCTCCTGCGTCTCCAGGAGGTGCTGATGTGCCTGCAGGAAGAATAACGCCGCCACGCACTGATAAGTCTGGTCCATCCTTACCCTGACACTCCACACACATCAGCAGCGGCACGGGGAAACTTTAGGTTTATCTACACAAGTGAATGCAAACTTAAGGAAATGTGTTCATTGTGCCGCTCGGTAGTGACAGTCAGACCATTCAGAAAAGAAATGTCAAGTTGGTTATTGTTTTGATCAGAAGCCACTGTCTCTAGAGTGTGCAAGTCACAGGAAGGAGAGGAAATGCATTGCTATCTAATGTTTAAACAGTGGCATTATACTTATAGAAAATTTTGAACTTTGCTCATGAACTCCAATTGTAGCTATAGATCTTCACATCAAGTTCACGTTAAGATGTGGTGATGCAGACTAGGAGGCAGAGTCCCTGACGCAGCGTGAAGCACATGAGCAGCCACGGCAAGCTGAAGGGTGAGTGGCAGGAGCCATGCCCGAGCCAAGGCGACCCTAGCTGGTGGCGCCAACACACTACCACTCACTGACGCGACCATTCATTCACCTCAACCTCAGGGAAGTTTATTTTGCGAGGTGCAAGACTACCACACCAGACAGTCTGTGGCTGCACTTATCAAACACCAACCACACAGCCCGCTAAAGAAGCAGCTTGCTATAAGTAGTATTCATGAAGTGAGCGAGTGAGCAGTGAGCTTGGGCGTCATCACTCATGTGTGGTGACGTGACGCAAAAATGATGGGCTTAAGGAAGCAAAGTTACCAAGAGGAACAGGTGGTGAGTCGTCGCCTGACGTCTGAGGAGGTACAGCCTTCCTGCAGACGTTCAGGACGAGTGGCTGCACCACCAGTGATCAGGAAAAAATGTATGAGGTGCTCGGGGAACTACTTAGAAAATGTGTTGTGTATCTATAGGATAGCAAAGACTAAGATACCACAGTTGTTCCGTCCTGACCCGATGCTCTCAGTAAACCAACTTTTGAACACGTGTCTGGGAATCCATGCATCGAGAAACACGTGATTCAGACGAGTAACTGATGACCAACAATACCTTGTTAGTTTGACATGAAAAATTTGTCAATTGTAATTAATCCATCGTGATTTCCTGTCGACATTTGTCAAAAATTTTAATTACTTATGATTACGAGATCTGAGTCAGCAACAGGCCATGAATCCTCGCTTTTAACTCCTATACACATTATATATCCATAAGCCTGTGACAGAGTATATACTTTGATGGAATTTGCTGCAAAAATGGAAATGTTTTCGCTTTTATACTTGTCTATATACATTTTCTTTTTAATGTATGATGAAAGCAAATGATGAAGTGACTCTTTACTCTTTACACGGTGTAAGATGTGCAGCGAGGAGGGTCATATTCGTGTCTAATGAAGGTGTGTGCGACGCGACGCAGGAAGGTGAGAGCTTAAGGTCAGAACGGAAGCCTCGTTAAGGTGCATTGTGTCAAGTGTTTTCGTTCGTTCCAGTCTCACAATTACCTTCTGGTCCACCTGGCGCTTGCCTCCCGCCATCTAAGAACAGAAGAGGTGTTACCATCGCCTAACCAGACCAACACACACTCAAGGGTTCTCATGGAGGGCTCATAGGGAGTCAACACAAGGACACACATCGAGGACGGGGATAACATGCATCACTTTCAACACAAACTCAATACAACACAATACATAGATATACATGATGGAAAGGAAACACAGACTAAAGACTATATAGCTGCCTACTTCATGTATACAGATGACTACGTGACTACACATGTATACCTACACACTATGCATACACAGACTTTTTTTTTTTCTATCCTGACCCTAGAAAATAACAGTAAAGAAAATGATAAGGTTACGAATCCCTTAATTGGTACACACATAGTTCCCTTAACCAGTCAGTAAACACGTGACTGGCTGCGTAGTAGTTGTCTTATATTTCACTAACTTTTATATCCTCGCTCTAATACATTTTTATCCTAGCTTTCATATGTCACCTTCTAATTAGGTTTACTAGTACATTCTATTTCATTTCACTAACTTTTATGACCTCTTTTTAATTAATGTTCTAGGATATATTAGTTTTCACATCCCTCCCTCCCTCCCTCCTTCCCTCTTTCCCTCTCTCCCTGACTCTCGTTAGTTATGTTTTTCTTTTTAACTTATCCTGCTTACAAGAATACATAATATGACACCACTTCATTATCAAAACTCAATTACCAACACACTAAGTAACACATGTCCTCCTAACACACACACACTCCTTTCATCATCAAAACACACTTGCAACACTACGTACATATAACATTAATCCTTCCTTTCTACTATTAATCTTGGCTCAATAATATACCAAAAGTCTCCACCCAGCTTGAGTCTTACCTCTGAGGCGTTGTCTGCCCTGGATGACTTATAACCGGAGCTGCCTTTAAGCTCTGCAATGGTCCTCTGAGTGCCGTCCAGCATCTCTTTGTAGGTGTCACGCTCTCGTCTGTACTTGGACATGTGTTGCGTTAGTGTTGACACCTCCTCAGTCATCGCCTTCAGTTTGGAGTCGTACTTCATCTTGATTTTGGTGAGGTCAGTTTTATGGGTCTTGTCGGTGGAGGTGAGTCTGGGGAGGAAGGTGAATGGTGAGGTGGAGGATGAGTGAGTGAGTGAGTAGTGAGTATCTGCGTCCCTTTCATTTTTTTTCAGTACAAATGTTAGTGTTAAATCTTGAAGACTGATTGTAACTGGTGTGCTAAGGGGAGGTCAAGGAGCCTTTCCCTAACACTCACTTGTCCCTGAGTTC
Organism: Metacarcinus magister; assembly: GCA_029783475.1. Taxonomy (NCBI): domain Eukaryota; kingdom Metazoa; phylum Arthropoda; class Malacostraca; order Decapoda; family Cancridae; genus Metacarcinus; species Metacarcinus magister. The sequence continues at coordinate 14,641,575 of JAPQNM010000040.1, read as the reverse complement.
CCTGATCGTGTTGTCGTAAGTACTGGCGTCGTTGGCGATGTCTGAGGCTCGCTTGTCGTTGATCTGCTGCAGTTTCTCGAGGTCCTCCACTTTGCGTCGAAGGTCCTCGCTCTGTAGAAGAAGGTGAGGTGACCCTTGTGTCTGTAAACTCTAATTACGACAGATTGCACTGACGGTAAAACAAAAGAGTGACGCAGTGATCCCCCGTGGCTTTGAGGTGTGTGGTGAAGTGTTGTATTACTTAACTTCTGTACACACACATCATAACACGCGGGGAAGAAAAAAGAGGTAATCTAGTGAAAGCTGCTGCACGTGTTTAAAACTTGTAGTGATAACGCTGGTGATGCATCGGTTATGACAAGGAAGCTTACACGTCATATTTCTCAAGCAGAAAAATAACGTTACGAGTAAACATAAAATTACCTGCAAGTCAACTAATCATTATTAAAGATTGGTTTATTTCTTGTATCAGTTATTAAAGAAGAAAAAACAACCTAGCATCACTGACCTCCCGGCGGTAGTAAGACACTTGATCCTTGAGTGTGTCTTCGTCTCGCTTCAGCTGATCAATCTGGTGATTCTTGTCGTCAATGATGTCCTTGAGTCGCTTCTTCTCCGAGTATGAAGTGGGGTCATTGGACACTTTCTTAAGGCGGATTTCAAGATCCCTCAGTTGGTCCTGCGAGAAGGTGACATGACAACAAACACACACAGATGAGTTTCACTTCTTGGCTCATAAAAATAGACAACAGTAAGAACAATGAAGTCAATATGGAAATAACACACATATACAGTTGACCAGATAACAATTGTGAACTCATAACCTAAGCCAGGGGTCTCCATGGTGGTCGATATATTGTCTATGAAGTTTCTCTCTCATTGTTATTATTGATGTTAGGTTTGATATCGAAACTTGAGGTAATGCAAATGTAGCGCGCGTGTATAGTGTAAGGATCTGAGAAGTTCAGTTTGTCCGTCTGCTTGCCATCGTCTGTCTGTTACGAAACTCCTGCGACGCTATGATAGTTAACAGTTTTTTTCTTGTTGTTTCACTATATTTCACAAGAGATATTCAAGGGGGAGGAGATACATAAAAAATCAGTTCCCGCACTAATGTACATGGAAACTACACATCTACTTAATATATTGTTTGTACATGTTTGGGGGTCGATGGTCTAAAAGTTTGGGGACTCTGGACCTAAACAAAGAACTCTTGCTCCCCTTTTAGCCTCGTGTTGTGTTCGTTGAAGGTGCCAACGCGAGCCTCACCTGCATGTTGAGTTTTTCCTTGATCCAAGTGTCCTGCCGGTTGTTGTAAGTCTCCCTTAACGTCTTCAGCTCATTCTCGATGGTACTGTGTTCCTTCTTAAGCTTCTCGTACTTCTCCTCGACGCCCTCCTTGCTGGTCGTGAACTGAATATAAAGGACTCTCTTACCCATTGTATACGACGTGTGTGTGTGTGTGTGTGTGTGGGTGTGTGTGGGTGGGTGGGGTGGTTGGGGGGTGGGGGGAGTGGGTGTGTGTGTGTGTGTGGGTGTGTGTGTGTGTGTGTGTGTGTGTGTGTCATGGTTGTGCGTCGTACCTGAGCCTTCTGTACCACGTAGTCCTCCTCCAACAGGTCGTACTTGGTCTGCAGAATCTCCAGCAAATTCTTCTCCTTCTTCTTGGTTTTCTCGAGCTCTGAAAAAATCGTTCTTTGTAAACATAAGAAACACTTGTCCGCTGACTGGTAATGTTTAGGGATTCCTGTGAATATATAACCTTTACGGTGTGTGGTATTTTTAAACATGTATTAAATGATGCAAGAAATGTTATCAGTATTAAAGATTGAACTGAAAAAGTGAAGTGTTTTAAAAGGTTGTTTGTAGCTGGAGGGAATGTGATGCGGCTGACCTTTGTGCTCTTTAAGGAGGGTTTCCAGTTCCTCCTTGACCTTCTTAAGCTCCTCGTCACTCTTGGCGGTGGTCCTTTCCCTGAAGCTGTTTGAGTCTTTCTCCAGCCGCTCCCTTCGTCTCTTTTCAGACTGCACCAAAAAAAATAACCCACTTAGTAATCTCCAAAATAGATTAAGGAAGACAGTCAATTACAAAACTGGGAAAAAAAGTTATAGAAAATGTGATGAAAAGTAACATAAAGTACAAGACCAAATTAAATTATGTTGAATATAGAGTTGCAGGACTTAGAAATTAATTGGACTCATTAATTCTTCATCTCCACACCCTTCATGTCTCCTCCACTTGTCCCCTTCCTTCCCTTCCTTCCCTTCCTTCCCTTCCTTCCCTTCCTTCCCTCCCTCACCTTCAGCTCACTCTCCAGGCCGTTCATGCGTATGGTGAAATTGTCGTTCTCTTTCTTCACGTTCTCATAATCACGTTTGTTCTTCTGGGTGCTTCTCTCCTTTGTCTTCTCCATCTGGGGGCAAAAAACAACATTAATCTTTACACACTGAGAATATAGCACCGTGTTTTTAGCTCAAAATTTTAGACTATTTCTTGTGTGTGATAGTATTCGTAGTATGTGTATATTATGTGAATGTTATTTTAGTTTATTCTTTGTGTTCTAAATGAATGATAATAAAGGTTTAGGATATTGAATAGAAGCGTCTCAGGTTGTGATGCGTAAGGGACACCAAGACAGACAGACAGACAGACAGACAGACAGGTGGATTTAAATTGGACGCTGATCTTACCTGGTTGATTGTCTCCTTTAGATCATCCACCTCATTCTCCAGCTCCTCCTTTGCACGTCTGAGAGTCTTCATATCATCAGTGTCCTTTTTCTTGTTGTTTTGCGCCTCTTCTGTTCGTCTCCTCTCCTCCTCCAGTCTAGACTCCTGCGAGGGGGGAGAATGAGGTCACACGATGGAATTTTTAATCATCGACTTCCTTTGAGTGTAATCAGCAAAGTGTTATGTTGTGATGCTAGTGTTACATCATAACACTCACTTGGAAAATAATCTTATAACCTAAAAGGAAGTCAGTCGTGTTTTGTTAAGAGGAATTAAGGATTTATATCGCGTGGGTGTCCTTAGGTGTCAGACGGCGGGTCTCAGCAAGCTAGCCAGGTAAAGACTAGCTACCACTGACCCCACCTCAACGCTGATCTCCCGCCTTCCCACTGCGTCATCCCTTCAGACACACTCCGCCCAACACGTTTCATCCCATCCACGTACATCACGGACACAGCACATCCTCCCAGGGAACCAGACGGCCAAGGAAACCACTCGTCTGTAACTCGCACATCAGTTCATCCCTTGCATTGTTTCCTCACTTCAATCCCTCTTCACTCAGCTTAAACACACGCAATCCCTCCACCACAGACCACCACAGACACCACACTCCCATCGCCTCTCATAATCCATTCAGCCTCAGCCTCCAACACTAACTCAAGCATGTCCTGAGCCCTGCCTCCTCCTCCTCCTCCTCCTCCTCCTCCTCCTCCTCCTCCTCCTCCTCCTCCTCCTCCTCACCATAGTGTCGCTCGCTTTCTTGGCCGTTCTGTAGTCTCGGTCAATCTTCTCTTTAGACTTCTTGATCTCTGCGAGTTCCTTCTTCAGGTCATCGCGTTCCTTCAGCCACGACACCGTCAGCTCCTTTTGGCGCTCCTCGGCCACTGTTCCTTTATTTCTCTCCTCCTCCAGCTGTCCCCGCCGGGAAGCACGTGTTGGAGGGCCAGGCAACCAATGACAACCCAAAGTGAGGCCCAACGAGCGTCCATCAACCCATGGCGTCAGGAGGAAAGGTTGAAGGAGGGAAAAAGGAAAAGAGTCCGCAGATAAAAACAAGAACATGCAAGGAAATAAGAACATGATGATGATATTGATTAACAGAAAGATTTATATACCATCAAGAGTATTACGAGAACTACTGAAGACAAAGGGAAAAATCAGTTAATTGGTGTTGAAAGCATTTGTCGCCCATAGATATAAGAAAAAATATATCTATCAAATTACTTGAGAAAAAGGGAAAAAACAACATCAAAGCATATTTTAAAGCCATAACATCAACAGCCATATTACCTCATGAAAAAAAGAGAAGAATAAAAGACTAAACCCATAAAATTTAGCCATAAGACACTCAAGTTAATTTACGCTTCCTTAACTGTGTCTTAATCCTCTAAATGAAGTACAAACCCAAGAAAAAAAACAGAAAAAGAAGACTGCGGCTCCTAAGGTTTTATATTCTACGTGCACTAATCAAATCAGCTTGTCTAACGCTTCATCTTAACACTGAAAGAAACACCACCATTCTGTAACAACTTTTAGAAGCGCCGCTGAGAAATGTTACCCTCCTTCAGGAATACCAAGTCAAGACGCCATTCATTACCCTGGTCTCGAGTCTGTCCGCTGCTACTCTGTTCTTCCTCTCCGTCCTTTCTGCCGCTTTGACATTCTCTTCTGTCTCCTTCAGCTTCTTCTCCAGCACGCTAGATGTCTCCTGGGCCGCTCTCAGCTGATCGAAGCGAAGATAAACTTTTAGTGTAATGTTAAAGGAGAGGGTGAGAAAGAGAGAGAGAGAGAGAGAGAGAGAGAGAGAGAGAGAGAGAGAGAGAGAGAGAGAGAGAGAGAGAGAGAGAGAGAGAGAGAGAGAGAGAGAGAGAGAGAGAGAAATAGAAAGAAAGAGATAAAGACAGAGAAAGAGAGAACATGTACTTATCCAACCTGCTTGAATCAACAAAAGTACTACTGTGCCCCTCAAATATTCAACACCATCAACACCACAACCCTCGCCGCCCACCACCCTCACCTAAGGATGTTAACTCTAACTTAACCAAGGGACTCATTCCTTGCGTCACACCCAGATAAAGTACATACAACTTTTATACCCCGGAGGAAAACCTAACATGACTTCACTGTTTCCAAGTTAAATAATGAATAATTCCACCTTCGCTTGGTAATTATATCTATTCTCTGTACTTGAATGTCACTTGTACGGAAAGAAATAGACTCAGATTGGAATTATTATGAGTTGAATAGGATTGTGAACCTGTTTACTACAAAATGAATGAATGGTAGATGTTTGTTATATAAAAAAAATAATAAAAAGTCATTAAACAGTTAAGATGCATATGAGGAATTAAGATTAAGAATATATACAATCAAAATAAACTCCTATGAGGAAATATACTTACGACATGTAAATACCAGATAGATGTTAAGTAATATGTAGCAGCTAGAAAGACACAAGAGCCACATAACCTCATTTAAAATAAAAAAAATAAAAAATATCCATCAAGCGTATTAAATTTCATCACATCAAGAAGAAATATAATGATTCCTATGTTATTTCCGGCGTGGTAGCAGCAGGCATGACAAGCACCGTCCTGCCGCTCCACTTGGAAATCATTGTTCTTAGCACCACGAGATTGACCGCGAGTACAGTTGCCTCGGATCGAGCAATGGGTGCTGGCTCACCTACACTTTCCTCCACACAACAAAACAACACAACCTCAGCCTCAATACAAACAACACAGCTCATTATCAGTTATCCACAGCTTACAAAACCCTGTATAACTTAGCAGAAAGATAATACAACACCCTATCCCTTAGTGTATTATAGTAAGTGAGCGGCTGATGTAGTCTCTGAACCTTACCTCTCGCTGGAGTCTTGCGTTCTCTGTCTTGGATGTTCGGAGTTCATCGTTGCCCGCGCGAGACCCGTCACCCAGTTTAGACTTGAGTTCATCATTGCGTTCCTTCTCCTGGCTGAGCTGCTCCTTGAGGGTGGATATACGCTCCTCGTAACGCCTCAGATCGTCTTCATTGCTCCCGAAGCGTCCTGGGAAGCGTCAAGGGTGTCAGAGAGGTGATAAGTGTTAAGTGTTAAGTGTTAAGTGTATTGTCTGCTTCATCAAGTATAAGTTAGTAGACACTCACGTTTGTTAGCCAAGGGTTTGTCCAGCTTCTCCCTCTCCTCCTTCAGCTGCCGCGTGAGCTCCTCATTGCGCTCCTTTTCCCGCTCCAGCTTGTCTTCCAGGTCACGCGCGCTGGTCAGGTCCTCGGAGGTAGGCCGCGACTTTTTCCTCTTGTCCGTCTCCACCAAAGAGGAGTGGAGCTTGGCTGTGGTGGTTTGGGGCGGGGCGGATTGAGGGGGAAGGTGGCGTTAGAGAGGAAGGGGAGTAAGGATGATGGGAAACACAAGAGGAATGAAGGATGGTGGTGATGTGACGCAACACGAGACATTGGGAAAAAGTGTTGAAATATACACGGTAATGTTATAGTGTGGATGGTTACAACATCAAAGGACGAAAAGGTTCATAATAGTTCAAGCAGAAGGTGTGCATAGCAGCGTCCATCGAACACGTGTTGAGGGTAAACGTGACGACACAGGGACCAACGACAACAGACAAGTGACAATCGAAACAACAGAGAACAGAACAGTGAGGCAGCGGCAGCGGGGGCGAGGACAGGCGGACAGGACACACGTCAGGGAGGATCAAGGGGCAGGAGTGAGAAAAACAAAATCAGTCAGATACAAAATAATATATTTTCCTGAGGAAAAACTAAAAACCTTTGTAACAGATCTCCATATATATATATATATATATATATATATATATATATATATATATATATATATATATATATATATATATATATATATATGTATATATAATATATCATTATCATTATCATCATTATATATTTATAATCTGTCAACTACGTCACATGAAGGGCTTGATATTATTAAATGAACCCAACACGCAAACAAACAAACAATTTTCTGCATGTTATACATGCAGAAAATTGTAAAATAGAGAAACAATATTTATGATCAAAGGAGCTTCATCAAAAGAAGGAAGGAAGTGATCTAATATATATTAACTAAAAATATATACTCGTATATCATTATTTGTTTATATATATATATTATATATATATATATATATATATATATATATATATATATATATATATATATATATATATATATATATATGTATATATATATATATATATATATATATATATATATATATATATATTTACATATATATATATATATATATATATATATATATATATATTATATATATTATATATATATATATATATATATATGTATATATATATATATATATATATATATATATATATATATATATGTATATATATATATATATATATCTATATATATATTATATATATATATATATATTTATAAATACAACATGAGGAATGTGTTGGTGGGTATTGGTGAGTCGCTGCATCAAACAACGGGTACTGGAAGAGAAGACCGACAACTGTGTTCGTTGTTCAGTATGTTCTCTACATGACTCAGTTTTATTAAAGGTGTGTATTCAACGGATCCATGACTCATTATCATCATCACTGATGCATTTTGTATTGGATGTAGAGCGTGTCATTATTATTATTATTATTATATATATATATATATATATATATATATATATATATATATATATATATATAAATATATGTTAATGTTATGGCCACCAGAGGAACACACCTAAATAACAATTAGCACAAGAAGAAAATTTGCGTAATTACTTCGTATAGACTAAAATCTATGCGAAGAATTTCTGAGGAATGACTCGGAGTTTCATGACTTTAAGAATCAAAATGACGTATGAAAACACACACGAAAATGATCCTACAGTTCTCCGCCCGAGCCTGAGTGCATCGTAGTGGCGGCGCGGCACCACCACGGGAGTGTGAGTGGCGGTGTTACCGAGTGTTGCTTCAAGGCTCCGTGGTGGTGGGTGGAGGGTAATGCACCCACCTCCTCCGTGTGGCTGGAAGTGTTTGTGTAACTACCAAGGGGTCGTTAGGTATTATTCAAAGCAACTCACTCAAAACTTGGTCAAACTTCACAACCTCCATCAGTGAGGCATCAGGTGGGGGGGGGGCAGTGAGGTATCAAGGGGGGGGTGGCAGTGAGGTATCAATGAGAGGGTAGAGTGTGTCATCGGTGGGGGGATACATTCACTGTCTAGGGTCTTGTGTTACCAGGATGTTTGGGTGTGGTTGTCACGCTTATTAGAGTGTTGGTAATGTTGCAGTGTGTTACTGTGGTTACTGAGAGGGAGGCGCAGCGAGCATCCAGGGTCGTGCAGGCCAGGGTCGTGCAGGCCAGGGTAGTGCAGGGCAGGGCAGGTCAGGGGTCACCTCCGTCAGTGCGACTTACCACACTCCGCCTCTAGCTCCGTCACCCACTTCATGAGAGTCATTTTGGGCGTGTAGTCCTTGGGCACCTTAGGAATCCTGTTCTTCATGCTTGACGGGTTCCTCAACTCCTCGGTCTCTTTGAACAACTTATCGTACTTTCCTTGTAAATCATCTAGTTTCTTTTTCACTCCGTTGGTGTCAGTGTTCTTCTTTGTTGTATCATCTTTAAGACTCACCCCGCGTGCGTCCTTACCCTCTGTTCCCGGGGACGTCACTGCCGCCTCGATCTGCACGGACTTCAGCTTCTCGTTGGCTTCCTTCAGCTTCTTCTCAAGCCGCCGCACCTTCTCTTCCGTCACCTGGAATATCACAGTGCTGTAACATGTGGCACCCCTCCCCCCCCCCACCACCCCAACCCACCCACACCACCCCCACCAAGTATACCCAAGTCAGGTCAGGTCAGGCTGCTCGGACTTCTACAAGTTTTCCCGCTCCGTCCAGTAACTTATCTCGTTATCTGGTGCTGAGTTTGATTTACTCTCTAAAGTTTTTCCTTTCATGCGATTCCTGATTCTCTGTAACCACCAAGCTGTTTCCGGTATTACTACGTATCACTAAGTCTACGAGCATGATGAGTACATTGTCCATACTATGACTTCTTCCCCAAAAAAAACTAAGTATGCAGTGGTTTTCTTTTTGATATTAGTGATAGCCAACATTTCCCACACAGTTATCATTGTATTCATTACCTACAACGGTGTTCATAATGAGTCTTTCAACCCCGGTTTTTTTTTCTTGAGATTTTAAACACTGGTTGTGATCTCTTGAATATTTACATCAAAGGTTTCAGTTCATTGCTTTGTTTACTTCCCAAAATCCATGCATGAGGTTGTACATAAGTCAGCCCGCTAGGACCGTCCTCGCTCTCACCTGCCTCTCGATGTAGCTGGTCTCGGAGCCTGAAGTAGGTAGACGCTTCACGACCTTCAGTTGCAATTTCTTGTTATCGTCGTTCAGTTTCTCGTTTTCACTCTCAACGTCATTAATTTTCGTTCTCAGTATCTCGACCTCCTTTTCCAGCTTCTTCATATCCGTTCCTGAGTTCCCCTTGAATATGAAAAATGTATTGCAGTTTTTATAATGTTTTTTTTTTTGTGTGTGTGTGTGGAACTGAAGAAATAATTTAGTATTCAAACCTTTCATAGACCCTAAAACAATAATTAATGAAAGAGATACATTAATTAACCTTTACAAATGATATATAAGGAAAGATATTTTTAAATGCATCTGATCATACTTTTTTTAACGGGCCACGATATAAAAGATGCCTTCACTTATAAGATATTCACTCATAATGATAAAACCAATGTACGTTATGAACAGTCAACTTTCAAACATAGACATGGCACCGTTTAGTAGTGCCACAATGTTACACTGCCAACCTTGCCGCCTCTGGAATCTGTGCTGGATAGAACACCCCTGATCTCCTTCTGCAGTCTTTCGTTCTCCGTCTCCAGGCCCTCTACTTTCCGTCTTAACACCGACGCCTCCTGTTCGTTCAGTTCCAGTTGGATCTAAAATAATGGACGTGAATGTAACCTTACTTCTGACGTGCACTGTACAGACACACCTCAAGACACACTGAGATTTACTTATGAAGCGCACTGTACAAACATACCCCGAGACATACTGTAACCATCCCCTTCCTTCCTTACCTTCAGTTCAGTCGGGTCCAAGTCTTCGGTGATGCCCTCGTCAGGTTCTTTAGGTGGTTTTTCCGTTGAACCTTGGCGGCTTAGTGAACCTTTCTCTACGGAGCTGGAACGTTCGGTGGAGCCTGAGCGTTCCATGGAGCGTTGTCTGTTTGCCTTGGCCTTGTTACTCATCTTCTTGAGCTGCAACGCCAAGGTCTCATTCTCCTCCTCTACGCGTGAGACCTTTTTCCGGAGGTTTTTGGTCTGTGGAGGATATGAGAGATAGATAGATAGATTGATAGATAAAGATAGATAGAAAGAGAGAGAAAAAATGTGTGTGATCTGTTACATAAGCGACATATAAGATAAAGATAACGATTGCGTTCTGCATTCTTTATGAACTTGTTACTATAGCACTTTCTGTCTAATACTAATGATATATACAGATTACCTCACCATAATCCTGCTGCTCATCATAAACAAACACGATCTAACACAGGTACACACAGGTAAACACTTAATAACATAGAGGCTCTGATCACCTGAAGAGGACTCATTATAACTTACCTCTTCCTCGGCGAACTTGAGCTGATCCTTGAGGTCCTGCTCCCTCTCGGTGGCGCCCTGGAGGTCCCTCATGAGCTGGTCAGTGTTGTCTTGGCTCCCTTGACGACCCATCATCTGGGATCGCTGCGGAGCCAACACTCACGTTACCAGAAGGATGGGGGTGATGGGGTGATGGGGTGGTGAAAGCTGGTCCTATGTTATTCTATGTTATTCTTTCTTACTATATCATCATCATCATCATCATCATCATCATCATCATCATCATCATCATCATCATCATCATCATCATCATCATCAATCATGCAAGAACTATGTAATATTTTCATGTGTTTCTGTAATTTGATGCCAACGTTGCCTCATCAGCATCACGTTAATATGATTCACTGATCTCTTCTTCCCTGCACCCTCCCTCCCTCCCCCTCCCTCCCTCCCTTCCTCCCTGCCTCCCTCCCTCCCTTTCTTTGTCTTTCTCCCTCCACTTTTCATCCTGTCTCCCTTGTCTACACTCACGCTCAGTTTGCCTCCCGGTCTGACTGGCTTGTCCATGAACTTTTCGCTGAGTTTCTTCTTGTCCTTCTCGGCAGACTCAAGTTGTTCCTTCATCTTTTGCATCTCTTCGTGCATTTTCACCGAGACCTGAAGGAAAGGAAGATATGTTATATAGTGTGTTGCTTCCAGACTGCCTCGCCACACCCCTGGCAGCCTCTAGGAATGGGAAGGCTGTCTAAGTTGTTATCGAGAACACTGGGCATTGTGACAAGTTGCAAGGGCGTTAAGGTTCTCACTCTGTACAGTATTGTGGTCATGTATCATCAGGTGTTGGTGGTTAGTAGCGGCAAAGAAACACTCACCTCCTTGGCCAAGTTGACTTCCTTCTCCAACATTTTCACTTTCTCGGCTCTGTCCACGTCGCCCTCGCCCACCTGCAGATCCTTGAGCTTATCCTCGATATCTGTCTTGTCACGCTCCAACTGCCGGAGTAGTGACGCTCAGCACCGAGCACCGGGCTGCCCTACCTAACCTGCAGGTGTTTGTTTCTTGCCGAACCAAATGTTGTTCGTCATGTCATAAATGAACAGTTTATACTTTAACTCTTAAGGAAAAATGTTGTTGATTATCATTTTGGGCAGTAATTTGCTTGTACTGCACTGATCATGATTCCCTGTAATGTACTTGCTTGCTTATGTTTCTATGAATAATGTTCATAGATAATACTACATTCAGCTGATAAACAAATTTAGCAGATGTAAAGAAAATGTTATTTAGTTTAGTCCCACATGACTGCAAAGCCCCATCGTCCAGTGTGTCCCCCCGCCTCCCCACACTCAGTCCTGGCGTGCTCTGGATCACCCCAACAGAACATGGTCGGTGAAGGTCACTCACCACGTCTGACCGCCTCTCCGCCTTCTTCAGCTTGAACTGCAACACACGACAGTTTTTGGCGGTTTGCTCCAGCTCTCTCTTGAGGTCTCTGTACTCGTCTGCTTGTTCCTCCCGGAAGTTGTCCTGCATCTCCTCGATCTCTTCCTCCAGTGTGCGAATTTCCTTCTTGTAGTCCTCGGTCTCATCCATAAGCTCCTCACACAGCTGTTCCGCCGCCTGCAGCTTCGATCTCAAGTCCTGGGGATTTTGATGCGTGAGTTGTGGGTTTTGGAAGGAGGACATTGAACATACACAAGATAAAGGTTCAGACGCATAACTTATTACCAAAACATTTATACAAACTTCATACTCTCACCTCACTGATCGCATGACACACTAGTAAAGTTGCAGCTTGTCAATACTTAACACAGAGTAATGCGAGTGATTCTGGAGTGCAATACAAGGTGGAAGATTGATCCCTTACCTCCATAGTCTTTTCTACGTCTTTTGGTAGAGGTCGCTTGTCGATTTCTTTCTTTAGTTCCTTAATCTCTTTGTTCTTGCTTTTGATATCATCGTTGAGCTCATCCACCTGTGTGTAAGGGGGGGGTAGGGGGGGAGAGGGGGGAGAGTGACCTCGTTAAAACAACATATCCAAATTTCTGCCTCGTGCTGTGAGTCAACATGCTCTTACAATGGAAATACCATGAATACATTCGTGTGTAATTCATGAAGCACAATAACGACCTCGTCTTTGCACAAATAAAGGCACCACGATATTACGTTTCATAGATTGTACCACTATTCTCTCTCTCTCTCTCTCTCTCTCTCTCTCTCTCTCTCTCTCTCTCTCTCTCTCTCTCTCTCTCTCTCTCTCTCTCTCTCTCTCTCTCTCTCTCTCTCTCTCTCTCTCTCTCTCTCTCTCTCTCTCTCTCTCTCTCTCTCTCTCTTTCTCTCTTTCTCTCTCTTTCTCTTCTATCCCCCCCCATCACGGTTGAACTTCTCTTAACAAAGCAAATGACAACAATAACAAAGGTTAAGTCAGAGTAACACGTGAAGGCCGCCTTAGAGCCTTCCTCTGGCACTCAACACTGACCTTCTGTTGCACCTTAGACAGCTCGGCCTGCTTGCGAAGGTCACCAAATTTAGGTTTCTTTGCCAGTAGTTCTTTGTTCTCCCGCTCCACGGTGTCAGTTCTCTCCGTCAGCTCTACCACCTCCTTCGTCTTCTCCTTCAACTCCTTCTGCAGACGTTCCACCTCAGATTGCAGGTCGATCTCCACCCTCTTAGGTTCCTTCTTTGGCTTGTTGAGTTTGATGACGTAAGATGCATCGCAAGAATCATCCTCGCTCTTCACCTCCTGTAAGAGTGGAGGAGATTAGAAGGGTGTTTGGGGCAGCTTGTTAATGGGGGTGTAAGAATAGCATGAGGTAACCTAACTCTCTTTGTACACCGTTACCTTGATTAATACCTGAGCCGCGCGGTGTACAGTACATACAAACACCTCACCTCCAGGTTATTTTTAAAGATTTAGTAAGTTAATTATATATGCAGTCGATTTAGAATGTAGATTAGAAAGTTTATTTAGAACATTCTTTGAGTTTAGGTTTGAATAATGTTTAAGAGAATATTTGACGCTATTAATGGAAGGAAAGTGGATAAGATCAATTTGGTGTGTGTGTGTGGGTGTGTGTGTGTGTGTGTGTGTGTGTGTGTGTGTGTGTGTGTGTGTGTGTGTGTGTGTGTGTGTGTGTAGAAGTTCGTACATGTTCCTGGTGGGCTGAAGAGTAAGTACAATGACATATACATCGGAGCAGCATGTTGGGGGCGTGTGGAGTATCGTGTGTGCGTGTGTGTGTGTGTGTGTGTGCGTGCCTGGGTGCGTGCGTGTTTATTCTTTCATGTCCACAGCAACATCACGAAACATGCAAAACAACAGGAACAAAGAAAGTCTGTAACTGCAATTATTATTGTTTCCTCGTGCCCGACATGCAGCCACGCCATGACACTATCCTGCCCCGCCACCTACACTGAAAAACACAAACTAACCCTAAATCACGAACACTTGGTGGCAGAAAAATAAGGGCAAAAAAATATATATATATATGTACTACGTGTCCCTAACAACATGACAAATACGAGAAAGAATCCGTTTTCTATTGTTAACACTGTGATTGTGTAAGACAGTGAGGAACAGTGTATGTGCAGTGGTACCAAGACTGTGGACATGGACAAGTGACGATCGAGAACACGTGTGAGCTTCCCGGGTGACGAGCAAAACCCAGAGGACAGTGTAAAGAGAGACATTAAGGTGACGCCACGCACACCACGCTAACGGTACTTACTGCGCCCGACCCGTTAACTTCACCCTGGTAAACAAACAGAGTGTCAGAAACGGGAACACTGGATTCATAAATGTAATGACACACAGGCTCATGTAATCATAAATGTAATGACACACATGCTTCTATAATGTGAGAAGGAGCATCAAGGCGGGAGGAAAACATGTACTGAAGACGCATCCTCTATCCTCTATCCTCTATCCTAGGTTGAGGTTGTCATTGAGTACATGCTTCATTCCCGCTTTATATGCATCAAACCAAAGAAACGTGACGCGGAAAATAAGGAAATAATATACGAACTAATATTGAAAATGAAAACATCTAAAAGGAACAGAAGAGGTAAGAGATGACAAACACGTGAAGGGAGAGAAGCGCACACAGGCTCCGTTGAACTTACCCTTAGCGTCACGATGCTCTTGGGTTTCTCCTCCACGTGTGACTCCTTAATTTCGCCAAGCTTGATGGAAGGTCGTAGGCGGGAAGGAGGCTTGGGCGGCTTACCCTCGGAGGCCGACGCGGAGTTCCTGCCGCTCTTGTTCTCTGCGATGGATGCGAGGGAGGAGGAAGACGTGCTGGACTTGGACTCAGACACGGAAGCTAACGAAGGGGGTTTCGAAGTCTTGGTTTCGGTCGTTTTCGTATATTTCGGTTCCTCATCCTCTGTGATTTTGACCTTGTCCTCATCGCTTCTTCTCACGGAGGAGGAGGTGGAAGGGGTTCCCTGCAGGGAGGAGGTTCTGGACAAGGGGGGTCTGGCAGGGGACTTGGTGCGCATAGCCAGGTAGGAAGAGAAGCTGTTGTAGGGAGCCACGGAGTCCATCCCATCCTTACTGGACGAGAGGTCATTAGAGGTGTTCCGAAGGTCGCTGAGGCTGCCATAGTCACCGCCGGAGAGAGACTTGGTGCTGCCGTAGAGGCGGTGCAGGTCTGGTGAGGGGGAGGGAGAGGTGTTAAGGCTTCACTAACACAGTAAGTCTGGTGAAGGGAGAACATTTAAAGCTTCATCAACACACTAACATTGCCTCGCTTGTGTATGATTAGTTACACTTATGTTATCATGTCATTTTATTGTCTCACTGCAACAGAAGTGATAAATTCAACAGTGTTTGTTACTAGTCTACTCTTCCACTACCCACTCCGCTCTCCCGCTCCCAAAAATGTGAGCAGAGGAGCGGATACCACTCCTGTACACTTAATAAAGTATGGAATAATATACATTTGCAGCACATACTGTCCTCTAGAAATCTGGAGTCTAATGTATCATCTCAGTACACAATAGTGAAGCTGAGTTCAAGTAAACAGAACACTACCTGGCCTTCCCTTCACCCTTCGCCCACCTCAGCGGGGCTCACCATTGTGTATTCCCAAGGCACAGGAGGGTCAGGTCTGGGAACACCCCGCCCACCCTCCACACCCTCCACCCTCCACCCATCCATCTCTATTTTCTACATGTTGAAAGCCTTCTTTGTGGACTCTTCAGCCTACTCAGAACCTACTCAAATACTGGTCACAAAAATACTACATTTCTAGAAATTACCATAAAATTTATATATATATATATATATATATATATATATATATATATATATATATATGTTAGTATGTATTGTTGTGTCTTTTTCTAGCCGGCACCACAGAGGCAGCGACCACTTACTCGAGAGACACTTTGCTTTGGGCACAGTTACTACCCGGCGGGCCGACAGGAGGCACCGCCGGGGTCTGACAGGCCCATGACAGCTGTAACACTATTGATCTCGCCTACCAGCTCCTGAGGTTCGCCTGGCTGTCCAAACCAACGACCAGCTGACAGACAAGCAAACATATTGTCAGACGAAGGCAAACTGACATAAGAATCCCCTTTTGGCCAATAATGATATGCAAATGTTTTCCCGCCGCCCCGAGGCGCTGTGTGTCGCTTAACGGGACAGAAAAATTCATGGAATAATCTAACGTTGTTGTGTAATTTCGACCTCGGAGCTAATTCCTCTTTCGCCCTGCTGTGAAATTAAATATTAGCACATCATTGGTGAAACATGACATTAACTGGTGCAATGACGCTTTTTAATCCCTGTTCAACGTGTCACCAGTGTTTCTGACCGTGTAATGAAATAACACACACACACACACACACACACACACACACACACACACACACACACACACACACACACACACACACACACACACACACACACACACACACACACACACACACACACAGCCATGAACCATTACCTCTGTCTGTGAGTAACAAATCAATCTGGCGGACTCTGAGACATACAAAGACACTCTCCACCCTCACCTTCCCTAGACGAGCGGACTTGTTCCTTGGCCTCGTCCACGGCAGCTCGAAGGTCTTGCGCGGACCACGACACCGGCCGAGACTTGCTCCATGATTTTGAGGAGCTGCGAGAGAACATAATTTTTAAGTGAACTGACAAAAAAAAAAGAGAATGAGAGAGAGAGAGGGAGAAAAAAAAAAATAGTAAAAATTCTGGGGTGCAAAAAGCTTAAAAAACTCAGCCAAGCATAAAGGGAATAGTTAGTTTAATAATAACCGTCCTTGATCTTTGCAAAATGTAAGGTGGGTCGGCACAAAAATAGGACGCAAGGGGAACTCAGGTATATCTAGAGGTTTTTATTTATTTATTTACCTACAAGCTGGCGGTGGAAACTCATTACCTGGTAGGGGATGGGTAGGTAGGGGGGGCAGGGGCGTGATTACCTGAGGGACACCTGTGGGAGCCTCATTAACTCTTCTTCAGGCAATGATCGACTGAAGAGACCGGGAAGGATGTGGCAGTGAAAGGATAGGTGTGTGTGTGTGTGTGTGTGTGTGTGTGTGTGTGTGTGTGTGTGTGTGTGTGTGTGTGTGTGTGTGTGTGTGTGTGTGTGTGTCTGTGTGTGTGTATGTGTGTGTTTTGTTCATATATTCATTTGTGTGTGTAAAGGAAAACATTATCATTGGTTGGCTGACTGACTGGCTGACTGACTGACTGACTGACTGACTAACTAACTAACTGATTGACTTATTACCGTTGCCTCGTCACCTACAGCAACATGACGCCGGAGAGTGTGTCATGAAAACTTCCTAAACATTTGATTCAGATACTCTTAAGATAAACATTTTAGATCATATATGTACACGTTTTTCAAGCCAACTCGCTAAAATAGAGCACATTACGTATCTTGAAATGAGAGAGAGAGAGAGAGAGAGAGAGAGAGAGAGAGAGGAGAGAGAGAGAGAGAGAGGAGAGAGAGAGAGTAGGTACCTATGAATTATGTATATATGCACTGTGGTTCCCGTAGTCCCACACCCATATATGTAAATCATGAGTGTGGAGTGAGTGACGCTGAAGTGTAATCCTCCTCACCAACCTATTGCATAATATAAACACATAAAAAGAATAGGTTTTCATCTTTATATATATTTGAATTCGAACCGTCAATACTATTATGTTATATCCTCCAGATAAGCAAACTTTCTTTTTCTTCATGAATGTGTTTTTTTCATGGATGCGTTTACTTACCTGTTAGTCAAAAAAATATCTTAGCGTGTTACACTAACTTTCCTAACCATGCCATAACTTTATAATGGATTCACGTACTGAGTGAGAACCGTTAGCAGAGTACCAACGCGTCCTCCTCATACCCGCCTTGTGCCTGTCTACCCTGGATCAGCTGCTCTGTCATTAACACGTGGTTCTGGCGTGCATTTGTTTACAGTTTGTGTCGCACAGAAACGCTGCCTAAAGATTATTAATGTTAACTGTTGAATAAAAGAGTTGCAAGTTTCAATGAAGTGACTTACGGCTTCAGGTTTTGGGTGAGAAGATTGTGTGGATAAATAACTCTTATCTGCCTTACACGAATGATAATAATGATGATGATGATACTAATAATCCCTTGTCTAATCGTTGACTGTTGTATGAAAAAAGAATTGTACATTGTAATAGTGATAATAACAATAATAATCCCCCGTCTAATCGTTGATTGTTGTATATATGAAAAAAATAGTACATTGATCACCTGCTAAACAGCCTACTTAGTGTAATAGAATAGGTCTACGATAGGCATCTAGGAACACCAAGACCCACTTGCTGGACCACGACGACTTCTTGTCCTCCGTTCTGGCATCAGCGTTGGCGCGCGAGATGAGCTCAGCGCTGAGGTCAGACCTGGTCCTCCGGTAAGCCGAGCCATCCTCCCTCTCTCTGCCGGATGACACAAGCGAGTCTCTGGAACCATACCCACTCGAGTCTTTGCCTTTATCATCTTCTTGTCTGCGAATGAAGCTACTGTGTTCCCGACGCCATCACAGTAGCAGCAGCACCAGCAACAGTGGGAGCAGCGACAGGATCAGCAGTGACAGTAGCGGCGGCGACACAGACGGCGACACAGACGACGACAAGAAAGACGGTGACAGGAGAACGAGGCACAGAGTTAGGTGTGGTTGGAAACGCCTTCGACGCAAACCATTACCGCCTCTAGTCTTTTTAGATCACAGATATTTTGCCGAATCATACAACAATGCTTCACTTCTTTATTAATAAGTTATTGTGTGTGTTAATTACAGTATACATGGATTTACTGAAGTACTGGAGGTAATTGTAGTAGTAGTAGTAGTACGTGGTTGCAGTGAAGTGACGTGAAGGTAATAGTATAGGGTGGGAATTGTGTTAAAACATTAATTTTGAAGATATTTAATTACATATAGAGGTGAAAGGTTAACGTGAAGCCTCAACGATACACTTCATTATCATCAACAACATTGTACTTGCACACGTGTTAGGACCCACCACCTGACACACACGCACACATACACACACACACACACACACACACACACACACACACACACACACACACACACACACACACACACACACACACACACACACACACACACACACACACACACACACTGCAGCATCCTCACCCCCAACATCCCCCAAGGAGGGTTTGATTCCCTTTGAGATTAGATCAAGGTACACTGAAGGATGCAGATTGTTCGCCCTTGATCCTGTTCCAGTGAGAAGATTGAGCACCAGATTACTAAGTGGTACACACACACACACACACACACACACACACACACACACACACACACACACACACACACACACACACACACACACACACACACACACACACACACACACCCACACACACACACACACACACACACTTGACACACAGTACAAACCACTCGTAGTACAAGCGTGGTGTCAGCCTGGGACAGATAGCTTCCTCCTTGAGTTGAACTAAGCGCCAGACAGTCACGACCATGCACAGGACAACAAGGAAGCGAGACACACGGAAGCAAGCCAAACCAAAGCACCTTGACAGCCATGCAACACCAAACAAGCAGGAAAATGACAATGAAAACGCAATTACCCAACACAAATGGAGATTAAAACATGTTCCTTAAAATTTGGCAAGTGGAATTTTACTTTTCTGAGCTTATATATATATTTTTTTTTGTTCCCTTTCTTTCTTTGCGTTTTCATTGTTGTGTGATAAGAAGAGGATGGTTACCACGACTCTCCCTCCTGCAGTGCCTTACTAACACCACCAGGAAAGCCAGCAAACAAGCCTCTCAAACACACTTCTGGGAGCAGGGAAATCAATGAAGCTTTACGTCATAAATACAACTACCTCACTACAATGAAAAGGAACAAAAGAGGCGCTGTAGCCAAATGTAGCACTAAACTCAAAGCTGAAACTATAAACATCATCTTATAACAAACTGAAACTATTGATATCTGGAGAAAATGCATCAAACTTGTCTATATACTAATTTCTGCAATAGCAACACTAAATACAGCCTCTAAATATAGCATGTGACGCAATGTTCAGCTGTTTGCACCATTGACTGAAGACAAGTGATGCTGGAATACTCGTGTTCTAGAGATGAAAAGCTACTTGGACAGAGAAGGAGAGGAGAGGAGGGTGGTCGAGGAGCTTACTTGGTGGTGGGGTCGTAGCTGGACAGGGAATTGAGGGAGGTGGTGGAGCCCGACTGTTCCTTGACGCTCTTGTGGTCATTGTAATCCCTGGAAAAAAAAAAATGGTGGGAACGTGAACACCAGGAAGGAAGGGAAGAAAAATAAAATGTCAAAGAAAGGTAAAGAAAATTATTGTTGCGAAGTAGAAAAGCTAAAGATTATATACGTCTTTTAAAATTTCGTGTAAAAAAAAAACATGATTTCTTGGTACATATATACAGAACTATATAATTAGTTTCCAAAATGTCGTAAAATAGTAAATTTATCGGTGACTTTATTATGATTTGAGACAAGCAACCAACACGCAAATATTATTATGAAATTATTCTTTACTCCATACACATTCTCGCACATTAAATTGTCTTAAAAAACTAGAATCATTATAACAATTACGTGATTCATTCTTCCCCTCACGATTCCTGGAATAGTAAGAGTTGCTTTCACTGAAATAAACTGGAATAATGAAAAATACACATTCTAGCACAAGACCATCACTATGTTCTTCACTGTCTGGCTAAGATGAAGGAAACTGAACCAACATTGTGAGTCTGATACAAGGTGAGGGCACACAGTAGAAAACTAGGACTATATATGATCAAACTGCAGGAAAGTGACGCCACAGGATGTTTCTCCACGACGCGTCACCCAATCATGGTACGTAATCGTTACATTGAGCGTCACGTCGGAGCCCCGCCGCGTCACAGTGTTCCGATATTACTCAACGAAAGGGACAGTTCCGCCTCGCCACACGCACCGCTCACTCACCTATTCATCGTTAAGTCTGCCTCGGTCATCCATGTCACCGAGGGATAAGTGGTCTTGGTGTGCGTCTTGATGTCTGAGAATGTGTGTTGCTTTACTTTACGTGGTGCAACGCGTGACTCAAAGGACGCTAACGAGGCTCCTTGTGTAATGTTTCACTATTCACATTTTAGATCGTAAATTTAGTTTCACTTGATTTTTTTTTTACCCTCCATATGAATACTGCAATAGCGCCGTTTTTCATGAATGATTATCGAAGAAAGATTTGAACTGCACCAAATTTTTCCTGAACTAAAACCTTGAACTTTGCCTGAATGTTAACCAATAACTTGACTGCATACAACTGTGAGTCTCAATAACCATCCCTTGCACCACCACCGCCTTCCACCTCCTTCCTCCCCGTCACGACACACTAAACACGCCTCGGAAGTGGAATGTTCCGCTGGGTTTCCACTGCAGAGTATATCCAAACACTCATGTCTAAAAACGTCCCATTCTGGTGTGGTACTTTCATCACATTCTATTTTTGCTTGTCTGTCTAAGGCTATGATGTAACACCACTGGGACCCTCGCCTGAGTATGATGATGATGATAACTAGGCCACGGTATCGCGCTAAGGAGATGAAGGCTGTTCTGAAGGAGGAAGGTAATCGTGGGCACCGGTGACTTGATGACATACAACACAAGTACCGCCAAGTTGAGACAGACGGCGGGCGACACTTTGAGGTCACCGCTACAGGTGCAAGGCTTTTCTAGGCGTCTCGAGCCAAAAGACGGGGGAAAAGGGCTCGCCGACCACTTAACTATTTTTCTCTGTTTCTTTTATCTTTTTTCTTTCATCTCTTATTTTTTTTTTTTACTTTTTTCATCTGGTCGTCAAGAAATGTACCTCAGGATGCTCAGGATGGCAACAGATTCCAAGGCTGGTGATGGCTGACTGTCTTTGTACCGACCACACACACACACACGCAAACACACACATACACACACACACACACACACACACACACACACACACACACACACACACACACACACACACACACACACACACACACACACACACACACACACACACACACACACACACAGACACACACACACACACACCACTTATATTGGTAGCCAGCCATCGAAAGTGTTTGTTGATGTTGTTTTTGTTGTTCTTGTTCGTGTTTGTTAGTTTGTTCGTTTTTTGCTACCTTCTTTCAGCAATAGTATACACAATAAGTCTTCCCTTTCCATCCACGTATATAATAGAAACCAGTCAGGAGGCCAACACACCTTAGCTAAGAGGAAGGTCTTTTAGGGAACTTCATCCTCTTTGTTAGCAGCGAGAACTTCAGCAAAAAGATGCATAAAGCGTGTTTTGATCTTCTGTTGTTCCCTCTAAAGTTATTTAAATCAAAATCGTCAGTCATCCTCACGTTTCTTTCCCTTTGTCATTTGATTAAGATCGATTACCTTCTAAAGAGGGTACATCATTTTTCATTTATTTATTCATTTGCATTTGCACGCTATAATTCGAAGAGAAAGACTGAATTCAATATGGTTCCCCTTTATTGCAGGGAAACGGTTAAAAAGATATTCCCTCACATCGGAAACTATTTCCTGCAACTGCTTCCTTTGTATAGTTTGCTTCCAGGAAAAGAACAATGGCTTCAGATGTTATTGTATAGAGGTATTGCGAGTTCTTTCTTCCGTCCCCTTATTGAGAGTTAGAAACGTCTGGGTTATTGGTTTAGGGTCGAGAGTACAGAGCGTGGGTTGTGGGAAGAGTAGTTGGATCAGGGTGTGGGTGTGGCGTGGGTAGCGGAGTGGTCATCACTTGCTAGACTCTCGTGTGTTATGAATGGGTGGTCTGCCTATGGACCATTATGTAGTGTTTGGCTTGTGTCCAACGCAGGCGTGTCCTCAGCGTGGGGAGAGAGAGAGAGAGTGTGTGTGTTTGTGTGTGTGTGTGTGTGTGTGTGTGTGTGTGTGAGGAAGGCTTATGCTGCACCATTCAGTGTGTGTGTGTGTGTGTGTGTGTGTGTGTGTGTGTGTGTGTGTGTGTGTGTGTGTGTGTGTGTGTGTGTGTGTGTGTGTGTGTGTGTGTGTGTGAAAATTAGCTAATATCTTATGAATCCAAATCCCACACACAGACAAACGTAGACATTATAATAACACGTCTGGCAGGGAAGGCACGAAGAATCACACCCACACACGCACCCCCCCAACCCCCCCAACACACCCACACACACCCACACACACACACCAAATCTAGTCCCATTGAGAGGTTACAGAGAGGTGACATGTTAAGTAATAGCGTCTCTTCGTAAGGCATGTAATTCCCAACAAAATCAATATGCTTAGACCACTGACCTCAAGCAAGACTGTCGTGGATTTATTGTAAGGAGAAAAAGAGTCGTGGTATATAACTCTAAAACGCGCCAACTATGAGCAAATGTTACCTTCACCGTGTTTTGTTTTGTTTTATTTCTTACGTGTGTGATTTGATTTCTTTCTTTCACTGTTACTCACTTTTTTATTTATTTATCATGATGTTTAAAATCTTTCCCGCATCCCCTTCCTTCTATTTGTTTGTTCTGTCTTCCACTTTGATACACCGACCGTTCTCTCTTTGTCTTTGTCGCATTCGTCCTCATCAAATGTTCTTCGTTACTCTTGCTGCCTTAATATATATATCATTTGATTCCTGACGCAGTTGTATAAGTGCTTCTCTCTCTCTCTCTCTCTCTCTCTCTCTCTCTCTCTCTCTCTCTCTCTCTCTCTCTCTCTCTCTCTCTCTCTCTCTCTCTCTCTCTCTCTCTCTCTCTCTCTCTCTCTCTCTCTCTCTCTCTCTCTCTCTCTCCTCTCTCTCTCTCTCTCTCTCTCTCTCTCTCTCTCTCTCTCTCTCTCTCTCTCTCTCTCTCTCTCTCTCTCTCTCTCTCTCTCTCTCTCTCTCTCTCTCTCTCTCTCTCTCTCTCTCTCTCCTCTCTCTCTCTCTCTCTCTCTCTCTCTCTCTCTCTCTCTCTCTCTCTCTCTCTCTCTCCTCTCTCTCTCTCTCTCTCTCTCTCTCTCTCTCTCTCTCTCTCTCTCTCTCTCTCTCTCTCTCTCTCTCTCTCTCTCTCTCTCTCTCTCTCTCTCTCTCTCTCTCTCTCTCTCTCTCTCTCTCTCTCTCTCTCTCTCTCTCTCTCTCTCTCTCTCTCTCCTCTCTCTCTCTCTCTCTCTCTCTCTCTCTCTCTCTCTCTCTCTCTCTCTCTCTCTCTCTCTCTCTCTCTCTCTCTCTCTCTCTCTCTCTCTCTCTCTCTCTCTCTCTCTCTCTCTCTCTCTCTCTCTCTCTCTCTCTCTCTCTCTCTCTCTCTCTCTCTCTCTCTCTCTCCTCTCTCTCTCTCTCTCTCTCTCTCTCTCTCTCTCTCTCTCTCTCTCTCTCTCTCTCTCTCTCTCTCTCTCTCTCTCTCTCTCTCTCTCTCTCTCTCTCTCTCTCTCTCTCTCTCTCTCTCTCTCTCTCTCTCTCTCTCTCTCTCTCTCTCTCTCTCTCTCTCTCTCTCTCTCTCTCTCTCTCTCTCTCTCTCTCTCACACTTCAAAAATTCTAATTATGTAGATATCACATCAGTTTTTCCTTTCCCTTTGTTCAGTTCTTACACCACTGCATCGAGATATATTATTCTGCATTTCCCGTTGTGTGGATAAGAATATAAAGAATATAAACATTAATATTCACCAAACCATTCCCTATAACACTACCAACGCCATGCAGTACTGGGATATAAACGGCACCACCAATGTTATAGAGGATTGAATCGCCTTTCTTGAGATTATGTGAAGGTGTGAGTGAGGGTGAGACGCGAACCTATACATCCCCAACACACCTACCAATCCAATCCAGCCTTGTAACGGTGCCTCGCTGCCTGGCCGTGTAGATGAATTACATAGAATTACATAGAATTACATAGAAAATCAGACCACACAGACTATAAGGTCCAAAGTATGTGGTCTGTTCTCAACTTAAAATAAATGCTATCGAATGCAAACAGAATCAAAAGCAACGTAGTGGAATACCCAACAGTACCCCGGGTCTTGTAGCCTCTATCGAAAACCTTGATGGAGGAGACAGACAGACAGACAGACAGACAGGTAAACAGAGAGACAAACTAATTATCCAAAGTGCAGTTAATATCGAAGCCGTAATTGATATAATACATCATACAAACGACCCCTCAGTTAATTGTATGTTGTATACGATTAGAGTCGCGTATTATAAGTAGCATTAATCATTCAATACACACACACACACACACACACACACACACACACACACACACACACACACACACACACACACACACACACACACACACACACACACACACACACACACACACACACACACACACACACACACACACACACACATACACCCACACACACACACACACAGGTGAAACAGAGCCATTTTGAATATAATGTTTCAGCGAAGGTTGATTGTATGTACGAATTTATAATGGATAGCAAACTCATAATCGTACACTGACTCAAGGAAACTAAAAACAACTTAAGCTGTATGGATAAGTATATAAAGAGTTGTAGACTAAACTAAAACTAAAAAGAACATTGGCTGGCTGATGAGGTCCAAAAGGCAGGTGTCTGTACTTACCTGAAGCATCGTTTGCACCTGTTGGGCCAGCGGGTCTGGGGATGGAAACCCAGAGGACAGAGAGGGTCGCTTGCTTTCGGCATCCTCAGTCTCCCGAGCCGCCGCGCTGAAACGACAAACTTGGTTAAAGAAAAAATACGAAATTATGTGTCTGTGTGTGTATTTGTGAGTGTTGTTAAAAGAAAAGATCATAATTATTGCTAATCTTTCCTGGGGTTGTAAGGCACGTGAAATAGAAAGAACAGGTCTGCCACTACAAACCAATCTACAGTCACCCAACAGGAGCCTTAAGGGTGCAGTAAGGTCTGTGATAACACTACTCCAGTGTGTATGACTGCAAGGCTTACAGAGAGGCAGGAGGAGGATCAAAGAGCGGATCTCCAGCACACATCCTGTCCCCAGCACCGCCACTCCGCCTTCTCCTCCTCCTCCTCCTCCTCCTCCTCCTCCAGGGTACAGGTGTATTGGATTACGATTACTACGTTTATGGGAACGAGGAAACTATTATATTACTGTACTCTCTTGTCTTTATTTTCATCTTCTCTTCTCTGTCTATGTGTATGTTTGTCTGTCTTGCTGTTTATCCGTTGACTAGTGTTTCTGTCTATGCGTGTCTTTTCACCTCCGGCTGGGTGGAGGGAAGACAGAACTATCAGATCAAACCCAACGCATCGTAACACCCGCGGCTCTTCACCCCGGGGAGGAAGAGTTAGTATGAGGGGACTATGTTTAGCTCACTCTCTTTATAGTTTCCCCTCAGGATCAGTAAGTTTCAAAAAAATGTGTTTACAAGATAATGGTGACCCAGTTGGAATCCAGGTGGCGTGTTGTGGTGTGGTGGTAATGGCAGGTGGGAGTGTGTTGGTGTTTGGTGTCTGTCTCTTGAGTGTTTTTTGTTTGGGTTTGAAGCTTGATCATGTTTTTCTTTTTAATGGATAGACTTGAAGCGAAAAGTGTGATGTTTGTAGCGTAGATTTTTTTTTTGTGTGTGATTTGTGTTGTGCATAGTATGTTTGTTCCTTGTGTTGTTGCTATGTGTTGATGGGAGATTATTTATCAAAGGAATGAAAGAAATACTCTAAAAAAAAGATAATGGAACTCACCTCACAGGATTATTTATTTAGACATTTAAGACAGACACGTTAACTTTGTGTAATTCTATTTTATTTTTCGTCTTGTAAACAATACCTTACTTGAGTCTCTTACACACACACACACACACACACACACACACACACACACACACACACACACACACACACACACACACACACACACACACACACACACACACACACACACCACGCACACACACACACACACACACACACACACACACACACACACACACACACACACACACACACACACACACACACACACACACACACACACACACACACACTACATTAATACTGCAGCAAGACAGTCTTTCTTCCCACACGTTTGTCTAGTCTTGCCGTCACAAAGTTAGGCCGCCATCAGCTGCCTCACACGCCGCCCACACACACTATTGCAACCACTTTCATCTGATGCAATAATTACCGCCGGTGTTCCAGTGTCGTGGGAGTGTTGGGTAGCTTTGGGTGGGAGGTGAAGCATCTTTAGGTTAGGTTAGGTAAGGTTTGGTTTGGTTTGGTTAGGTAGGGTTAGGTTAGGTTTGGTTAGATTAGGTTAGGTTAGGTTTGGTTTAGTTAGGGTTAGGTTAGGTTAGGTTAGGTTGGATCATCTTTAAATAGCTGGAGGCATTAATTAAGAGTGAATTGACTGGGTTCTTTTCAAAGGTAGAAAATGTATTAGTAATGGATAATTGGATATCAGTTTTGAGTTTGTGTTTGGTTATATCTTGTTCTTTTGATGCTTTAATGCTTGTGATGCTTATGATGAATAGTTAAATAAGGTTAATTAGATATTAGAGAAATGTAATTCTATGTCTTTTATTTTGCTTTGAAATTCCTCTCCTTTTCCTTTTATTTTCGCATTTCTTCCATCAATCCTAGAAATAACACGTGACCTCAAGGATATTACTGTTGCGTTGACTTATCCTTCCTATTATTATCCTGTTGTCCTTCATAGTATTTTCAAATCAGTCTGAACCTTGCATTGCTGTTCACTGTTTCATATGACCTGCAGCTCAATGACATCAGTTCTACCTTTATTTAAGATGCTGATGTACCTGGACAGTGTTTTGAATAAGTAAAGCCCCACCAGACGAGGTTAGAGTGACCTGAATGTTGTTTTGTTACGGTGTGGTAGGAGACATAGAGTTACCTGACTGTGATATAACGGTGTGGTAGGCGAGGGATGACTGTCTATATACTAACGGTGAACTGACTGTAAGGATGATGTGCTAACCGTGTTGGTATACCTGACGTAGTGTTACCTGTAGAGTGAGGCGTTGTAAGCCATAAATAGTGTGAGTAGGGGACCCTCGTACGCGTGGATAAACATTACCTACGGGGAGAGGTAGACATGTGTTCCGATGTTTGTTATCGGTGGCCTTGTACAGCGAGTACCACCGAAGGAAGACTTATAGCAAGGTTAGAATACTTTAAAAAAAAACACACATCACTTTTCCGAGAATCTATGTCTTTTTATACCTACGTAAGTGTCATGTTGCTGTCTCTCTCCTTCATCCTGCTACGATATCACGCCCTTTCCCCCCCCCGCCCCCTCCTCGCCCTCACCTACTCGTGTTGTGATTACTGAACGGTGATGGAAAGTCTCTCGTAAATTAGCAGCATGAGGACATTTCTGGGCTAGTAATCTGATTGGCACTCGTTCGTATGCTCATCAAGGGCAGTCCTCCCAGGGGCGGCAAAGCAGAAGGTGAGGCTGGCTGGAGGTGTTCATGCAGTGTGTGTGTGTGTGTGTGTGTGTGTGTGTGTGTGTGTGTGTGTGTGTGTGTGTGTGTGTGTGTGTGTGCTTCCTCCTTGACACAGTTTCGTTCAGTATCACGTCTGCGTCCGTGACCTGGAACCATCACCACCACCACCATCACCACCACCACCACCACCACCACCACCACCACCACCACCACCACCACCACCACCACCACCACCATCACCACCACCACCACCATCACCACCACCACCACCACCACCATCATCCTCACAGTCTTGCCTTTTGTTTCCACGTATATTGCTCGTTCCTCGTCGACTTTATGGCTGCAACACGTTAAGTCCTGATCATTATGAGATGTTATTACTATACTCAAACTACACTCTCATCCCCTTTATTCCCACCCTTCTCCTACGTCTTCTTATCCCCTTCCTCTTCTATCTGTGTTTCTATTTTTAATTCAACCGCTTTTTACTTCTTTTTTTTTCATCCTCCTTTTCTTCTACCTGTATTTCCACCTCAACCTCCTCCTCATCCTCCTCATCCTCCTCCTTGTCTTCCACCTCGAGTGTTCCCAAGACAAGGCCGTGATGTGTTGAGCCTCTTATGAGCCTCAAGTGCATTGCGTCACGTGGTCAAGACGGAAATAAGCTCCCAAGTGTGAACGGAAATAGAAGTACCCAGTGTTATGTCGATTATTTTTTGGGAATTGCTGTGGGATGTAATTATAGATCAAGTCCTTTGTTTGCCTTGCAGTATAAAAGTCAAGCTTCATATTAAGAGAGAAATATAATGATGTACGAGATGCGTCCTCAGTACTAGCTTCGTTAAGTGTATGTGTTGAGTGTTGAGTTGCAGCAGTCATCAGTTCTTGTGTCTAGCGTTCATCAGCCTTAGCATATCACGGCCAATTTGTGTTCTCTGTTCTGCTTACTACTCTATTATGACCTCAAGTCTTGGTCGCAGGCAGCAGGAGAGGCACAAGAAGCAAACCAGAGCTAAGAAACCTAAACTTGCTAAACTCTACATCTTCAGTATAACTCAACACACTTTTGCACCATAGACAGCTAAGGCAGGACTCCCACGTGTCCTTGTAATACGTAATGTTCACCAGATGTTCTAAAGACGCTGCTCTTCAAGAATTCCAAGGCCAAAGAAGCCACGCTGACAACACTTCAGAGGCAGAGAACGGCCTGCACACGCCTTCCACCCACTTGTGATGCATGTGAAGAGAAGGTATTCGTCATGCACGGCCAAGCTCTCCACGCCCTCCCGTCCCAACGTTATAATGCCACGCTTCCTCCTCCTTCAGTGGCTGCAGGTCGCTCCTTTGTTCCGCGTTCCCTCCATCAGTCATGCTCGGGGCTTTGTGTGTTTTACCTCCTTTAAGTCCGTTTCAGCATTTTATTTATACGTTCCAAATGCAATGAGTCTAAGTCAAGTGTTTGATGCCTGTTGGTTGTAGTGACTTATTGTTTTCATTTGGTAAACATCACTTCATTGACCTTTTAGATGGCTCAGTTTTCATATACGAAGCGACGCCACAAA
Source organism: Metacarcinus magister (assembly GCA_029783475.1). Classification (NCBI taxonomy): domain Eukaryota; kingdom Metazoa; phylum Arthropoda; class Malacostraca; order Decapoda; family Cancridae; genus Metacarcinus; species Metacarcinus magister. The sequence goes on along the minus strand of JAPQNM010000040.1, from coordinate 14,611,682 downwards.
GGGTTTAAGACATAATTTGGACCACCAAGAGAGGCTGAGCGCACCAAATATGTAACGTGACAGCTTCCCGCACCACCCACGCACACGTGACGCACACACACACACACACACGCACGCACACACACTTCAAATGTTTCACCACCCAAAATTTCAATAGATATCAATACGTAAGTGACTTTTATGTAGCTGATCTGGAATCCTTTTTGGGTTTAATGCATCGCCCTTGACCTGCTTCCATCCTTATGACTAACAGAAGCTGCTCACAATACTTTACATGATGTCCTCGCGTGTCTCAGTGTGTGTGTGTGTGTGTGTGTGTGTGTGTGTGTGTGAGGGAGGTCACGCGGACGCCATCTTCCTGAGGCTTTCAATTCACGTGGGACAGTTTTGTGACACCATTGAAGCCACCATCACGGCGTCACCTTCACAAAGATACTGTTGAGTGTGTATTGAGGAGAGTTTGAACATCTTTGCGCTTGTGAGGTGATATTAAGCCTTGTATTTTTCGTTCATTTCAGAGTTTTAGTTATGTTTTCATATTTGGACCAACACACACACACACACACACACACACACACACACACACACACACACACACACACACACACACACACACACACACACACACACACACACACACACACAGGTGGTAATGGGTAATGGGTAATGGGTAATGGGTGTGCCTGGAGGACAGGTGTCGGTGCTGGCCATCCCTCGCTGCCTGTATGTCAGTAAGTGGAAAAAAAAACCAGGTGTCGGCCAGGTGTGAATGCAACACAGCCAAGAGAGTCACACACCCTATCTGCCAGCTGGCGCGGCCCTCCACCTGACCCCCCCTACCCCCAACTCCAACCTGTCCCCCACCTACCCCTGCACCCCTATCCCCACCTACCTCCAATAATCTTAAAATCATTATAATTCTCTTAATGGAAAATCGCTTTAATTTCTTTGAATTGAGGAAATTTTAAAAGATTAAGTTGAGAATAGAATATATCCTCGGTAGGTAATGCGTTCCCTGGATTGCATTAATGCGTCCTCCTTGTGTGTGCCGCCAGACGTCACGCCCACGCCCACGCCCACGCCCACGCCCACGCCCAGCATACCACCACACCACTTTACGTCACTTCCGCACCAACACTCAAACTCTCATAGTGAAAGTTGTGATTCTCTTTATTATTTTTTTTTCTAAAACTCGTTACTCAGTCTTGCAAACTGTTTTTCTTTTGTTTTTGATCCGTTACTTAACCTACCAAACATTTTTTTCTTTTATCTTCTACTCGTCCCTCAACTGTTATTTTCTATTCATTTCTCAGTCTTGTAAACCGTTTTTCTTTTCTTTTCTTTTCTTTTCTTGTCTACTCGTTACTCATCTGTTTTTTCTTCTCACTACTCAGTCTTGCAAACTCAAACATCTTTCTACAATTCACATTTATGTATTCAAATTGTGGAGGATGGCGTCCCAGCGCACCACGAACAGAGTAACAGTAATGGACGCCAAACACGTACATACATACATACATACATACATACATACACACCTGAGCCAGATATAAACACAAACCTTAATATAAACAGAGATGAAACACTAGTTGCCAGCTGTCATGAAGCTTGGTAATCAAATAGTCACATAACTACGTAGACATCATATAGTATTAATCAAGGGAGGCTTACTAAGAGAAGTCCACTTTGGAAGGCAAGGTAAGGGAAGGCAAAGGAAGGGAAGGGAAGGGAAGGGAAGGCAAGGCAAGGCAAGGGAAGGCAAGAGAAGGGAAGGGAAGGCAAGGCAAGAGAAGGGAAGGGAAGGGAAGGGAAGTAATACCAGCTACACATAACAGTTTCATGACGGTAGAGGGAGACGTGTGGTGTTCTGGGGCGTCAGTGTAAACATTTCCCGGTAAATAAACAAAGCTAAGACGAACTATCTAAAAAAAATTATCCTTGAGAGTATAAAGGAGTACAAAGGAAGAACAAGCAGTAACAACCCTACTGGATCTAACGAGGCTGTACGTGTGAAGAAAAACAAAACAAAAGCAGATTGTGAGTAGTCAAAGGCGTTCCGATTATTTAGATTTGCCAAGACTTCAATCATTTATACTATTCAATACAGGGTTGGCGGGACGGGAGAGTATTATATTGTTTATAGATACATTACTTATGGTTCATCGCAGCATAACCGTCTTGTCTAAGGTAATCAAGACTAAGGTATACATCTACAGTGCCCAGTTTTTCCCGTAACACATGGATTGACCTGAGCCAAGTGATGAGAGACAACTACAACAGAGCCGCGACTTGAACTCATTTAAGAGAGGATTATCAAGACACCTGCAACCTTAATTTAGCCTCTCTTATTTATCACTCTTTCTTCTTTAGGGAACCGGCAAACACACGTGGACTTTTTTTATAACGTTCTGATTGCCCTTGGCCGGTTCTCGAATAGCATTGAAAAAAACATGTTGCAGGCACCAGGGACGCGGAAATGACGGTGAGCGGTGAAGCAGTTTGTTGTTCCTTAGAATATTAGGTTATTACACGCTGGTACGTCGTTTTAGGGGGAGTGTGGAGAGAGGGATCCTTTAAAGAAATACATTACTCATAGTTTTTTTCCGTGGTCTAGCCTACTACACCCTGAGGAGGCATTGTGACTTGAGTGAGGGAAATATGTTAGTGTTCCGGAGACATCTAAACTATCATCTCCTTTTACGGCTTAGTGCTATACCCTGTTACCCTGTTACACCCTGTTACACCCTGTTACACTCTGTTAGACCCTGTTAGACCCTGTTACCCTGTTATAACTTGGATGAGCCCTGACACCGCTCTGGCAATGAAGTGAAAGGAACAGGAAGCCGGAAACACAGGCAAAGTAAGATGAACAGCCAGTCAGACGAACACACGCCGCACAACACACTAGTAATTGAGTGTGTCACGCTAACTTTGTGTTCCTCCGGGGGGAAATAAAAGCCTTGAAGTATCCTTGTATTGAACGTGTTACTCTCCGTCCACATCTAACCTACATCTCACACTGACATCAAACTTTATTACAATCCTTTTCATTCCTTTTCTCTCAGCTTATTCTATCTTCCTTCCATTACATCACGAACATGCTTTTAGTTTGATACCTTAACACTCTTGTCCTGCGGGGTACAGGAAGCTTTGTCTACAGTTTTGTATTGGAACACACGGGAATTTCACTTCGAATCAGATTTGAGTGCTAAGTTCCGGCGGATGTGAAGCTAAGTGGATGGAAGACTATTTTTCAGCTTCTCGTTCTTCTCGTCAGGGTGAGTCGCGTTGGGCCTTCCTGTGTTGTGTTGTGTTGTTTTGTTTTGTGTTGTGTTGTGTTGCATCTGTATTTGATTAACCACCACCACCACCACCACCACCACCACCACCACCACCACCACCACCACCACCACCACCACCATCACCACCATCACCATCATCACAAACACATGGTTGGTAAACAAGGAAGTAACAGCAGCAGCAGCAGCAGCAGCAGCAGTCCCCCCACAGTGAATGTTGGCTCCGAATTTACTTCATCACCTGTCACCATCTTTTGTAGGTCATGCAGTATACACCCTTGTAAACATGTCACAACACCAGACACCAGGCAAAAGTTACACCTTGCATATAGACACCAACATTATTCGTCCATTCTGCTTGCAATTTTCACTTGTTTTATACCCCAATGACGTGCTTGGAAGGAAATTTTTCATCCATGTTGTTTTTCCTCTAAGGGTTAATGAACACTATGGAAACAGGATATAGGAAAAAAAGATGAAAGGAAGCAAGCACTCTGGAGGTGACTTGTGCGTGGCTCAGGTAACAGAGAGAAGGCAGGTGTCCGGTAGAAGGGAGGGAGGGAGGGAGGGAGGGAGGAGACCATCGTTGCTACCTGAGACTGTGGTGAAGAACAGAGATAGACTGAACCACTGCCTACCTGAGCACCTTGCCAAATGCTACCTCGTTTTTCACACTACCTCAGATTCGAAGGAGGAGGAGGAGGAGGCAGATGTAAAAAACAGAGAAAAAACAGGAGGGGAAGGTTGAAAAAAAGGAAGAAAGAAAAGAAGGCCAGAGGAATGAAGAAGGAAGAGCCAGAAATAAAGATACAAAAGGGAGGGTAAGGGGAAAGAAAGAGAAGAAGAAAGACACGTGTTGCATCGCTCGTGAATTTTAACTTTACAATGTCCTTAAGTTCTTGTATGTCACATTCATCTTCAGTGTCGAGGCCCTGACCATCACGTGTTGGGGGGAAGAAAGGTGTGTACATGTTTGCACTCGTGGTGGTGGTGGTGGTGGTGATGGTGATGCACGGAGCCATCCTGTGCTACACGTGTGAGTCATGTGCGCTGCTTCACCTTGACAGTACAGGTGTGGCTCGTGCAGCACCAAGGCACACAGCTGCATTGTTTAAAGACACGCCATGAGTCACCACGTCCAGCCTCCCTGGGTGTGGTGGTGCCTCCCTGTCAACGTGGCACCGCAGCCTGGCACTCCGGCCTCCCTGCCAGGACACCACAGCCAAGTATGCCGGCCACCTCAGTCCTCACCCGCCTCTGTGGTGTTGGCGTACAGTGAGCAGCACATCAGGTGTTTAGAGCCGTGTTGATGAGGGTGTTGCAAGGCTGACGTGGGCATCGAAGGGCAAGGGTGTGCGGTGGTTCTGTCCGCGTCCTGAACACACACACACACACACGCACACACACACACACACACACACACACACACACACACACACACACACACACACACACACACACACACACACACACACACACACACACACACACACACACACACACACACACACACGCACACACACACACACACACACACACACACACACACACACACACACACACACACACACACACACACACACACACACACATACGTCTGTCCACACGGGATGGCAGCAAGGAGGTGTATGCCTTTACTGTGTGTGTATGTGTTTAACAACTATACCCGAGTCATGTCTGTTTGAAGTGAAGGTGAGCATTGTAATATCTTTAAGTAATGACATTGTTTTCAAAAATATTGTTATAAGGAAAATATTTTCTTTCGGAAAGGATTATGAAATTCATGTCAATAGAAATATTTATCAAATTTCAAAATTGCTAGTCGAAGCTATACTTTTTTTCTTTTCTTTTCGATGGTTATATTTTTAGGAGTCTAAAAGAGTTGGATAAATGTTCCGCAGCGTCCGCCGCCGTGGCGTGGTGTGGGCCAACCCACACCACGCCACGGCGCCAACACAGCCAGGCACGCGGATCGCCGGCGGGACGCACCGACATGCGTGCGTGGTGCACGAGGGAGGTCACGAACCCCGCACATAACAAACAGTCCTAATAAATAAAACAAAGTGCCATCCATAGGTAATATCGTTTTATGACTAACATTTAACACCATTGTGTGTGTGTGTGTGTGTGTGTGTGTGTGTGTGTGTGTGTGTGTGTGTGTGTGTGTGTGTGTGTGTGTGTGTGTGTGTGTGTGTGTGTGTGTGTGTGTTCTCCTTGACGGGCAAATTGCTCTCGTCACCCAGTTTTGTGTAAGAATTGGGACATAAAGAAGATGATGGATCGTCGAGTGATTGCCAGTTTGTGGTTGGTAAAACTCACGAACACAAGCTCTAATTACAAACCAAACTGTGACTCCCTTCCAACACACCGCTTCATTAGAGACTCACAGCGTTGGTGGAGCCTTGCAAGGACACACCTTCGGAGGCTTTCACATATTATAACTTTTCTCCTCTCATGACGGAGCTAAAGTTATTATCCTTTTATATATGTTTACAAATGTGTTCCATAAAGTTCGTCACTGAAAATTATGACAACAAAATAAATAGAAAACTAATCAATATATAAATAAAAAATAATTATAAAAAAATGAATAAATAATAAAGTCATTTCCCGTTCAGGTAATGTAAATAGTGTTTACCAAAGGGCTCAACAGATGGCTATGGAACAGAAAAAACAAAAAGTCACAAGGTATAAGTCTTCCCTAGTACAT
>JAPQNM010000040.1:14588173-14603173 GCA_029783475.1 Metacarcinus magister | reverse complement strand
AGGGAGAAAAAAGTTGTGTTGAAGCCTCTCCTCGTCCCTACAGGCGTGGAAGGAGTTATTTTGGTCCGTCAACTTTACCCTTCACTAAGGACGTAACGGAGAGGCGTCGTGTCATTTCCAGCGACAAAAAACATGATCTATAGACACAATTGTTTCCTCGCTAACAGAAAGGATGAAGGTCAAAATAGAAGAGAATACTGATCATGAAGGGAAGGAAGGTCGGAAGGAAATAGATTAGTTCTCGTTAGCTACAGATTTTCCTTGTATTATATTCTTGTCTCCCTGTACACAACAAAGATGCTGGGTCCTGCCTGGTTCTGTAAGGAGGAAACAGGGACTACTTACTATGAGAGAGGATGCTAATGAGGAAGGTATATATAATGAACAATAATAGAACAATACATAAATATACCTACCAGTGTCCTTACCGCCTACGATTTTCCCTCCCTTTCCCCTCCCTTTCCCCCTCCCTTTCTCCTCCTCGTCCCCTTCCTGTCCCCCCTCTTCCCCTCTATCAAAGCCTCCTCGCCTAGGTAACACATGGCTCGCTCACCACGGTACTCACTCCACACCTCCTTCCCCTCACCCCAGAATAGCCTCACTCTCCTTACCATGTGCATACGGAACCAGATAGAAAGTGCACCAATATAATCACAGTTAAATTTTCCTTGCTGGATAATAAGGAGAAATATGATTAATGGTAGAATCAGTTCATCTTTGACAGCCAGCATCGTAGTGTGTGTGTGTGTGTGTGTGTGTGTGTGGGGCAACTCAAGGAGGGAGTGAGTCATAGTGTCAAGACGGCTAGGGTGGGCATGGCCAGTTATAGAATGACACTTGACGTTACTAAAAAAAGAAAGAAAGAAAGATAGATAGATAGATAGAAAGAAAAAATATGATATGAGCAAGAGTAGAATGAAGTAGTTGTGATGTACAGTACGAACACACTTACACATGTACACACACACACACACACACACACACACACACACACACACACACACACACACACACACACACACACACACACACAAAACTTCAATTAACGACCCTCTACTTATGCATTGCCTAACTTTTGGGGGAAATGCTCCAACTCCAAATAATTACAAAGTTGTAGGTAGCTTATCTCTCTCTCTCTCTCTCTCTCTCTCTCTCTCTCTCTCTCTCTCTCTCTCTCTCTCTCTCTCTCTCCTCTCTCTCTCTCTCTCTCTCTCTCTCTCTCTCTCTCTCTCTCTCTCTCTCTCTCCTCTCTCTCTCTCTCTCTCTCTCTCTCTCTCTCTCTCTCTCTCTCTCTCTCTCTCTCTCTCTCTCTCTCTCTCTCTCTCTTTCTCTCTTTATCACACACACACACACACACACAATTGCAACAAACAGGCCCTAGAATCTATATATAAACACACAACAGACATCTCACACAATCCATCCACGAAGCCGCTTGGCCAGAACACTTTCCACAAAAACAAATCTTTACGTCCAATTCCCCTTCCCTTCCCTCCCCTTCCCTTCCCCTCCCCTTCCCTTCCTTCCCCTTCCCTTCCCTTCCCTTCCCTTCCCTGCCCTTCCCTGCCTGTCATTCTGTGCCACGTGTAAAAATACTCGCAAAAACTGGCCCCTGACCTCTTTGTCTGAGTGGCTGCCAACTGTGCTCAGGGAGAGAACACTGTAGCCAGACTCAGATTCCTTCCCTCCTTCCCTGCAAGCATCACAGACAAGGGAGAAGGGAGAGCAAGGGAGGATAAGGGAGAATAGAAACACAGTGTATAGCGTATTACAGGAAGACTGACGAGGTGTGAATCATTATGAGTAATATAATAGCCACGCCCTAAGAATCAGGTCATGGGTGGTGTGGGGTGAAAGGTCGTGGTGGGGGCAGAAGGGAGTGAGGGAGGAGGAGGTGGAGGAGGCCTTGCTGTGAGGGTGGCGTGGGAGGGGCGTGGGGGGGATAGATCGAGGGACAGCTGATGGCTACAAGAAACTCTTTTTAATAGTGTTGTAGTTGTCATAGCTTAAAAAAGATTGGATGTGCGATTAATGCATAAAAGAAATGAAAATATGTCGGGTTAACATTAATCTGAAAGTGACAATAATGTTTTCATGATCATAATAATTAAAAGGAAAACTATGTCAGGTATTTTAATGACGTCGTTTGATAATTGACTTTTTTTTTTTAAGAATGAGCGGGAAAGTAGAATATTAATAATTAAGAAACCAGGTTACACAGACACACTCACTTGGCTCAAACGAAGCTTTCCTCAAATACCACGACCGACAGAAAAAGAAGTGTTCAGCAATATAAACATACACAGGGAGTCTGGTTTTTATTATAGTGTTTGCAATATAAGAAAAGAAAAAAAATATTGTGTTGAGACGACTGGCACGGGAAGAAAAGTGAAGCAACATTGTGTTAGTGACGACGCAGTAGTGGAGAGAGAGAGAGAGAGAGAGAGAGAGAGAGAGAGAGAGAATGTGTGTGTGTGTGTGTGTGTGTGTGTGTGTGTGTGTGTAGCAAGGAAGGGACAGGAAACAGAACCACTTGGCTGTTGTTGCTCGTCTGCAATCATTTTTTACATGTTATTCTCCGCTAACGTGAAGATGAATACGAAATGCATTGCCAACCAGTATTTCCTTTTTAGTCACATGTTACGACACGTGGACAAGGAATACAAGGACATGATGTGTGTTCTTGATTGCAATGGCTCCACCAACCACGTAATTACAGCGTTGAAACCCTTATTAAGAGAAGCTGAATAATTAACACTGCGGCGATCCAACTCCAACACACAAGTAAGTTCAGCTTCTGTTCGCCGCCGCTCTGACAAGTCATCCAAACAGTCATCAAGGGTCAATGTTTGTTTCTCATTTAATGTTTAGTGCTGGTCTTTAAATCTAATGACATGTTGAATCATTTAATGGGAAAAAAAAGTGGTAATAACTCAAATACATAGAATATTGAACCTCACAACCTATTTTTGTTATTGTTTGTTGTTGAAGTGATAATAGATTAATGATAACAAATAATGATAACAAATTGCTATTCCACACTGTCTTACTTTCACCTCCTTTACCTCCGTATTGTCCCGTCACATAATGAGTGTTGTGTCACTCATTGTTATTGTAGACTCGTACCCTTGAAACACTCTGGCAATTACCTGGTGGACCCAACCTGAGGCTCATCAAGCTATTAAGACACGCTCATAACAAGGTGATTAACTAAATTGTCTCCGCTTCACAGAACATTCGATTGTAATTAAGGCGGCAATTTATCCACAACTGCTGCCGCTACATGAGTTTCAGTACTGTCATTGATGCCACCACCACCACCACCACTACTACCACCACCACCACCACCACCACCACTACTCGTGCTAATATATAACCGCTATTATTACTACCACTATCACCATCACCTCCAATACCATTACACTACTACTAGTAATGCTGCTATCACTATCATTGTTACTGTCATTACTATCACCACCATCACTACCACTATAATTACAGTCCTACAACTACTACCAACATACATCATTACGATATACCATGACCAATACCATCACAACAAGTCCTACCACTACCATCACTACTATAACTATTACCATTACCATTAATTACGCCATTATTACCATTATAACCACTACCATTACTGTTATTATCTTTATTACCAAAGTCACTACTACTACTACTACTACTACTACTACTACTACTACTACTACTGAATATAACTAAATTAGTAAATAAACGATACATATAAAAATAAAAAAAATCACAAAAGCAACAGCTGTACACCGTGCCTTCACCTACTTATTTCTTGCCTAGTATATATATAAAAAAAAAAAGTCAAGTGTCTGAGCAGAGGTTCCCAGCCCTCCCCCCCCTACCCCCCCCAACCTACCTTTAATAAGCCTCACCTGAATCCCACACACTATCGCCATCATCAGGTAATTTTCATCAATCATCCATTCATTAATCATCCATTCATCATTAAATCACACGTCATTAGAGTATGCATCATTAGATTATACATTACCTCTCGTATTGCTAGTGCCTTGAATGAGGTAATTTGTGGGTATGGTGGTGAAAAATTATACATACAATGCTAATTATCTGTGAAAATGGCAGGTGACTGTTGATAATTGTCCTGCTGGTCTCGTGTGGAAGTGTATTATTGCGTTTGATTAATAATGTTGAAAGTGAATTGGCAGGGTGATGTGTGTGTGTGTGTGTGTGTGTGTGTGTGTGTGTGTGTGTGTGTGTGTGTGTGTGTGTGTGTGTGTGTGTGTGTGTGTACTTAACAATCCATCCAGGGAAAGCCAAGTGTCCAAATTAACGGGTCCAATAATGATAATAATGATGATGATGATGATGATGATGATGATGATGATGATGATGATCCTAATCCAGGTATCACAAGTAACATTATTAACAAGGTTCATTTAGGCCAAACAAAATATTTCAACTTATATGCACCGTGAAGACTTGAAGTTTTCCTGTTGGCGGACACACTAACTTGGATACAATTATGATATTACCTTGAAATTTTAAAAGACACAGACAAGCTTCAAACTCGCCTCCGCCCCTGAGCTAATAAACTAATGAACTTATTGGTTGGGAAGTGAAGTTTGAGGACTTTCCAGCCTCTTTTTGGTCTTTGTTCCTCCCACCCGTGACCTTGAATATTTTGCTTCACCTTTCCTCCTTTATTCACTATGATAACACTGACCTAACCTAACCTAACTTATTGGTCAGGATCGGGAAGTAAAGTTTGAGGACTCTGTAGCCTCAATTTAGGGCATCTGTTCCTTCAATCAATGAGTCTATTGAATATCTTGCTTCACCTTCCTCCTCCATTCACTATGATAACAGTAACCTAACCTAACCTAACCTAACCTAACCTAATTATGATAACGCTGCCTTATGCAATTTAAATATCTCACCTCTAACATTCTACCTCTCGACTTGTTATATAAAGAAAGACAAATGAGTGAGATTTTTAATAGTGAAGTAACACGAGACGAAAGAAAAGTACTTTATTCCTCTAACTTTCAACTAACTGAATAAGACAGTTAGTCGAAAGGTAACAGAAATAAAATTACTTCTTCGTCCCGTGTTTTTCTTCACTAAAATTCTACTTCTGGTTCTGTTACACCTACACAGCTCCTTCCATGTGTACTTACAAGTCACCTTTGTGTGGAATGAATGTTACCCTTGTGTTTAGTTATGCATCGTCTTTCATACTTCCATTCACGTCATTATGTTCCTCGTACGATCCCTCATTCTCCTCCCATGATTGGTTCCCTGTGTCCTACCTCCTTCCAGCACGATGCATGTTTCCAGGTGTTTGCCTTATGCTCACCTTCATTTTTTTTTATCGTGAGGAAAAGCAACATCAATCACGGATATTCTACCACTAACAACACTCTTACGCCTTTTTACATTTTACACATCAAGAAAATATTGATTCTAATGTAAATTCTGACACCAATCCTCGGCAAAGTTTACCAATAACTGAATAGTAAATAATCTGCCATCTTGATCCCCACCTGGGCACTAATCCATACGCCTTCCATCCCTCATCTCACTCCTCGGTATAGTGTCTCATCCTTTATCTAAGCTTATCACAAGTCATCCTTCCTAAGTTACTGTATAAACATGTCGCCCTCCTACAGACGGCGAAGCAAGGAGGAAGTGTATCGGCGTTGGTAAGGTGGCCAGCAGGTAACACGGATAGAAAGGACGGAACAAAAGATCAATAAAAAGATAATATGAGATGATTTTGGGTTAAATAACGAGAGAAAGAACTTACGGTGAGGAGATGGAGTGTTGACAATGTAGGGAGAGAGTAGAGTGAGTGGGAAAGCAAGAGAGAAATAATGGGAATAAAGGAGAGGAATACAACGGGGTGTGTGTGTGTGTGTGTGTGTGTGTGGCATTCAGGATTGTTTTCGTCCTGTGTTTAAATATTGGAATCACATCTGTCTTGAAATGAAGGAGGATGGCTTTGTGAAGATGATGCTGAGGGAGAGGAAGATGAGGAGTAGTTGAAGGGAGGTAAGGAAGATGTCAAGGTGTTGTTGTCCGCCTCTTCCAGCTGCCCTTCACTTCACGCCTTGCATAAATCTGAGTTGTTTTTGTGATGATATGTTCAGAACTTTTTTCTTAGCTGCTATGAACGACTTAGTTGATGCTTCACGCTAACATAATACAGCTGGCAAGGGTTTAAGTGTGTGTGTGTGTGTGTGTGTGTGTGTGTGCGCGTGTGCGTGTGTGTGTGTGTGTGTGTGTGTACTCAACTTTTGACACGATTCCTATCACCTCTAAAAGAACAACGATTACGATAGCTACGATACATAACTTGCTCACGTTTTATCAGAGTATAAATAACAATACGGCGTTACAAACCATCCACCAAGACAACCAATACAGTAAACACGTGATGATGGATGCCAGTATAGTGTTCTCTCGTCCGTCCCCGTCCCCTTCTCCTTCTTCTCTCGCTTTCTTTCTCTCTCCTTCCGTCGTTGTATCATCGAACAAAAATAGGCCAAGTTTGTCCTGCGTGGGAATGGGGTGTTTGCGCTAGGAAGAGTCCCAGTCAGTGCTAATTTTACCCCTTGTGTTGGCTTCAGCTGGAGCCTTGGTAGTGGTGGTGGTGGTGGTGGTGGTGTGGTGGTGGTGGGGTTGAACACATAATAATATAATGCTGCCATGGTTGTGTGGTTGTTATGGTGTGTGACAGTGAATGATGTGGTATTTCTGTTATGGTTTGCTTATCTGAGGACTCGTTTGGTGGTGTGGTTGTTGGTATGTGGTGTATTATAGGTATTAATAATTCAATACTTTAGTTGAGTGACATGTTCTTCCTCCATTTTATACACAGTTGTGATCACCAAAGCTGTCCACAATTTATTTCGTTTAATGGCGGGAATTATTCAATGGAAAACCGAATGAAGTATTGCAGAGGTGAAGTAGTTTTTTCTGTGCGAGTATATTGTTTTGTTGCCACTGGGACGCTGAAACAGATACGTTGTTCCTTTGTTTTCCCACACCAATCCCAATGCTGGTGGTGGGTGTTGCGTTTGTTGTGTTGTGGTGCGTTGTGTTGCGTTGCACTTGTTCAAATATTTACACACACAAATACAAAGTCAGGAATGCGGGAATGTAACACAAAGAGAAACAGTTACATAATACATAAACTCATGCAGAATGCTGTGTTTCAGGGTCTATTTCCATTACCGGTAAAGGTTTAAACGGTGAAGTGAAAGCATGAATAAATGATTTAATTAATGTAGGAACTTGTCAATAATTTAACCATGAACCACCAGGGGAAGTGAAGCAATAAAATAAGTAAATAAATAAAGGTAAATCACTCTCACTTACCACGGTCTCTGTCTCACAAACACACACAAACACACACAAACACACACACACATACTTCCAAGGCTCTTCGTCTCCAGCCAAATAGCAGCAGACTTTTTAAAGGTTCCAAAGCCCCTAATTTCTCAAGCATGTGATTTAGATTGCACCTCTCCCCTCCCTCCTTCCACCCTCCACTCCACTCCACCCTTCCCCTCATGCCCTCTACCTTGCCCTCTTTCCACTGACCTTCTCCACACCACGTTTCTGTACTGGCCAGCCTCTGACTCTCCTACCCTTGTCCTCCTCCTCCTCCTCCTCCTCCTCCTCCTCCTCCTCCTCCTCCTCCTCCTCCTCCTCCTCCTCCTCCTCCTCCTTTCCCTTCGACATTGTCCTTCCTTCCCTTGATACTCCTCGCCTCTCCAAGATACAAAAACTCATTACTCATACTCGTTACTCGCTTATCTTGACTCACAGATGTAGTTGTTAGTGGTTAGTGAAGTGAAAATATGTAGAATATCGTAACATTCCCCTCGTTCTCACTACTAACCTTTGTGGATTAATGAATGTTACTAGAAAGCGGAATGCATATAAGGAAATGTCATGTCATAATTATTGGGGATTTAGTGGTTTTTTTTCTCAATGCCGTGTCACAATTTTTCGTCTAATGTGTGATGTGATCGTTCTCGTGGAAATTCATGTTGATCTTGGTCTTGATCTTGTTTTGGGGTTTTGTTATTGTTGTTGTTATTGTTGTTGTTATTGTTGTTATTGTTGTTGTTGTGGTCTTCAAAAATGACTTACAACGCAACTTGACATTAGGGACCCTTGCATGCATTTACCTGTATGTATGTATGTATGTACACTGCCTACCTGCCTACCTGCCCACGGAGTTTAAAGGGCAGACGACGCTCACACATTCCCGAGGGGCCAAAGTTAACGAGGCACAACACCGCCCACCTCCAACCCGCCCCCACCCCACCTTGCCCCCACCTCCCCCACCTCCCCCACCTGTCTACGTATCTATCTATCCGAATATATGCTGGAAGTTTTTGTTTATTTTATCTCACACAACACACACACTCTCTCTCTCTCTCTCTCTCTCTCTCTCTCTCTCTCTCTCTCTCTCTCTCTCTCTCTCTCTCTCTCTCTCTCTCTCTCTCTCTCTCTCTCTCTCTCTCTCTCTCTCTCTCTCTCTCGCTCTCGCTCTCGCTCACACTCACACTCACACACACACACACACACACACACACACACACACACACACACACACACACCTGTTACTAAAGTTTTCACAATCTTGATCATTTCGTCATCGTATCGTGTGACTCTTAACGACAAATACACTTGCAATCGCTCAACAGTATGGTATCCTAACACACTTACTAGTATCATCATCATTAGAGACAGGATAGAATAGTAGAAGGCTCCTCCCCACCACACGGTAGGAAAAGAAAACAATTGGAATTTAGGATATAATGTTATATACTTATTTGAGGTTTCTTTTATATATATATATTAATCAGTGGAATGTGAGGTGCCAGTCCTTGTCACCAGAGATAAGAAAGTCAAGGATGAAGGAGGTGGGGAAGGGGTGGTGGGGTGAGAAGGAGGGGAAGTAGGCGGAAGGGATATAAAGTGAACGTGGTCGCTCTCTCTCTCTCTCTCTCTCTCTCTCTCTCTCTCTCTCTCCTCTCTCTTCTCTCTCTCTCTCTCTCTCTCTCTCTTTTCTCTCTCTCTAAACCTTGCCAGCAGGTCAGCCAGCATAGCGTAGGAAGGGAAAACATGCAGCGGCCGGAATAAAAATACAACAACAGGAGAAGCATACAAGAATAGACCTAACTGAAACAAATTACACACACACACACACACACACACACACACACACACACACACACACACACACACACACACACACACACACACACACACACACACACACACACACACACACACACACACACACACACAGGGTCGTGCTTGGAGTGGGGGTAATAGCACCAGTTAAGGAAGTGAAGTTAAGACGTGACTGCAATTATTCTCCTCGGCCTTACTTCGTCACTTTCGATTTCTCTGCAGTGTTGGCGAGTTGCTTTACCTCCTCACACACACCTGGCTGCGTCACTACCTGTCTATCACGTGGTGAGTGAAAGCAAGGGTAAAGCAAGAACATACTGGTAAAGAACAAGGAAATGATGAAGATGAGGAGTAGTAAGGAGGGAAGGTGTGTCTGGCAGCCGCTCAGCCACGCCTTGCCGGCTCATCTGTGTGGCTCTGAGGGTGAATGGCGCGGCCCGGCTCGGCATGACTCCCCTGTACTTGACCTTCCGTTGGAGTCACGTGGCGGGTGCGTAGAAATCGTGTGGTTATGACCCCCATGTCAACCATTTCAACCTTCCCCTCCTCCTCCTCCTCCTCCTCCTCCTCCTTTCCTGCTGTTGCTTCTTCATGTTTTCACGGCTCCATAGAAACAAAAACACCGATGGGGATTAAAAAAAAATGCTGGGAAGATAATGAAGGAAGGAGTTTTTTTTTGTTTATATTGTTCATGTTTGTGTGTTTTTATTGTGGAATGTTATTTATAGATGACTTTCTCTCTCCACTGCCTTCCATCTCCTTCCCTTCCTCCCTCCCCGACCCTAGGCACGAAGGGCAAGGATGTGGTTAGTATTACAGACTTGCTGTGTTCAGGTTAATCTCACTTAGCGGTGCGTCCTTGTAACATTGTGATGCAGCCTTGGCGGAGGTTAACACAGTCTTCCCTTACTCGTATTGGGGTCGATCTGTCTTCACTTTTTCATGTATTGTTTTGATGCAGTTGTGTGTTTTGTTGATAGTTTGTTCGGCAGAAGAGTACGACGCTACTTGCAAATGTACTGTTTGTGTGTGTGTGTGTGTGTGTGTGTGTGTGTGTGTGTGTGTGTGTGTGTGTGTGTGTGTGTGTGTGTGTGTGTGTGTGTGTGTGTGAGAGGTGGGGGGATACTGGTGTGATATAATAAAACATTGTATTGGTTCCTTATCAGTGTGTATCAAAACATCGAAAATTAGTGTTCAACTGAGTGTTTCGTGATGTTTCCAAATGTTTTCAATTTTTTTTTCACATCAGATTGGTGTTATACCGAGACAGTCACATGTACAGGTAATCACTACGTTTTTTGTTTTGTTTTTCTCCCTCTCACTACATCCAAAGACTGGCAACACTACGAAGGATACATTGTTGCTGCTGCTCTGTGTTTGGATGTCTCTGGCACGACGTATGAAAAAAATGTTCCAGCTCCTCGCACGCCGGAACAGAGGATATTGATTTTTTTTTTCCATGCAGCTTTAACGTATGTGTGACATAGTTAAAGTTTACGGTGTTCTTATAAACGAGTGTCATTATACTGTAATGACTTGGTTGTAGTGGCAATTATCACCCTTGAGAGTAAACATTATGGTGATGAGTTTTTTTTTTGTGTGTTTGGTATGAAAAAAAAAAATAGTCTTGTTACAGAGAAAACAACTTGAAAATAATAATTTGCATATTCATATCACACTACTTAACATCATCACAGAAAATGTCGCGTCGCATCATTGCGTTACAAACGTAACTAAAAAAAACTTGCCACCAAGGACCATTTCCGCCTCCATGTCAACAACTACTAGTGGTGCTTATCAACGTTTTATTATTGACATTTTCTTATCATTGTTTTTTATCTACACTTCTTGTTTACATCAACACTATCTTGTCTGAAATCACTTGTACAAAATCACTATTCAATGCTAACCTCGCTTTCATTCGCCTTTTAAAGCCACGTGAAGCAGAGCGAGACGCAGGATCGAACCCTGAGTGCCTCGCAGCGTACTCCTTGTCCAAGAAGTGTTTGATTACTCACAGTAGTTTGGCCGCGGGGTTATGTTGTGCATCCTGTAGGAGACGAAGACGTCTTCATCATCCATTACACTGTCACGTAGTAGAAACAGAGCCATTCTTGTGGCTTGAGTAGGAAACTTTAGTGTTAATGGCGAGCATTTGGTCACTAGAAATTCACTTGGAAGGTAGACAGACACTCGAAGCTATATCCCCGCGGCGTGCTCCTTCACATTCACGTTCAGAAGACGACAGTGACAATGGAGATGCGATGAACCCTGTACTCGGCGGAGAAAGTTAGCTGGTGAACTTGACCGAGAGGCTCAGGCGCTTCTCGCAACCTTCGTGAGTCGGAAATTTTACATGATGCTTCCTGTAACCTCGCCATCTGTCGCTAAAATACTTTCCAGGGAGATTATCCATCTTCGATTTTAATACCCAGTCATCCTGAGTTAAGATTACCTACCCAGCTGTGACCCTACCCAGCGGGACCCATTCATTGTGTGGGGCAAGTTCATTTTTGGGCGGTGTGTGTGTGTCTGTGTGTGTGTGTGTGTGTGTGTGTGTGTGTGTGTGTGCGTGTGCGTGTGCGTGTGCGTGTGCGTGTGCGTGTGTGTGTATGTGTGTGTGTGTGTACTCCAATGGGCGGGACGAGGCTCATCAAGGATAGGAAACGGTGGAAAAGAAACGGAAAGAAGTAACAGGAGATTATAAAACACTAATTTGAATGGAAATTATGAATGAAGAATGAACAGCCTGGCATCACTCCCTCTGTTCTTGACCATTGCGTGGGAAAGATGATTTCTAAACCTCGCGAAGAACAAAAACTAGTACAAGAATCTGGAAGAAAAAAAATATATATACCTAAGCAAAACACAAAAAACACCAAAGATGAATCACAAAGGTAACGAAGGAAAGAATAGAATGAAAATGAAAGGAGACGAGAGGGTCACGATGGATGGAGGAAGAATGGAAAGTGACAGGAAGGTGAGATTAAGGAAGGGGGAGGGGAGGAGGGGAGGGAAAGAGGAGGCAACGCAGGGGAGAGTAAGAGGAGGCAGCGTGGGGGAGGATGTCACCCCACACACCTGTTATTTTAGCGCAGCAGATGTCTCATTACACCCTAAGACAGGATGCATTTGTTAAGACACATCTTCACCCGACATCTCCCACACCCAATAATATCTACGTCATGCTCTCTCTCTCTCTCTCTCTCTCTCTCTCTCTCTCTCTCTCTCTCTCTCTCTCTCTCTCTCTCTCTCTCTCTCTCTCTCTCTCTCTCTCTCTCTCTCTCTCTCTCTCTCTCTCTCTCACACACACACTAAAATTTAGACCCACTCACATTACAAGTCTCTCTACAACACAACTAGAACCACAAGTATGTAAGAAGCACATTTTTCAATCACAGGAATGCATAGGAAACACGTGGAAGTATGCATGTCCTTCTTAACTCTGCCTTGGTTCAGTAAGTGGGTGTCGGGTTCAAAAGTAATGAGGAGGATGAATACGATGAGAACATTCATAGGGTGAGTGACAGGCTGCGAGGGTGCTGAACTGAGCCAAGGAAATACCAGGTGTGCGTATGAGAGAGAGAGAGAGAGAGAGAGAGAGAGAGAGAGAGAGAGAGAGAGAGAGAGAGAGAGAGAGAGAGAGAGAGAGAGAGAGAGATGATCAATGTAAGCTTTTTTTCTCATTTTCCTCGTCATTTTTAGTGTAGACCTGATTTTAATTTTAATCTTAATTCTCACTTTCATTCCCATCTTCATTCTGATTTAATCTTCTTCATCTCTTTCCTTTTCCTTCTTTCATTGTTCACTTATTCCGTCTAATCATTTCTCCTCCGTTTTCTTCGCCAACCCGTGTACTAATGGGGTGTACAAGTAGATATGTAAGTAGATATGGATGTGTATATCTCTCCATTTGTACTCTGTTTGATAACCCTGCACATCAAGGTTACCCCTGCCTGTACAAGAATTTAAAAGGGAATTTGAAATGAAAGTAGAACGATAAGTTGGTAATACAAACACTCGTTCGATATAGTAAACATGACATTATTAAAATCCTGACATTAATAACATATCTTCTCGACATACAAGTAGTGAACTATTTGTTTCGTCTCCAGCTGGAGCAGGTTTGGCAACACCACTTTCAAGGAATGAGTGGAATACCCAATGGGCTATCCACCACCACCACCACCACCACCACCACCACCACCACTATCACCACCAGTGCATATCTGTCCATGGTGGGTAACTGGCCTCCACCCTATCCATGAAGTATACCTGTACACATTACCGGTGACCTTCTCTATCAGGGAAATCAGTGCGTGCAGAACTGTGGTTTTTCCCTTTTTATATAATAAGAATGAAAGCATAGTTTGGCAGCTACTGTGAGGACGCTCCCTATGAAGGCCTTCGTCTGAACAGCCACGGAACATCTGAGACACCAGTGATAGTGTTCTTATAATAGCAAAACAGTGTTGCAACAGGACAGTTTGGTGATGACTTGACCAATACACTCAACATTACTTTATGACTTTTTCAGTGTTTGTTATAAGGTGATGAGGAAGGGAGTAACGCAGGAGTGTTACTAGAGGTTCGTGCCGGCTATAAGGGTTCAAAAGAAACAGTGGCGACCCAGGCATCAGTGCCAGTGCCAACCAACACCTTGATGCGATACTCACCCAGTTACGGCGAGGAGCAGTTTTACATAGTTGTCACAATAGCCAGGTGAAAGGGGGTCCAGCAGGCCTAGTGTGCGGCCCTGTGTTATTTCCTGAAGCACGACATGACCACAGACACAAACAACCACAAGCAAGCTAGCGGTGGGCACGGCAGGACGGATGCCGGGTTGGGGCCAACTGGCGGCGGAGGCAGCAGGTACCCGTGCCCACCCCCACGCACACCGGGGCATAGCCAGCCCCGGCCACCATGCCAAAACTGGGCCATGTTATTTTGGGATGAACCGCCGCGTGCCTGGCCTCCCCTCCTTCCCTTGTCACTGCCACTGCCACTGCTACCTGATGCTGCTGCCCTGCTAGCGGTGTCCTGCCGTAATGACGAGGCAGACGCTAGTGAAGTGGTGTGTGTGTCTGGCGTAGGGGAGGCTTGGTGACACTCGATCCCGTCCATGGGGCAACACACGTCTAAAACCACTGCAAAGATACCTACACATGTGCCGCTGATCCTCCCGCTAACCTGCCTCTTCACCACGCTTATACATAGGACCTGCACTCCTATCCTGCACCATCCTTCACACCGCCAAGGAAGGACCGAAGGATGCCCATCACCCTCACTATTCTATATTATTTTATTTCATTTTATCTTAATTATTTGAATAACTCATTGATTTATCATATTTTTTGTTTGTTTATTTCTCTATTGTATCTATTTGTTTATCTATTTATTTATTTATTAATTTATCAATGTATCTTTTTCCCATTTTTTCCTTGTGTGTGGTAGAGAATGTTCCTTTGAGTTACCTGGCGGAGAGAACAATTACTTACCTTGGGATAATAGTTACTTCTATACCTTACCTGTGAGATAGTAAGTACTTGTGATTCTACCTGTGTCAAGGCGATCACCTGTGCAGTATTACAAAGCGTTCACCCTCCACCCAGACACGTCCCTACCGTGTATACTCACTCGGTTCAAGGGTGGATGACGATGTACACCAACGCTACCTGGCTCACTCAGGGGAACGGATGATGATGATAATGATGATGATGATGATGATGATGATGATGACACAAAAAATAATGTCCCTGCACCACCAAGCTCATATCAGCAAAATAGGCA
>JAPQNM010000040.1:14558173-14585673 GCA_029783475.1 Metacarcinus magister | reverse complement strand
TCTTCTATACAGGGTGAACACATGCATGCAATCAGAAGGAAACAAGAGTCATGTGTTTAATAGTGAAGAGAGTGCAACATCCAAGAGGCCAAGATGAGGTGGAGAATCAAGGCTGAGCACACAGGCGAGACGGTAAAGTGTGGTAGTTGTTGTTGTTGTGGTTACCTGTCCCTTGTCCTTGTGTGCGTAATATTTATTTATTGAAGAACCATATGACATTCTAGCGTGATTGTGAATTATTGTAACACCAGTAACACCATTAACACCAGTAACACCAGTGGTCATAATGTTAAACGTGATAGGATAAGTCTGTTCTCAGTACTTTTGGCTAATTGGACTTCATTGAGATTATTTCATTGAGATTGGGCAATGACGTTATAGTTCATGTTCGTCTGTTGATTATTTCCTGTGTTTCTAAAGCCGTCCTCCATCCTATCACACTCACCATTCATCTGTAGGGCGTCTCATGCACTTCCTTCAGCTGTCCTCTTTTGTTTTGATTTACTATTGCTATTTATTATTCACTATTGTTGTGGCACGCTTTATACTACAATATTTAACTTGTACAAATCTTGGTCGTTACAAAAATGTGAATTATGGAAAAGAAGTCGAAACGCAGATTTATAAGACTTCAGTTCGAAATATCACCCGTATTGTATTGTATTTTTTTTTATTTATAGTAGGGTGTACTGAGGATTAGCACGCACACACGCACGCACGCACGCACGCACGCACACACACACACACACACGCACACACGACGCACACACCACGCACGCACACACGCACGCACGCACGCACGCACGCACGCACGCACACACACACACACACACACACACACACACACACACACACACACACACACACACACACACACACACACACACACACACACCTTAAGAAACACTGATTCATGCCATCTAATCCCTCCCATCAGTTCCTTGGTCCAGTGAGTTAGTGTTGACGGTTCCAGCGGCACAGAACAGTGTGTTTCCAGACAACAATCTTCAAGGTTGTCTGGTCGCCTAGCACATGTTTTTTCTTACTAGGATGGTGTTCATTAAACGACATTTGTCTAAAACGTTTAATATTCACTCATATAAGAAACCTTTATTTGCACACATGGGATCTTTAACGAATCACATACAAGATAAATTACCACAACATTCCTCAGCTGTTGGTTCACAAATGTTTCAATTGTTGAGATACAATCTTTCATTACTTGCTATGTGTTACTTTTAAACTAGATACTTGAATGTCTGCTTTCAAATAACAGCGACTTCCTATAAAAGCAAAGACACTGTATAGCCTACCCATGCATAGCCACCAAGTGATAAAACACTTGATGCAGAATTAAGTGACACACCAACATGGATTCTAAGCATTGCTATCTATTTCAATATCAAAGAGAAAATAATTAAACATTGAAAGTGTCCCAGAACCAAGAACTACAAACCAAATAAAGAAAAATAGATAAAACTCACTAGATTACGATCCATGGTACTACTTTGTGTCATTCATTGTTCAGGTCATGTCACAATACAAACCTTACTAGATAATTTTACAATGCAATTCATAAATGAAACACAATAAACGTTAATGAAATTTATGCTATCAAACCGATCACTTACTAAAACATTCATTAGTGCCACAAGGACGAGCTACATACATACATACATACATATATTATAAAGTGAAACATTAGGCTTCATAAAGTTAGTGAAACACCCGATTACGAACGAGGAATAATTCTTCAAAAACATGATGAATATGACAAGAAATTTCTGTTACAGTAAATCATTCCTGTCACTGCAGTAAGTCATTTTTCTAGTGTGTATGTGAGCCGCATCAGCCCAGCCATCGGTACAGGACGAGGAGGGCAACACAGGCCGCCTCCACCCATCTGGCACCACCCACACACACCCTGGGCACCGTGTTCTCTGAGGTATAGTCTTGAAGTACTAAGTCGTTGGTTGCCTTCCACACCAGCTGGTCAATGGTGACGCGGCACTCCAAGGCGAGGTGACCCTTGAGGAACAGTCTCCGGTGTGCTGTGAAGCCGACGGACCGAGACACCACCACAGTGTTGTTGGCTGCCTTCTTCACACTCACTGGCGACATGAACTCACTCACCACCTGCGGCAGACGAGTGCAAGCTGTGCCAGGATACTTAAACATCATAATCATGCTGCAGTGCAAGGGATAATGTTAAGATGTAACACAAAGATAATATATTGTCATGAATTCGCAGCAGGTTACCTGGTTACTGGTTAGCTGTACTTAGTAATACAGAATCAAGGTGTAAAGGTATGACCAAGCAGGTACTGTCCGCCTTGAGCAAGAGGATGGGGTGTGTGGTGTGTGAAAGGTCACAGCCTTACCCATAGATCGGACAATATGAACTATAAGTTCTTCTCCGGGAAGATTGTCTTCACACATCTTGTCTATTTACAACACCTTCGCTTTTTTCCTTCTATTTCCCTTTCCCCTTGCAATACTCCCTGAAAGCGTGGTGCGAGACTCACCGGACGATCGTTTAAGTAGAAGGTTAAGCTTGGCGGCGGCAGTGCTGGAGCAGAGTCGCAGCGCGCATCCACCCACTGACCCTCCAGCACGTAACCCGCCGTGCCCTGCAGCAGCGGTGAAGCAGCCGGCGGGACTGAAGAGAAAACATTCACGTGAGGTGGTGATGGTGTCACCATTGTGAGTGCCTGGCGCTTGGAAGGATTGTTATTGAATAGATACTGGCATTATAATGTTACCTCACAGACCGTTCTCACCAACAACAACAACAGTGACCGAGGTGTTGGCCGTGAGGAAGGTCGGCGGAGACTCAGCTGTCACCTCGCAGGTATACACACCGGACACCTCGTGCCCTACATCCAGTAACCACAGGGCCTCAGGACCTCCCTCAGAACCCTGCATGTGATGAGAAGAAGACACTGTGTTATTGGTGATACAATCTTCCCATGGTGACCTGTGCTGCATGCACCTTAATAAGATGAAGGAGTTAACCTGTGAAATAATTGAGGAGTACCTTCTGAGCTGCACGACGCGACCCGAAACTCACCCTTGCCAAAAAACACCATTTTCTTTACCTTCATAACGACACGGGTTTCGTGATTTCCACATCGCTTTGTCAGTCTAGTATCTTGCAGACGAAGAGTAACACAAGTATTCAATCCTACTCACTAACCACTCTTATACTGATGAATCATACCCTGCACCTTTTAATCTCATTTGCTTGACTGCACTCTCACCAGGAAGAAAGTGACGCACAGAGAGACGCTACCAAACGCAAAACTTTTGATTAAAGCACTGAAGGTGAATTTGAACCAGTGTCATCTTTACCAAGCAGCAAGTTGTTGGTGGCAAACACTCACCATCTGTGCGTTGAGGCCTTGATACGGGAACCAGGAGAGTGGACGTGTGGTGACGTTACTGATGGGGTCCAACACGACTTGTTCTTCCTCATCCACGACAAGCTCCTCCCCAGTGTCGCGGCTGTCACCTGGAAGAAGACTCAATTCAGTGGCCGGTCACGAGAGAGAGGTGTGCGAGCCATCGTTAGGTGTGGACAGAAGTGGTTACCGTGTGGTGCTGTGTAGCGGAGCAGCACGGAGCCTCCCCGCCACCACAGCAGGGAGTACAGCTGGTCACCCTCAAGGTCAAACTGGCATTTCAGGGTGACGTTGGTGCCCTCCATCACGTACCGGGGGCCGCCCATGGAGGTCATCCTTACGCCCACGCCCATGGCCACCATCACACACCCTGAGGACACACACCAAGGCCAGCATCACGTTGAAGTGTTAGGTTATGTTTAGTCGTGCAATTGACGAGACATAAATGAGAAGAAACAAAATTTACAACTTAACGAATGCGTGAGAACAATTTGATTTTTACATGATTATTTATTCGTTTTATTCACTTCAAATAAGATTAATAAGAATTGCAAATTAGAGAAAGCAGACGAGAGAAAAATAGCAGATAAGCACAGTCGGTGATATTTGTTATATTCATCAGTATTTACATTATTGGAGCCGCCTCAGTCTTCACCTGGAAAGCAAATGTTGTGTCTAATGAAAGAAAAAGAGAGAAAATCAAGGAGAGAAGCAGCACGTCAGAAAGACTCACCGAGGCACACA
Source organism: Metacarcinus magister (assembly GCA_029783475.1). Classification (NCBI taxonomy): domain Eukaryota; kingdom Metazoa; phylum Arthropoda; class Malacostraca; order Decapoda; family Cancridae; genus Metacarcinus; species Metacarcinus magister. Next base: position 14,581,528 of record JAPQNM010000040.1, on the reverse strand, counting down.
CGAAGCAGGAGCAGCATGATTGTCAGTTAGGTGTTGGCAGACACCACCACCACCACCACCACCACCTCCTCCTCTTTTCCTCCCTTTCTTTATTTTGTGTACGGATATCAGTTAACTACATATGTTAAAGAGATGTTTTATCCCCGCGTGGAACTAATGATGAATCCAACAAGAATCACGGAGTCTGATGTTAAGTGTTCTGTGAATCTGAGAACCACACGTCGGGATCAACTTTGTCACTGTGTTCATCTTCTTGGTGTGTTGAGTTTGTGTTGAGTGAGGATTTACTGTCCTAAAACAAGGCTAAGCATGACATCACAATTATTAGAAATGGCCTTAACCAGGTATTTTCAGGCACCAATTTATCAACAAACTGTGTGTCGTCCGTTCATACAGTATAAAGTAGATGTATAATTACAGCCTCTAGTACATTTACGTGTTCCCCTCACCTACTGTCCTGGTCTTTACAACATACATAGGTAGGCTGTACGTACACGGCCACAGGATAGAAGTGCGTCATGTAGTACGTGTCTTCTTGCCAAATAGACCTTTACTACTGTGTCCTATGTCGTACGTCAACAATAAAGCCACACATAACGTTCACCTTCTCGTCTAGACACAGAGTTTGATGAAGACAAGTGAGATGGATGAAGCGCACCGTTATGGAGGTGTGCAGGCTTGTGGGTGCCAAGCTAAACTCTGTATTTGGACACCGATGGAAATGATGTGTCGGCGGTTCGAACCCTGACACACTGCAATATTCATACACGTCACCGGACTGAAGGTATCCACACGATTATTACGCCGCTACACTCAAACACGTGACGGCAAGTAAAGATTAACAACACTAATACATTACAATACTATAACTATTACTGAATTGATGGAGGCAACTGAGTAATCATAACAAATTGTGATATTGATGATGATTAGTGATGATGATGCTGATAATCATAGTGAATATAATAATAGCAATGATAATAGTAATGATAATAATGATGATGGTGATGATGATGATGATATAACGATAATAATAACAATGGTAATGATGATGATAATAGTATTGATAAAAATATATATTATTGTTATTATTATTATCATTATTATTATCATTATCATTATTATTATTATAGTTATTGTCATTGTTAGTATTATTATTATTATTATCATTATCATCATTATTATTATTATTATTATCATTATTATTATTATCATTATGAACATCATCATCACTATCATCAACATCGTTTATTCCTGAATGTAACAATGAGTACAGTATTATTAACATCACTACACAAACATCACCATGGGCCGCGCCTGTCACCAGTCCGCCCGTCACCGTCTTGCCGTACACGTGCGCGCGTCCCTCAACCCTAGACTCATGCTTGGTAACACTTACACACCAGACTGATCCACACCTCGCCAGCGTAACAACGACATACTACTCACTAAGAACCTCTCGTCTGTCCACCCTCGCGAAATAACTCCTCGGAGACTATAACTTTCCTATCTTTCCCACAATTTGTATCTAACGAATAGTGGATTTTAACACAATTTATCATACACGAAATCACTTCATTGTCGGCTTGAGTGCGTTAATTCCTCCACCATCACAACCAACTGTGTGATGACTGGTGCTGTGGTGTCCGCGGCCCACTCACGGTCACCACACTTGGGAGGGGACGCAGGCAAGACTGTGGTAATGGCAGGCGACGCGAGCCCCTCCATATCTGCCCCGCCCCCTTCTGGACCTGGGCGCGAAAAGAGGGGAGCTGAAAGAAACTACCTGGGGGGTGTGGGGGGGATGGCAGGGGGACGCTGGAGGCAGGGTAGGGGTAGGGGTAAGGGCTGGAGAGTAATGGGAGGGGATTGATAACGGGTGTCCCTCTTCCTTATCATCTTTTTAATCCTCCTTATTGCAGGTTGATGTATAGCCTTTAGTGGGTCCCCGGCCCGGTAACGTGCAGGCCTAGGTGTCAGGTATGCGTGGGAGTGTGTGTGTATTTATGTATGTATGTGTGTATGTATGCATGTGTGTGTGTGTGTGTGGCAACGTAATGCATGTGGTTTAATCTGTTATATTTACATGAGAATATTATCCAGTCTATTATGCATTCTTTCCACTTTTTCCTTCTCATCACCATTCGCGTGTGATGTGTAGCGTTGCCCCGCCTCGGCGCGCCGTCCGGGGCTGCAACAAGATCCCGTAAACTACATTATAAAAAGAGGTGGAAAAAGCGCTGGTTTGGAGCATACAAGTAATTTCTGCATAATTTCCTGCCGGAGGTGTCGTGCGGCCCCTGTTTGTTCCTGATAATATGGTTCCCGTGTGCCTCACTCCCACCCCGCCCACATCACGCCCACATCACACCCACCTCCCACCCACCTCCCACCGCCTGCCTCATCCTGTATGCTGCCTCTATCCTAAACTTTCCGTTGCTTCTTTCTTCCTCACAAAAATCGCCTTCACCTCGCGTCGCCTTCGTCTTAGGTATGCACGCAGGCACTTGCTCCTCACCACCTACTGTACACGCCTGTCACAACCCTTCTACTGACGCGGCTCACTTGGGTCTCGATGCTCAGCTCTACTTGCGATGATTTTTCCACTGGTTTTATTGTATTTTTCCCCGTATAAACATGTCTTTCATCCCCTTGGCATTAGTCCGAGAAAATAATATATTGGAATGTACGTACTCGTTGAAATGGTTTAATCTCGGCGTTGAAGTATCACGGAACCTTACTGTCTTCTCGGGTTTCCACGAAAACAAATAAAATAAAACCCTTCACTCCGCCCATTCCTCTCCAGCTCCACCCTTTGTCCTCAAACAGGAGGGGCAGACGCCACCAACCATTCCTCCCTCCCCCACCCCCCCGACACTAACAAGGTAATGATGGCCTGTTATCGCTGGCTGTCGTGGCTCAGGGGACCACGCCCCCCTGGGACCTGATATACGGCACGAGGGGTGGAGGGAAAACGAAGAGGGAAGGACGTGGCTAGTCTCTCCATAATGAGATTTACGGCTTTATGGTCCTATTGGAAATGAAGGAAACCCAGGGAGGAGAAATGTCCTTCATAGTGATGCTGAGAGGGAGGATGGAGCCTTAGGACAGTGGAAGGAACACATTTCAAAACCATCGCATTACGTTCTCGGTAAGTTATATTGTCTCCTGGGTAACGAATTATTTCCCTTGATTCACAGCTCACTCACTCATCACTTACTTTATTCTGAAGTATAAAAAAATTAAAAAGGTGGCCCTGATATCTTAGTACTTCCATATGCATAGTTTTTGGTTGTGTGTGTGTGTGTGTGTGTGTGTGTGTGTGTGTGTGTGTGTGTGTGTGTGTGTGTGTGTGTGTGTGTGCCTTGTTACATGGAGGTCCGCTTAGCTCACTCTTCCAAGTAGTTGATCTCCAGGCTTCAGCGCGTCAGGACCTCGCACACACCGTCTCCAGGCTTGCTTACTTGCTGCTGACCATTCACAAGTACTGATCACCGTGACGAAGGTTGGACACATAGCAACCATACCAGGACGACTTGGCATTATTGACTTTCACGTACATAAAAAGAATTGTCAACTTAATCAAATCTAACGTGTGGTAAGTAATTGTTTATTTAGTGTATTGAAGAAGGTTTATTATAAAGCTGAAGCCTCAAGGAGAACACTGTGATTTCTTGCCTCGCAGCACTAAATACGTAGTGCAGGTGGAAGTGCAGCAATTTGAAGAAAAGTATTGTTAGGATATTATTGCGCAATTGAATCTTTAAAACAGAGATAAGATATGCAGTACAAAGTGTGCAATTATGAAAATACACTGTCCCACCTTGTTTTGTTTTTTTTTTTTTCTCTCTCTCTCTCTCTCTCTCTCTCTCTCTCTCTCTCTCTCTCTCTCTCTCTCTCTCTCTCTCTCTCTCTCTCTCTCTCGCTCTTGCTCTCGCTCTCGCTCTCGCTCTCGCTTTTTCTCTCTCTCTCTCTCTCTCTCTCTCTCTCTCTCTCTCTCTCTCTCTCTCTCTCTCTCTCTCTCTCTCTCTCTCTCTCTCTCTCTCGCTCTCGCTCTCGCTCTCGCTCTCGCTCTCGCTCTCGCTCTCTCTCTCTCTCTCTCTCTCTCTCTCTCTCTCTCTCTCTCTCTCTCTCTCTCTCTCTCTCTCTCTCTCTCTCTCTCTCTCTCTCTCTCTCTCTCTCTCTCTCTCTCTCTCTCTCTCAAGGAATGAATGAATCAATGAGTCAATCGCACACTCCATCATGAGTCCATGAGTACACCCACGCGTCACCTTGCCCGGCATTAAGGGAGCCGTGGTCATGGTCCCGCCGCCACCCTTGTCCAGCGGTTGTTCAGCCTCACCCTGCAGCCAGCGGTCGATGGCACGTCAAGCCTGCAAATGTTTAAGTGTTTGGACCGTGTACCTGTCTGGATGCAGCGTTTTTGTACTTTCGATGTTTTCCTCGTCAGTCTTGTCACATGAGCGTGTACTGCTCTTGTCTTTGACTTTTTTTTCTTTTTTTTTTTTTCTTTTTTTGAAGTTGTCATGTTTAGCCATGTGCAATACTCCCTTCCAGCGATGAGGAGGAGAGGCGACCACTGGTCTCCATGACCTACTCACTTGAGTACTGTAGTTCTTGTCTAGTTGTTTGGGACAAGGGAAATCACTGTCTGCCATCTGGTGACGTTCAGAAGTACAAGGGTGGGTCTTGTCGCCGAGTTTTCTTACTACACTGTTTTTGTTTTATCTTTCCTTCCTCTGTTGTTCCTTGGGTTGTTACCATCCACCAGCGGAAGTTAGTTTGTGTATGTTACGCGGTTATTTATTATCATATCACACATCTAGGAAGCTTGATTCATACATCATAGTATATACATTTTAAATGGTGCTTATTTCTCATATATATATATATATATATATATATATATATATATATATATATATATACATACATACATACATACACACACACACACACACACACACACACACACACACACACACACACACACACACACACACACACACACACACACACACACACACACACACACCCGCGCACACACACACACCCGCGCACACACACACACACACACACACACACACACACACACACACACACACACACACACACACACACACACACACACACCGCGCACACACACACACACACACACACACACACACACACACACACACACACACACACACACACACACACACACACACACACCTAACGGTACTATCTCCTTTGGTGGTGCCAAGTGGAGGGAACATTCCCCTGCAGGCCGTGCGTGGTGCCTGCACTCTTTGCCCTTCCTCAAGATGGAGCCTCAAAGGGGATGGCAATGAAAAAGTGTGACAGACATTGAGGCAGGTGTGTAGGGTGTTGTGGAAATGTTAAGGTCTGAGTGGTGGTAGACGTGCACGAATAAACAGTTGATGCTTAGGTTAATGTTAGAGTTGTAGACTGACGATGAAAAGACAGTAAAGGAATGCAAAGTGGAACAAAGTAGAGGATGAGAAACAAATGCAGTGGAATACCGCAATGTGTTTCCAATTATTGATTCAAAGCTTCCTTGGGTGTCGCGCCTTATGGATGAGCAGGGCAGGGCAGGGCAGGGCAGGGTAGGGCAGGGTAGGGTAGGGCAGGGCAGGGCAGGGCAGGGCAAGGCAGGGCAGGGTAGGGCAGGGTAGGGTAGGGTGGTGAGCATGATCCTCTGTGAACGGTGGTGGGTGGGTGGGAGCATCGAAGTGACAAGGGTTGAACTGTAATGTAATTGTTCGAATTGGCAAGATTGATACTTATATTTTTTGTCTCATTACTATATTGTGTCATTTCATCAAGGTTGTGACCAGGTATTGGAAGTGTTTACAAACGTGGAAGCACAAATCTCTTCACCGTGACGGCCCAGTGTTCTGTGAAGAGGCACACACCAAAATATTATATGCTATAGGAATTTGTGTTTCATGCGTGACAGACGTTTCTTACTTAACACAACTTTTATAACATGCATTTAGTTTTTGTTTTACCTTCCCAGGGTGCAGAGCAACGCATGCTGTTGGACGCTGCCCATTGTTAAGACTGTGTGGCAATGGTTGTGTGTGTGAAAAGGCACAGCGTGACGGTGCTGTGCTTAGCTGTTGTGTTTTCCTTGGATGAAGTAACCATCTCTGTGACAACGGCTGCAACGGACACCACGAGGACCATTTATATCCCCTTGACCGACGCTCTCAACTATGATCAAACTGTGAAGGTGAGTGTGAACCTCTTATTGGTACTGTTAACTCAAGGAAAACCACAACATTCATTTTTATATTAAAGAATTTCAACAAAAAAACATGTTTGTTTTCCTCAATGAAAAAATTATAAAGTTACTAATCATACATTTACCAGTTTATTTTAACACAAGATTTAGGAAAGGATTATCCCGAATAAAGAATGTGTAGTTAATTACATATATAAAGTTTTACAAAATTTTGCACAATGACTGTGATTAGCCACTAAAAGTATTTTAATTTTGATTCCAAGAAAATTATTTAGTTTTTCATTCTACGCTAACAATGGAAATATCTACGGAATATTCATCCATTATAAATGTTCCTCGTATTCTTGCACGTCATCTCCCTACAAAACCTACAAAAACTGGTTCACATCACCATATTGTCAGGTAATTGTTTTGTGTTGGTTCAATCGAGAGTGTTTTGTTTTGTTTCGTGTTGGTTCAATCGAGTGTTTTGTTTTGTTTTGTTTTATATTGGTTCAATCTAGAGTGATGTGTTTTACGTGGTGAATCAAACCTTCATTAGAGCATAAGAAACTTAAACACCTTCCACCTTTCAGCTTGGGTATGTGGTTATTGTGGTGACAGCACTTCTATCCTTCTGGTATCTCCACTTCGGCAGAGGCGTCCACACCATGAAGCTGAACTACCACTCCTTCCACCCATCCCACGCCACCATGCCCACCAAGCTGCACCGGTGAGGCAGATAATGTACACTTACCTACACACACAGTCATGGAGGGAGTGTGACAGAACCAAGAGTACCCACAACACACATAAACCCATATACCTGCTACTCACTTTACTAAACACAAACCGATTCTGAGAGGCAAACCAGTAACAAAGAAATGGTTAGGATAGTGGATAGGAGCAGACAGGATTCCTAGACCTAGATGGTTTAGATGGAGCAGCTGAAATGTCTCTCTGTAATACACGGGCACTTTTTATATCCAATTTTTCTTAGTGATACACGTAGTTTATTGATAATCCATTACGTCCACACTTCAGGCCATTACATACGCATAAACACATGAATGGATAGATAATATAGCATACTAGTGTACTTAATTAAACTTGTCTTTCACCAGGATTGAAGTCTTTCCAAGCAGCCGGCCATCCTTCAGCCATCTCCTCGACGCCTTAGACCTGTACAAGCATGAGAAGCGTCACATTCCTAAAGGTGATATGTAATTGTGATGATAGGATTGGACTTGTGGTGTGCATACTGTTTGTACATAAGTCTCAAATAATGGTGGTTGTGGTGATGAGTGTATGTAAGGAAGGAGTGTGTTAATAGACGAGGCCACACTTTAAGTTAGGTTCGTTGTACACACGAGGTTATGTAGTGCTATTGATAAGTATGGATGTTTGAAATGTGGATGTTGTAGTATGAATATGTATAAGATGTATGTTTTATTTATTCGTTTCTGTGTATCTATTTGTTTATTTATTTATTTTGTTGTTTGTTTGTTTGTTTATTTAACTATCTATTATTTTTTTTATTTTTTTATTTTTTTATTAACTTACCTATTTATTCTATGTTTTGTATTGCATTAACTATTCATTTCCTTTTATTCATTTATTTATTTGTTTATTTATTTATTCATATATTTCTCTATTAATTTGTTTATTTATTTTATTAATTTATATATTTATTAATTTGTTTATCTATTTATTGTTATTATTAACATCATTATTAATAACTCATCAAACTTATTTTTTCATTATTCTACTCTATATTTTTTTCCTTTCATTTACATATATTTTTCATTCAATTTATCTGATTTTATTTCAACATTCTTTCTGTTTGTGGTGTAATATAGTTAGTGTGTATGGTGTCCTTCCAATAAACGTCTGCTGCTGTATTGTATTTAATCTGTAATGTATTTGTATTTAGTCTGTAATGTATTTGTATTTAGTTTATAATGTATTTAGTCTGTAATGTATTTGTATTTAGTCTATTATTAGGGTGACCACCTGTCCCTTAAAATACAGAATCGTTCTGTATTGAAGAGTGAAATGTTTCGTTCCGTTTTGAACCAATACGGAACGCCATTTGTTCCGTATTTGGCTGTATGAATAATCAAGCAAATGAAATAATTAATTCAAAATCATCGTGACCAAATATTGAGTCCATTATATAACCAGTTCACAGAAGCATGGGTGTGTCAGGGTGCGTGAACAGTACGCGTCGTATCGTCTCTCCTTTAAACATTGCAAAAGCAGATTTTCAGGCGTTCTTCAGCACTGCCATCACATATGTAGAGAAATGGTTAAATGTTTCAGGTGATAGATGGATACCGGAACTGAAACAAGCAACTTCAACAATTGGCTGTCCTCTCTCTATCCCTTCTCACTAAAAACGGAGATTTTTTTTTCCTTTTTTTTTCTGATGTACAGGAAGCAGTAGAGAAGGTGAATATGATGAACACTCAGCAGGCTCAACATAAACATGGATGAGTTGTATGATGAGTTGACAACCATTAATGTAACTGTGGGAAGACTGAGCAAACAAGAGGACTGCAAGTTTAAAGATTCACCTGCCAAGTGGATGCCTGTCTTTCACACCCGTCACCTCCCTAACATGGTGTCTGTCGTCTTTTATATATTGAGTGTACCATCCTCAACTAGATACGTGGAAACAATATCGTCAATCATACAGAATAAGTGGAGTGACACTAGGAACAGGTGCTCCGTTCAACTCATTAAATGTCAACTGATTGTTGCTCTAAATTTTTAACAGAGCTGTGCTGAATTTCTCACAAACATTGGGAAAGATAAGAAGCTTCTTGCTGCAGCAAAAAGCAACACAAAGTATACATGGAAAAATATATAAGAAACGGTTAATATCCATGATATATCCGTATTCCAGGTACTGTTTTATCCAAATGAGTTTGTTGTTTTTTTTTGTTTTTTTGTTTTTTTGTTTTTTTTAAAGGGAAATATTTTTCAGTGTCACGTTATTTAGAAATTATACAGACATGTAACTTCAATAATATATTACTGACAACTCAACTGATAAATGTGTTCTGAAATATACCCTCGCATTTAGTCCAGATAACCTTAAATTCCTCCTAATACAGAGTAGGATACTTATGAAATAACTTATCTTCAAGCCCCGCTGATAGATGGGCTCCATCCACTCACCAGCACTGTTCCAACTTTTCCTACTGCTTTTCCGTATTTTTTTGAGATGGAGGTGACAACCCTATCTGTAATGTATTTGTATTTAGTCTGTAATGTGTTTGTATTTGTGTTTAGTCTGTAATGTAATGACTATTATCTATACATGAATAGATCCAAATAGTAATAATAATAATAATAATAATAATAATAATAATAATTCCCCCCCCCCCCATCACGTGTATGCGCAGCGCAGAAAATGGTGTTCAAGTTTGCACCAATTCCATAACAGCGCTGAAGGTAAACATAAGATCGAACATGTCAACAAAAACCGAGGTGAGTACACGAGAATTACCTGTATTTTAGACCTTCATAGGGGCAGGACTTTATTCATGTTACACCAGGTGATTCACTATGGTATGGGTGAGGTTATAGTGACAGGTGAACAGTGTGTGGTGTGTGGTGATGTGGTAATGTGGTGATGACACACACACACCGGTCACCACCACCACCACCATCACCACCACGGGAGTAGGAAGTGGTGTGTACATGTTCTGTCTGTAATACCAGCACACCAGCCTCATGTTTAAAGGTGGTAATACTGCATGAGTAACACCACCATTCCCTCATAATGACATGTGGTGTTATGAGGGGCGAGGGGGGCGGGGCGGGCACGTGTCCCTCGTCACGCTGCTTGTACATGGTGGTGCACAGTGTTGGTGTTGTTATATATAGGATACAGGCTGATTATAGGCAATACAGAGAACAACTACAGGTTAATTTCCAGTGTTGCATCTGTCATCCCGCCATGTTGTTGTGTTGCTTGGTGCAGACTTTCCAATGGCACTATGTATTTTATGGCACTAAAATATAGTTAGTAGTCAGGATAAAATAAGAAGTAATGGATTCAAACTGGAAAAATGTAAATTTCGAAAAGAGATAGGCAGAAATTGATTTACAAATAGAATGGTAGATGATTGGAACAGACTCAGTCAGCAGGTAGTTACTGCACAGACAATAGGGAGTTTTAAGAGAAGCCTAGATGGCTTTATGGATGGGGATGAGAGGTGGATGCAGGTAACTACCTCGTGCAGGCCTCCGGGCCCTTTTGTAGCTTCCTTATATTATTATGTTCTTATATATATTTTATGGCACTATATATTTTATGAAATTATATATATTTTTTCTGATGTATTCAAATCTGACCTAACAGGACCTAACCTAACAGTAGGCTCAGTAGTAGCCCCATTTGACCGCCCCTGGTCAGTTATTTAATGTAATTGATATCTTGGGAATGAGTTATTTCTGACAGAGAAGCAATACAGCAGTGTTTTACATGTGCAGAAGGCACCTCATACAAGGCATAAGTATCCTTTGCAGTGTGGCGGGTGTAACACTGGAATAATACCCAACAACCCACATACTAAAGATTAAAGAAGTTCAACAGAAATTTGTTTAGAAGTGAAGTAATAAATGATTGGAACAGACTTAGTAACCTGGTAGGAAGCACAATACTTCAGATAGATTTAGGAATGAGGATGAGGATGCCATTAAGTAAATAGGAGCTGCTGTGGTGCCGTGGTCCAAGGTTTCTAGGTCTTGGTCGACTTTTATTTGACACCAGTGTGGTGCCGGCGATTCTCCTTTAATAATTCTTTACTTTAACTCCTTATCTCTTATTATTCCTGCTGCCACCACCCACGGTTTTTTGTTAAGGGGCATGGGGGCCCTTTATAAGAATGTATTTTACTTTAAGTGAAATTATTTAATATCATCAAATCTCAACATTAGAATATATATATTTAACACCTTTGGTAGAGTAAGCTGAGTCCTCCTCAGGGTACGTGAGAACGTTGGACGTTTTTCATATCCTTATTTCAAGAGTGTTGAGCACCTCCAAAGTACTTACCTTACCACTTTTGAGTCAGAGGTTATTTTAAAGAATTTGACCAGTTAAATTCTGATAACCAATATATTTCATACTTTTCAATTTACCTCCTCCCACTATTATTAGGCCTGATTAATAGGTGAAAAAGTCACCCCGAACTGAATAACACAGTACAAACTAGGTCCGATCACTTCCCTAGGTTCATACATATCACACACTTTATATCCCTCCTATCTCAGACTCCATAACTTTTCCCCCCTCCCCCCTTTGAACATATTTTCCCGGGCATAGTATTTGGAATTTGGATAATTACTAGGAGTGGTTAACCAACCGTCTCTTAGGATGTTGATCAAAGGATCTCACATCATACTTAATTGAACTTATTGAAAGCTGCCCACTATTAACATACGGTTTATTTTCTATGTTCCCACATGGGATGGCTACAGGCCCCGAAGGCTCTTCTATTCATTGTACTCACTGGTTACCATGGACACACGTGGTCACAGTTCCTGACAAAGGACAATATATTATGTTGGGCGTCATCCCCACTTTGGCTTTTAACTCTCACTGTGTTACATTGTGTGATAGTGTTCACCGTGTATTTGTGCTGTCGTGGAGACCGCTCATCTGTAACCAGACACCATGATGATACACGTTTCCTTCCTGACAACTGAGCGAGGAGAGAGAGAGGGTGCGTGGCTGTCTCGTACCAAAATGCGCGTCCTGCCTGACGAGTTGTCAACTAGTATTTACCTATCCCCCCTTTTCTCTCTCTTACCTCTTTACAAAACAAATCCCTTAACTAAACACTACAGAGAGAATTTATGGTTAATGTGAGTAAAAACATTTGGGAAGGCGTACAGTGTGGGTTGCGAAGAATGTTACAACCACATGACTAGCAGCTATAGATTGTGGCATTTTCCAATTTTTGGCGGGAGTCGTGTAACGCGCCAGATAAAAAAAAATGTATATACAAAACAAAAGAAAGAAGAATCCTGAAAGGGGCTTATGTCGTGGCATCACACTACCTTGTGTCGGTCCGCTATAGTCTGTTCAACGGAACCTTGCACCGGAACCCTAAGCAAGTTTTGTAATAGCCTTGCTGATTGGTGGTGAATGGGAAAAGCATTTGAGGGGCTTTTGTGCTTCTTTTCCCCTTTGGCTTCATACAGCTGTTCTATTTTATTCAATAGTCTTCGATGCCTCGTTCCCTCCAAAAACGTTCTCAAGGGGATGGCCATGGCAAAAGAGCCTCCACCTCTCCTTGCTTGTACAATCCCTCCCCCTCGAACAGTAACTCTTTCATGCATGTATTCCTTTACTCTATCCTTCGATCTTACAACTGGCTTTCCTCTCCTCCTATACAGCTGTAACTGTATCAAACATGGTCCAATATTGATATGCACTAATAGCCTAATTTAAAGAAGTAAATAACAATAAACAGAAATGGTTATTATCAAGGAGATCTGAACTCTCTCTGCAGGTGTTACAACTCAGTTTTTGTGTTTAGTTTCTGGTTCAGCTTTAATGTGGATATTATTCACTTTGAGAAACCATGAACAAATAAATAGACAGACAAAGGTTTTATATGACGTTTGGTTAAATTTCAAAATGTCCATCACTGATGCCACTCAGCCACAGTGGTGGGTGGGTGACTGTCCCTGCTCGGCTGCTGTTGGCTGCCACGCACTGTGGTTGGGCAGCGTCAATGATGGGTATTTTGAAATGTAACCAAATGACATGGAAGTAAAACCTGTGTCTGTCTATTTATTTTTGTATGGTTTCTGGAGGTGAATACTATCCACACTTTATACTGAACCAGGAATTAAGCAAAACATGAGTAGTAATGCCTGCAGGGAGAGTCCAGATCTCCTTAAATCAACCCCCTAACCAACTATATGAAGCAAATATCATATAAGCCATGAAGACACAGTTCATGACATGCATATGCACTTGCCATTGGCTGCTAAGTTCAGTAAATTTCTCAAACATAAACAAACATCATCTTGGCTAAACAGTCACTCACACCTAACCAAGAAAACTGATCCAAATTCAACTTTATTTTCCTGTAAGGTAAAGGGACAGTCAAGGCACTCCTCTGTGACTGACAGAACATTTGTAAACAATTAGCAGGGATGACCAGAACATTTGTGCCTTCCTCTTCAGTGTGTTTTGATGGGAAGCAACCTATAGATGAGGCTACTGGTCACCTCATCACCAACTTGAAACTCACCCGACAACAAGAAGCTTGAAGTCTAAAGAATTATTTGAACATTAGCTACTATAAGGAATGGTTCTTACTTCTGGAAAACTAATAGAAGGAGTTGTTTGACATGAGATACAATGCTTATCACAGTGCAGCGTTGATAAGGGTTTGAGGACAGATTAAGGAGTGGAAAGCAATGTGTAATGTACTAATATAACCATGTAGAAGTTGTGGACTAGATTTCAGAGAGCAAGGCTTGAGTTGAGACATTGTGTGAGCAGCTGCCAAGCCACAGCCTGTACTGGTGCAGGTGTGCATGTGTATACCTGTACGTACCTAATGAAGGCCCATGTCACCCCTCTAATGCCTCCTTTAATTGAAGTCCTTGTCAGTTATAGACTGTCTTGGGTATCTTGGGGCTAATTTTAAGCTGTTCAACAACAGATGAATGCAGTGCCTGTGTCCACCACTTCCCTACACTGGCCACTTGGTCTTCTCATCTCCAATAGTTAATTGAACTAACTGGAAATAGCTCACAAAAAGGCTTTTCAGCAAATTTGTTTGATGAACTAAAATTTCTTATAAATGCATTTGATTTATGTTTAGGTTTCTAGAAATATATTTGATTTAAGAAAATTAATTTGGTTATGGATGAATCAGAAATTTTGTGGAGAATAATTTTTTTCTGTTAGAATTCATATTTTTCAAACTTTTCAGGTTGCAGAATTGCGAGAGAAAGGAAATGAATGTGTTCGCGCAGGGAAGTATGCTGAAGCCATATTACATTACTCCTACGCAATCAAGCAAGACACGTCATCCCCTCAGCTGTACAGCAACCGATCCTTTGCCTTCCTGAAGCTGCAACAATATTATCATGCTCTTGAGGATGCCAATGAAACAATACGACTTGACCCGACATGGGCAAAGGTGAGCTGCTCTAATAACTTTTACTGTACTATATGTATTGAATCAAGCAGCTTTATAGTATATGAATGCAGGTAATTAGAAGCCAATGTGTATGTTAGTACAAGCACGTCATTTTATCATTATCAGTAAGTTTATTGAAGTCGCATTGGGGTGACAGAAATCAATAGACCATTAATAAAATTTATAAGGAAGATATGAGAATGACTGTGATTGGTAAGATGTAAGTTAACAGTTGTTTTATCTTCCTTCAGGGTTACTTTCGCCGAGGAGAAGTTGAATTTGCAACTTGCCTTTTTGACCATGCACTTGAATCTTACCGACGGGCTTCTCAGCTGCAGAATGACCCCATGTTACTGGAGTGTGTGTTGAAGGCAAACAGGGAACTGACTCGACAGCAGAAGGTAAGATTTAATCAACTTGGTATCTCACAATTAAGACTAAAAGAAATAATTTGTGTTCAGTTTGGTGCCATACATAGAGTTTAGAGTAGCTGTGTTTAGATACTTGATACATCCATCCACTTACAGAATTTGGAGTAATTTTTTTCATCCTTAGTATTAAGTAATTGAGTCCAGGATGGAAGACTTCTACCTTTGTATTCATTGTGTTGTAAAATGCAACTAATAGGATTGGAGCAAGAGGGCTAGAGAGCCTCTCCTCTGTATTTTTCTTCATTCAATGAAACAAGACATAGAGTGGAGGATATGAAACTGTCCCTGAACATCTAGCTACATACATAATTTCTTTGGGCTGCTGAAAGACTTTGCTCCTTGCCTGGATGACCAGCTATGACCTCACCATGAACTAACCTTAATACTACATGTATATATGTCTCAGTTATCACACACTGTGCCACAGGATCTGTTTTGTGAGGCCAATATCTACATAGCACTCCGTCCTGAGACAAAAAAAATTGTGAAAAAGGAATTGGTAGCTTAGATAAGCTTGTTTCATCACCACTTTCCAGAGCATATATGACCTTACTCCAAACATCATGTTGACGTTGGGCATTGGCTAAGTCCTGAAGGGTAAAATTCAGTATAACAGGAGGCTGTTCTGCCACAATCCCTACAGCTACATTCCTAGAAAGGGCGTCCGCTACTACATTGGCTCGTCTGGGAAGGTGCTTAAAAACTGGATTGAATTCCTGTACTGTTAAAAACCACCTAGTTAGACGTCCCAACAAGTTTTTTCCTTTAAAGAGTTCAGTGACGGCCGCATGGTCTGTATATACTGTAATGGATAACCTAGAATAATATCCCTAAAATGTTTAAGTGCCCAGATGACAAAGAGAGTCTCTTGATGCATGACTGAATAGTTTGCCTCAGCAGAGTTTAATGTTCTACTTGAGTATGCTATAGGGCAGTTCTTACTGCAGGGCGTCCGCTTGCATTAAGACTGCACCAAGCCCCAGAGTGGAGACAGCCACACATAAAATAAATGGAGCCTTGTAATCAGAAAATGCTAAAACAGGAACATTGGTTAGGGCTACTTTTCAATCTTGAAAACTCTTTACTTGTGCAGCATTGCAATGAAAAGGTACATCCTTCTTTAATAATTGGGTTAATGGCTGCAAAACCTTTTATGAAAGGTCTATAGTATCCACACAACCCAAGGAAAGAACATACATTATCTACTCTGGGGTTGAGGGAACTTTCTAATTGCAATTATTTTATCATTCATTGTGTGAATTCCATGCCCTTTGTTATGGCTCAAAAAAGTAATTTTACTTTTAAGAATTTCATATTTAGTTTGTTTTATTTTAAGACCTGCTTCTTTAAGCTTGAGGAGCACGGCTTCTTATTCTGCTAAGTGAGACTCTGTGTCTTTACTACAAATTATAACATCATCCAAATATACATGAATGTTTTTGTCTAATAGGGATGATGAGGTGAAAAAATAAATTATTAATCATCTGCTGAAAAGTAATTGGGGACAGATTTCAGACCAAAGGGCCATTCATAATGACGGGGGGTACTAAATGCTGTGACCTCCCTAGACTTACGTAACTACGGGGGTTGATATTAGGGTGAAACGGCATGTCTGGTCACCTTTGGCATCCTGGGTTCCTTCAGAAGTGCAGAGCTCAGCACTTCCTTACTGGTTGCTAACGGGAAAGTTTGTAAGATAATACATACACCTAACTATCCAGTGCGGCCAACAATTATTTAATATACTAAGCTTCTTTATTTTACTTACAGGTTGACCAGCAGACTCCTTGGGTTGGTGCAGGAATTGGTTTGATCTTGGGTGTGTTGGTAGTGGTGGGAGATGCAGCTGTGGCTAAAGCATCCATTCTCACAGTAAGATCAATTTCTTTCCATTGAATTTTAAAAATATTTTCTTAAAAACCTACATTATGTTGTTTACTTTCATGAAGGAATTGGCAATCAAATTCTAGTAATGACTTCTGTTTTACTTCCTTGGAAACACTCAAATTATGTTTGCTAAGTCATTTTTATTAACTTCCAAAGTAATTTTCATTAACTTGCCAAGTCACTTCAATTGTGTTGCCAATAGACTGGTATGATAGTAGTGAACAGCCTCGGCATGCAGATGAGAGGCCTGGGTATGAAAGCCAAGTCAGGCAGAGGCATTTGTGGTCCCCTTTCATACTCATATGAATTGAGAAAATGTGATCTTGGTCTAGCATGAGTAAGGGGCCTGCAATCCTTCTTTCCTCGTGTGTGTGTATGTGTACATGTATGTGTGCGTGCCACCTGTAAAGTGAAAAGGTAGAGTAGAATAGTATTTGAAAGATTAAGAAGTGAGAAAAGAATGAGGTATTGCTTTTATATCTGGAAAGACTTGCCATTGTCACCATGGAGGGGATCTTGGAAGGAGCAAGGCATCAGTATAGACATAGGGAAATTTCATTAATAAAAATCAATTTTATGAACTAGTTTATACAACATTGTACTGAATTTTAGCGTCTCAGTGGTGCAGTGCTTAGCACGTCCGACTACGAATCCGCTGGCCAGCTCCCCCAGCTGTTCATCTTCCCAAACGGGTT
Source organism: Metacarcinus magister (assembly GCA_029783475.1). Classification (NCBI taxonomy): domain Eukaryota; kingdom Metazoa; phylum Arthropoda; class Malacostraca; order Decapoda; family Cancridae; genus Metacarcinus; species Metacarcinus magister. The sequence goes on along the minus strand of JAPQNM010000040.1, from coordinate 14,564,106 downwards.
GGTCGATAAATGGGTACCTAAGGAAGGTAAACTGTGGAAAGTCGGATGTCACAGTGGCCCTGTGTCCCGGGGTAATGGATTAATTCCCACCACAGGCTCAAAGGCCTATGTGATGGGAGATGAACACCCAAAGCTATGCGCAGCTACAGCGTGTGCACACACTTTACCTTTCTTTTCTTTTCTTTTCTTTCTTTCTTTCTTTTTTATTTTTTATTTATTTTTTTATTATTATTATTATTATTATATACTGAAATTTAGCTTTATTTTAGATAATTTGTTTGAACTAGATAACTCAATGGTATGAAAATATTTAAAACCACTAATCCCATTCCTCATACATAACTTAGAGTGTTTACATTTATAAATAAGTAATGTGTGAACATTTCTTTGCAGCATCCACTTCTGCAGTCCTTGGTGACAATTGTGTTCTCCCTAATGGGTCTGGGACTTGGCTTCTGCTACAGAGCATATATACAGAACACAAGGAAAGCTTTGCTAGAACGCCCTCTGGATTTAATGGGTAAGATTATGCATTATAAGTACACATACAGCACTAATTCAGAACATAACACCCCAATTTTTTTTAAGGTATTTACAGATGAGCGGGAATCTCCTCCACAGGTTGCCAGGTGCATCTGGTGTGACCCTTGCATCAGATCAGGTGCGGGGAGGAGGAGGGGGAGGGGGAGGGCATAAGTTTAATATGAAGTGGCTGGCATAAACCGTAGGACGCTGTTGTAGATATGACTTCCGCCCTTGGGCCCATTTGTGTGACTGACCTGACGTGTTGGGCGGGGTGAACTTCTCTTCTCCTTTTGGGGGCCTAGGGACTAAGTGAAAGGATTGTATGTGTATATGTGCGTGGCTGTGTGTATGCATGCCGACTCTTGACTACCCACACTTCAGGGGGATAAGATCCTGGTATATAGATAGATAGAAAGGTTCACAGATAGATGGAATAATTTTGCACCATGTTTGAGACATGGTGTAGCCAACCTGTTTCTGAATTTCCTGTGTAAAGGGAAACAACTTCAAAAGGATGAAGTTAGAGAAGTAGTAACCCTTCCTTAGGAACTTTTTAATATCAGAAAGTAAAAGAGTGTTATTTTGATGACTATTGTTTAAGCCTTTTTTCTTTTTGGTTATTACCTCAGTGTTGTGTGTCATGTTTATCACTTGTACTTGTGGTGGTCGGCCTTCACATCACATCACATCAACATCGTTGTGGTATCTTGGCTGCACGCTGAACAGTATGGAGTGAGCAGTGCATTTGTTCAGCTGACATAGTTACTTACATATGTTTGAACCAGATGTCCTCCTCCTCATGCTTAGTTTTTCCTGTGGATAATTACCTTACTGTTTTGAATATTTGCATTGGGAGGACTATAGTGTCAGTCCTCCTCCTCATGCTTAGTTTTTCCTGTGGATAATTACCTTACTGTTTTGAATATTTGCATTGGGAGGACTATAGTGTCAGTCTAATCAGGCGATTACAGCAGACTTTGCCGTAAAACTTTAATATTTTAATACAAAATCTGAAATTGTGATATGAGTCTGACTAAAAATATTTATTCATGAAGTGTAAATTTACTAAACTCAGATGCTTACTTTATATACTTAAAAGAATTTACAAAAATATATTGCAGCATTTATGAATATATTTCACCGTGTTCCAGAACTTACATCAGTGACTGTAACAATCATTATTATCTTACAGTGAACTATTCTAAAACATATTGAAAATCTTTATTTTCCATATTCCATTTATAACAGAAAGAAATAACTTTGAATATTATATAATACAATATTATTAAAAAGTTAAAGGCAATAATGTTAAAATACGTTTTGTTGCCACTATTAGATACGGATGGTGACGCTTCAAGGAATGGAGTTGGATCCCCAAAAGAACAAGAGAGTGGGAAAGGTGCCCAAGAAGGGGAAGAGCGTCGGCACCACCCTCGCTACACCAAGGCAAGGGCTCGGCAGCGTTACAAGAAGGGCAAGTCTTAGACCATCACTAGGCTCACTACATATCTTTATACATTTATATCAATGTATTGGTTGTTATACAGTAATGACATTTTTTTTAAGGTTTATCAAATTATTTAATGTTTTGTCACAAAGAGCAATATTAATTCCCATACACATACATGTAAGTGAAGTCAGTGGAAGCTGCACGTAAACAAGTCAGTGGAAGCTGCAGCTCAAATGGAATTCAATTTAGATCTCAAGACATTTTGCATTTACATTTTATCATAACAACTTGAATTAATTAATATATGAATCATCATACTTGAAGTGCAGTTCCATTTCCTACTGAAAAGTTTTTTGATCCTTTGAAAATTAACTTATTTATTTTAAGCTTTTTGTTGAAATCACAAACATTGTCATGTTATTAATAACTACAAACATGATAATGCGTACATAGTCTTGTTATCTCAAAATGGGATGACGTTTGTTATTCTCAGCTCATCCACATCCTGATGCTTGAATAATTCTGGTTCTTCATTCCACATTATTCCTACATCTGTTACTTTTAGGTTTGTTTCCTCCCGTGTCGTACTCGTTTAGAAGTGCCTTTCTTTGGGGGACAATTATCAGTAGTTGCACTGCATAGTCAGCTCAGTAGTTTTCATACATTATTTGTTGAAGCAGATATGCAATTCTGATGATGAAATGGTCATGAAACTTTCCCTATTGACTACATTATTATTAATGAGAACTAGTCATTATTGGAGTACTTTTTAAATCATCCTAACATGTATGTAATACCTGTTGTAGTAATGACCCTTAAGGTGATGTTGGGTATTTACCTTCCATACCATCAAGGTCCTCTCGTGGTGTATCTTATTTATTCCATTTTTTATATTTATATATATTTATTTTTTAAAGACTATTCCAGAGGTGGTCTTTATTGACAAATTTAGCGACTGTTCACACGGTGTACTTTTCAGCCTTGACCCTCAGGTATGTGTAATTTTTTTTTACATCCATCCTTTATGCTTCTCATAATCACAAGATGTATGATGAATGATCACTTATGACATCTAATTGATTTGAATAGCACAAATGCTGAATATAATGGAGGTTTTGATATGTTAAATACGTTATGCTTCGTGCAGTGACAGTATTGTAACCAATGAGGTTAAGGCACCTTTATGAAGAGCTGCACCACTGGTAATGGGAAGTGCATTGGCACCTGAATGGGGTAGTCCAGTCCTACCACACCTTCCTCAGGTGAACTAACTTGTTAGTACACCTTTTTTCCCAAGGTGGAACAAAAGGGGTGGAGTGGACAGGTACATTTATGTTGTTATTTATATATTTTTGGGGTTGTAACCCCTTGTGGCTATCTGATTCCCCCTTGTACCTCCAGGAATTAGAGCTACGCCTCCATTTCCAGTTACTCCTTTGGGGGGGGGAGGGTAGACCAGAGTAGCTATGGATGGTGAGGGATTTCTATGGTCTGAGGAGAAAGGGAAAAATAAAAGAGGGAGAAAGTAGGTTTTTAAGGGTGGCATATGTGAATGTAAATGCAATAGTTGACGAGGTAAAGAGAGAGGCTGTGTGGAGACATTAAAGAGAGGAACTCTTTAATGTCTCCACACAGCCTCATCTGGATGTGTTGGGTACAGGTGAAACACACTTGAAATCAAGAGTGCAGAGTGGTGGAGTGTAATAAATTAAGTGAATGTGAAATATATATATAAGATGGAAGGAAAGGCTGTGTAGGATGTATTGAATAAGGAGAGTAAATGTAGAGAGTAGAAAGGTTGTGGACTTGTTATGTTTGCAAGGTTATAGAAAGGAGTGGATGGCAATGGTTGCAAGGTTTTGAGGATAGTTGGGGTAAAGGGGATGACGTCATAACCATAGAATCAAGAAAAACTGAACTGGTAGCATTGTTTGTTGCCAGATCAGTTTTCCAAGACTACATTTATGACGTTATCCTGCTATGCAGTATGATATGGTAAGTGTGTTTGTCTGACGAACAGTGTTCAACCGTATGGATGCTTCCTAAGGGGGTACATAGATTTTTATTGGGATGGTGACTGTCTCATGTCTTGCGGGAAAGAAGTTCAATCCTAGCCGGGGTTAAGGTTTGTTTTTCCTGTGTTAGCTCAGTTGGGTCATGGGTTTGGATCCCACCCATGTTGTAGGTGGACTAGGCCTGGTAACAGGTTAGCTAAGTTGTTAGTCACGAGGTGACTAAAAAAAGATAGGCCAAAGGGGCTGGGGAACCCCTCTGTATTATTCTTTCCCTCTATGAGACAATGCATAGAGGCGAGGATAGATGAAATTTTCCTCAAACCCTATGTAGACGACTTGTCACAGCCAGATATATACTGTATTATTATAACAGTAAAAACTTATTTAAACCAAACCCTAAATATCTGAAGATCTCACTTAACCAAATTTTGTGACTAGAACAATATTAGTGATCTACTATAAACACTGACAGCTGCACCCTCCACCTTCCACATTAGTTCCACCTTGGAAAGTGTATTAACAGTGCTAACTACATGAAGGTGGGGATGGCCTGCAATGCTTACTCTATCAAATTAGTTGTTGGTCTTTCTTTCCAATATCACTAGGAAGCAGTATTTGTGACACCTCAGATTAACTTTCTTGGTTACGATACAACCACTGTGAAAAGTGGTTGTATCGTAACCAACGAGATTAATTTATAAGATGTTTCTCTGAATAAAATTAATATTACAAGTGCAATGCCTCCAACCATTATATAATACTGTATTGCATATACAGTATATTTTGAGGGTTTATATGGTTTTCATATCCTATACAGAATTAACTTTTCCTGAAATAAAAATTGTACATGAACGTATAGTAAATAATACAGGAAATGTTACATTCTATGTCATTAACTTTTAAATGTTAAATTAGACTTTGTGATACAAAAGACCTTCTCTGGAATGAATAGTCCCTTATGAAGGGAAATAACCATAAATGCAGTGTGGTATGGGAATTGGTCCCTTCTCTCCAAGAGGCTAAGAGTCAGATGTGATGAAATACATGTGGATGGATGTATGTAGACCCCTAGTCTTGGCGACCTTCCTACAAGCTGGATATGCAGATAGTCATCCTAGTAACATTAGCTTCCTTGACATGGATGATATAGTGAGTAATGATGTGTCCAAGTCCTCAGTCTTTCAGTGATGCCTTGTGCCAGTCAGTCACTCATGGCACATCAGTGTTGTGATCTGGCCCGTACAGGACTCACACTTCCACAAACAAGATTTCATTAATTAATCATAACTGAGGCTTCACACCAAAAATATGGAGGCAGAGAAGGAGGAACTCAACTGAAATTCAAGGATGTCTTGTACCTATTTTATGTTTGTGATCATCAAGGAACGTGGTAGAACACAAATTACTGTGTCACACTATCAATCTATAGTTTCTGACGCCTTCTTCCGTCCAGAAACATCCCTCAAGGGGATGGAAATGGCAGAAGAGCCTCCACCTCTCCCTATCCTAACACTGGCAGAAAAAACACTTTTCTGTAACCGTCACTGGACTATGTGGACTTTTCTTTTAAAGTTGGGAAGCCTGGTTTTACTCCTTAGGGAACACTATTACTGCTAATGCATTATTCAGCTTGTTAACAAATATGTCTCTCTCTGTCTCGTCTCTCTATCTCTCTCGGAGGTTAATATTAAGCCATGTTTGAACTATGAACTAAGGGAATATCTTTTGTGTTATGTCAAGGGCACACTGTGTGTTCCAATTGCATTACTTGTGGGAAACAAATAAAAAGAACTAATGGCAAAATCTTGGTTTTCATATCCTTAAACAATAACTTTCAATTTAATTACTACCGTCAATATGCTCTGAGCATATGTATGTATATGATTGTATTTACATAAAGCAATAAATAAAATTCAAGGCCGGTGTTACACAGTACTCACTGT
>JAPQNM010000040.1:14538173-14555673 GCA_029783475.1 Metacarcinus magister | reverse complement strand
TTGATAAATACCTAAATGAAAGCTAGGTACATCACAAAACTTTTATGTAAAGTCTACAAGCATAGTTATATAATAGAAATAAAAAGTCTTACTTCTTGTCCTCCCGGGCGGTGTCCTCCTGGTCCACCATGGTGCCAAAGGGCTGGGATGCAATGGAAGGCAAGTTGGATAATATTGTTCGCTGATCACTGGAGCACGTCAACACCAGCTGGTCATAGGAAGCATTGTATCGTACACTCCAAACCCTGAAGGAAAACATCATTCACAGATTACCTTTCAACATACTTCACTGTTCAATAATTACAAGTGAAGGTTTACCTTCAATCATGGAAGTAAAAACTTGACCTGGATGAATGAAATTTCTACAGTGCTGCTATGAAGGACTCTACTAATATCATAGTAATAAAATGTGATAATCAAAACTTTGCTTATTTGTTAAGGAAGTTGGTGAAGTTGTTGAGATGAATGACATCATGACTAAGAGTTGCCACTTTCAAGACCTTGTTCAAATGGTCAAACTAGAAGACTTTTCCACCAAATAATAAAGGCACTTGTATTTTTCATAATACTATTTGTTACTCAGTAGAATAACACTGTCCAGACTTACCAATGGGAATGATCACTAAGTTCTTTTAGTGGTTGATCAGTATTTCTGATATCCCAAAATTTAGTTTTGCAATCATCTCCACATGTTGCAAGGTAATACTGCATGTTAGGATTGAAGTCCAAGTCCCTGCAAACAATGGAAGTTTCATTATTTCACATAAAACTGCCTTTCTCCCAACAAATGGGGTGACACATAACAAAGCTGAATGAAATTAACCAATAAAATGTATACATTGGCTGTACCTTAAGAAAAATCTAAACAAACAATTGGTTCATAATTACTTGCCTAACTAACTGCGTGTGTGCCCCTTCCACACACCACGTTGGCTTCATTGTTCTCATGTCCCACGCCCGCACACTTGACCCATGGGTGGCTGCCACTTGAGAACCATGCTGATGAGGGTACCAACGACCACTTCCTAAACTAACAGTACCACGCCCTTCTACAGTAACATTTCCTATGATCTGTAAGGATTAATTCATGAAAAAATTTTACATTTAGAAAGTCAGACAAAAATTACTGAGTGCCTGATGATATGAGAGAGAGAGAGAGAGAGAGAGAGAGAGAGAGAGAGAGAGAGAGAGGAGAGAGAGAGAGAGAGAGAGAGATAAGGGTGGGGAGAAGAAACGTGGGTGTCGCATACTGTACTATTTACTGATGAACTAGTAATTGAAGGCTTTTTTAATTAATTATTTTAAAAATTTCATATGCTTAATTAATTTTATATAAATATTTCAGCATTTTTCTCAGAATATAATCCATACAAGTAATGAAGACTCTTCATTATGAGTACAAATACAATACTTCAGGTTGATCAGGCACACCTAATTTAAAGATTTTGTATGAAAAAATGTTAACGAAATCAACATACATTGCGGAAAACAAATTACAGACAATTATTGGACTGAAAAGCTTTGAAAATGTCTGCCATCATATATAGATAAACAGCTGCAATAACCACCTTCGCTGATCTGCCTGCAGCTTCAACATCCCAGTAGAAGATGTGGTTGTCTACAAGTGTGACGAGGTGGGAATCCTTTTCCGGCGCCCACACCACAGACCATGTTTGTGAACACACTCCTGGGACTGGTGAGCCGGGGATCTCTGCATCCAAGTCAGAGGTGACATTCAAATTACATAACTTTTCTACCTGTTCACCACCACATCTGAAATATTGACAACAAACAAAAGGTAATTAAGAGTAAAATTGAGACACAGGTAACCAAATTTCCTAAAATAAACATTCTTCATACACAAAAGAATAGAAATGCAAACACACATACTTGGGACAACAACTTATGGGATGAATAAGACAATCACCAACACTGCTCATTGGTGGAAACATATTAATTGTAAATACTGTACTAGAAATATAGAGCTGAGGTGGGGCTGCAAGAATACTACAACTGTATAACTTGAGTCGTAAAAGGAGATACAACATATATTCTATAGAGATACAAGTTTCTTAAGTATAGCTGGAAAAGTGTATGGAAAAATTGTAATTGAACAGGTGAAGATCATAAAGAATAGGATTAGTGAAAAGCAGAGAAGCTTGGAAAGGATAAGGGATGTGTGGATCAGATCCCTTCACTCAGGATGGGAGTTATAAAAATATCTAACAAAAGGGAACAAAGTTTACATGTATGCTGCCTCCTCTGCCCAGGGTCTCCCTCACCTTGTGTCATCCAGCGCCCCTGACGAGGATCCTTCAAGGGAAAGCCTCCAGATTGCTGCCCCAAACTCACCACAATAGTCCTGCGCTGGTGATGGAAGTCTCAATTAGAATACTTAATACAAAAGAAATCAAATCATTCAAATATAAATGTGGTAAGAAATGAAGTTTTAAAAGTAGAAGTGAAAACAATTGAAGGACACTATAAAAAAGGAATGTATAGATTAGATGGATACACTACTACATGTGTATATGTAAATAAAAAGGAGTTACAGTGTGTATGATTGACTATATAGGAGTGGACAAGAATTGAGGTAAGATGTGTTGGAGGCTAAGGCAGTGAAGGGTCAGATCTCTATGTTGTGTTACCTAACATAATGATAAAAGGTTGATGGAGGTATAGCATGAAAAAAATCTTTGCATAGTCAACCCCGCCCCCAAAGCAGACCTAGAATAAAATCAGACTCACAACATGGTTACAGGGAGTGAGTGAGTTGGTCTTCTCTCTACAGCCGTGATTCCAATATAGCACACTTTCCGTAGTATAGTTTAGGGTGAGTGTGTGATACTTACTGTTATTGTACACTGTTGCTATAATGTCTGGGCTCTGTGGTGCTGCTGCAATCCTCCACACCTCCCCGGCTGGGTGCTCAAAGGTCTGCTTGGTGACCAGGTTTGTGTCATCGTCAAACTCAATTAGCTGTACCTGCAAGTCAAATACATTAATGATACTAAAATGGTGTGTATATTTTTTTTCAAATGTTGTAACAAAATTAAAAAAAAGAAGTAAAGTGATGCTTTAGGTTTGGTGTGTGTGGCCTTGCATCCAACAAACACATTATGGTGCTCCAAGGCATTACATCAAGGCAACACAGTGTTCATTAAGTACACATGTTTGACACCTCACTCCCTTTAGGAACGTTCACCAAGAGGATGGCCATGGCAGAAGAGCCTCCACCTCTCCTTATCCAAAATGTGTTTGAATTGTAGTGTTAATATCAGAATAATATATTATTAATACTTTCAATTCATTCAAAAACCTTTCCAAGCCATATCAACATTTGAATAGTATGTTATTTGAATTAATATTGTTACATGCAACACAAGTACAACTACCACTAGTAAAGTTATAACAATCTTACCTGGTTAGTTCTTCTCAGAGACTGAGTTCCAATGAGGAAATTAATCTTTTCTGTTTCCGCAGAGTGCGCTGCAAGGGCTCGAGCCTGAAACAACCATGTCATTTTAAAACAGTTGTACGTCATCCTTCGCTTCATTATAATTTCATACATACAAACAGCACCACCAAGATATAGGATTATGGACATTCTAAAATGGGGAATAATACCCAGGACACATGGATCTATCTATCTATATACCACACTGTTATCCCCTAAAAAAGGCCAGCCAAGACACACCACACACCACACATACAATCCTCTCACTTATAAAATTTCTCTCTCCGTTGACTCTATAAAACCCATGGTGATTATAGATAATACGACTGCATTGCTCTAAAACAAAGGGTATTCCTGTATAACTACTGCTCGGACAATATTGATATAAATATGAAGTCCTACATACTATGCCTAGTGTACTCAACACATCTGTGAAGGTTTTAGGCGGTGCTCATCACTATTTACCTGGTAAAACGTCTTTGAAGTTAGGTGCCTCAAACAAATTTTCTAAATGAACCGCACACATAAACCTTCACAGATGTTCAGTACATACATTAAGTATCCTGTCTAATTCTAAAACATTATACAGATTGGTTCAGAGCTGTAGCTATGCAGATTTATCCCCAAAACTCATGAAATGTTTACCTGAAAATCTTCAAAACCATATATGATTGGTGCATCATCCATTTTGAAGTCTTACTTGAGAAAACTTCATAAATATCTTAAGTAAAGACAGTTTCCATAAAATGTTGTTCAGCACATCTGAAATGATAAATTCATCATATATCCAAGGGTTGTGTAAGGAATGTTAGTGTCATGTAACAACGTTATGGCTACCCTTGAGCAGCCCACTCACAACACACACACACACACACACACACACACACACACACACACACACACACACTGCCTATTTACAAGAATGGAAACAAAGAAGAACCACTTAATTATGGACCAGTGTCATTGATAAGCATAGTATGCAAGATATGTGAGGTCATCAAGAAACAATGGAGTGAATACTTAGAAAGAGAAGGAATAATAACAGATAGACAAATTGGATTCAGAACAGGAAGATCATGTGTCACAAACTTATCAAGTTTTTATTCAAGAGTAATAGATATAACACAAGAAAGAGATGGATGGGCGGATTGCATATATTTAGACTCAAAAAAGGCATTTTATAAGGTTCCGCACAGGAGATTACTATGGAAGTTGGAACACATTGGAGGATTGAAAGGAACATTAAAGAACTGGATGGAAGACTACCTGAAAGGAAGGGAAATGAGAACAGTAGTAAAGGATGAACAATCAGAATGGAGAGAAGTGAAAAATGGAGTACCACAGGGATAAGTTTTGGCACCAATAATGTTTTTAGTATATGTAAATGACATGACAGAAGGAGTAAGCAGTTACATAAGTCTGTTTGCAGATGATGCAAAATTACTAAGAAAGATAGGAAACCACAAGGATTGTGAGGAGCTACAGAATGATATAAACAAGATAAATGAATGGAGCAAGACCTAGGAAATGTAATTTAATGAAAATAATGCTATGTATTGGAAATGAGAAAAAGTGCAATGAGACCCTCATGGACGTATAAGTTAGGGGAAAATATTATATCAATAGCAGAAGAGAAAGATTTGTGAGTGGTAATACAGGACAACTTATCACCAGAGAAACATATAAATAGAATATTTGGTGACACTTTCAGGATGCTGAGGAATATACGGATGGCTTTTCATTTCCTTGATAAAGATATGGTGAGAAAAATTATAACTACAATGATCAGACCAAAACTGGAATATGCAGAAGTAATATGGTCCCCACACAAGAAAAAGCATGTGTTGAAATTAGAATGAATACAGAGAATTGCAAATAAGATGGTGCCAGAATTGGAAGAACTAATATATGAGGAAAGTTTAAAAGAAATGCATCTAACAACACTGAAAGAAAGAAGAGAGAGAGGTGACTTAATCACAATATATAAATTGAAGAACAACCTAGAAGAAACAGATAGAAAAGACCTAATATTGAGAAGAAAAGGAGAGACTACTACTACTTTGGTACTTTGTAGCTGGCACAGCTAAGAAACAAGAAAAAATTGAAAAAAGGAATTTGCTTGAAAGATACAAAAAAGTACAGTTTTCCCCAAAGAAGTATAGATGCTTGGGAATGAACTGAAAGAAGAGGTGATAATGGCAAAGATGTACATCAACTGAAGGAAAAACTGGACAAATATAGATACGGAGACAGGACCACACGAGTGTAGCTCAGGCCCCTGTATACTACAACTAGGTAAACACACACACACACACACACACACCACTCTAGTTTCACATATCTAGGCACCCGGTAAATTTTTACATCTTCACCATAATGGCGTGTGGCTACGAAAGAAAATGGCGTCTGCACCTCGTCTAATCCCCGACTTTTGGTCATAGAAAACATTTTTAGCTTCTAAATCAACATAACCTAAATCAAACAAACCTTAATCTATATTGACAAATAACAGAACCTTGTTCAAACCAAACTAAACTTTACTCTTCGAAGAGAAGGTCTCACAGAAAACATTGAATATCTCAAAAACTAAGAATTTGCGACGGAAATGTAATTAAGAAAACCTTCTCATTATGCATCAGCTAATGCAAAAATATAACCCTGAATTCTCTAGAGCATTGTGGTGAAGATGTAAAACAATACCAGGCATCCTTATGCTGATCCCATCTTTGTCAAGCAAACCCAGCTATCATTTTACTTTATTACCACAACTTTTTACAACATATAACATTAAGAATACGTGGCGTTAGGTTTATTCTGGAAATGGCATTAATAGTTACGGTCGTTAGGTCTTTACATAGTAGTTAGTAGAGTGTATGTGTTATTTAGGAGAGTGTACGTGCATGACAGGTGTACATGGGCTAGTTATGAGTGTGTGTAGGTAAGTTATAAAAAAAAGTACATGTTTATTACGAGACTGTACTGGAGTGAACAAGGTAGTTAGGAAAGTGTAAGTGCTTGTTAGGAAGAGTCCACGTAATAGTTAGTGTATACGTGGCAGGAAGCTATAGTATATTTATAGTGTATGTGTGTTAGTAAAGCTAATAATTACTTCATTGACTTACTTTATTAACGGATACAAAACACAGAGACAAGTGAAGGATGACGTGTACTTCCTCTGACTGCCTGATACACACTGACATCCTCAATTTCTCATGTAAACAAATCCTCTTCTTCTTGTGACCTCTGCTGCTGCTTCCTCCTCCTCTTCTTCTCCTTTCCTTTTTTTTTTCCTAAGTTGATTTATCCAATGTTTTTTTTCTTTCTTTCATACAGTTCACGTATACATCACACTTTACTATCATCATATGTGTCCTTTTTTTTTCTAACACTAGCAAAGGAGTATTTATGTGAGTGAGTTATATTTATTTTTTAATCTTCCTCTCATCTCATCATCTTTGCCATTCCTGTCTTGAAACAACTACTATAACAACCTTCTACTCTGCTTCTTATACATGTTGCGTTTCATTAGTGTAAAATGTTATGTATAGAGTTTTTTTTAAGAGTAAGGACAAAAGTAATAAGAAAAAAAAAAAAGCTTTGTGCTCCTAATTTGCAATAGTCTATATACTTTTTATGATGACTGCCGTGTACTTACAATACATATTAGGTTCTATATATAAAGTACGTACGTTCCATTATTGAGACTGTAGTGTATTGCATGTTGAGGCGAAGGTTGATAAATTGATGAGAAAGTATTACATAAACTTTACCTGCCTTGTGTAGACCAACTCACCTTCATGCAGATTGTATATGTCATGTTTTTATGGATCTGGTATATATGTTTGCCTCGCTGGCCCACCTCAGGCACGCCATCATCAACCCTGGGTATATCCTTGTTAATTACTCCCTGCAGCTTTGTGAATTATCTTAGCCTTGAAACGTGGTCCTTGCATCTCACTTATAGCGTGTTGTAAGTGGTTTCTGATCCCCTAGGCAGAGAACGGGCTGGGTTTTCATGGTGTCTTGCAGCTTGCAGCTTGCAGCCTGAAACCTGATGCTTCATAGGTATACATAACTATAAAAAAAAAAAACACGCTATGTAACAAGTCTAAGGTTATCTTGTTGATCTATTTCTGGATATAAAGTTTCATTTTTTTTCCTACTAATCATGTTGTATTCATCTCAAGAAAAATCGATGTCTATTCATCTGTCAAGAAAATTGTAGAGTAATAAAAATAGATAAGGCTTTGGATTAACTCGTTCAATGGTCACCACATTTGCAGCCATGAGAGCGGGTTACAATGAAATGAAATACTTGAATCATTAAATCCTCAGATGTCACCTAACATCTTTCCAACGTTACACCGCCTGTAACTACTTTGTATTAAGACTGTTTAGTATTAAAGTAGGAAAGTAAAGCTCAAAAATATGGGATAAAACTATTTTTTTATTCTATTTTCTTCATTGTTTTGAGGAAAAAACTACAATTGATAAACCCTCTGTTGTGTATGATGTAATATCAATTTTAGCAATTGTCTGCTGTATATAGTCTAACAGGTACAAGACCATATTACAATCTAAGGTCATTAATATACATAACCATATATATGTGATATTAATACAATTAATCTATTTATATGAAAGTAACAACAGGCAGCCTGAAGCTGTAAATGAACTACAGAGGCAAGAACACTTAGATAATGTCACCAGTGGTAGTTTGCACACTTTACTACTTGTGATGCAAACGCTAGAATCCTATATTCTGTTACAAAACACCACTCTTCAAATTATGAGTGTGAATGCATTTGCATGGAATTCCTCAACTCAAATTACCTTGCAAAGCATACAATTTCAGAGCACAGAAAGCTTAGGGACTGTAACCAGAGTTAATTTATCATAACAGCTGCTAGCTAATGCATCAATGAAAACTTAATGTAATATGCAACTGCATTCACAAGACAGTATATAGTTTCTCAAATGTACTTGAAAGGGATATGCAGTGTGTTGATGACACAGTTGACAGGCATTTATGTCAACAGACAGCAATACAGTCAGTCGTGTGCAGTACATCAAAGGTACACAGAGTATGCAGCACACAGCCTGCCTCACTTGCCTAATGAGACAGCACAAAGTTATAGTCACAGGAATGATGACATACAAAATGGTCTACACGTCTCCTACAGTGCTAGGCAACAGATATACTTGCCTGTAACATGCACACTCATGAACTTTAAATGCATACCACAGGAATCTTAGGGAAAGATATACACAAAAAATTGGTCAAACAGCCTTGCATAACTGTAAGGATATACATAATATTAGCTATGTAAGTTTTCATGATGTATGAAGAAATTCAAAGCTCACAATGTTAAAATGAACACATTATCATGTGCATAAACAGGACAAGAAGCTAGTTCTTGACTATCCTGATTCTTCAGTAGTTTTCTGGAGTAAAGGCATGTAAGTACTTCATTGTACATCCAATCCAATGGCTACTAACATACAGTAATAGTGTTAGCATCAATATGAGGAATTCGCAGGTTGAGAAACTTGCATTTTTTCTATAAAGTCAGAATTACCAAGCCCTGGCCCACTCTTCTACTGACCCTTAATGCTAAATTCAGGTACCTTACATTTAGCACAGTTCAGCATTTATATGGTTAAGGTATATTTGGAAGCTTCATACACTGAAAAATGTGTACAGCATCCTAGAAAACTGTAAAATTAGGATGCAGGTTTTCCTTCTCCTCATGAATAATTCTGAATCCAGGTTGTTCTGAATATAAAACATTCAAGACAAACATAAATGAAGATTTAGGTATTTTGTGGTACAATAATTTATACTACAGTTAGTAACATATTAAAATAATGGATTCTGTAGCTAACAACCATATTGGCAACTTTGACAACTTATCACAGTTCATGCATTACCCGCGCATGTCAATAATAACAATGCACAAGACATGGACTGGGATGCCTCCCTCTAACACTCAACAATCATTCCCTCAGCTGCACTTCAAAATAAACAATCTGTATAGATTAACTCTGAATGCAGGATTCCATCTGACCTAGGAAAGTCAGAATGCTTCAATGATATTCTCCACCACCTATAAGATGGGAAGAGAGCTACCAATACAGCACCCTTCAAAACTGTGTGAAAGGTCAGCTTTCCGTGAACCTTCAATAAGAGTTATATTGGCCAAAGGTTAATTAAGTTCAATCAGATCTTATGTGGCTCATGCTTTGACAAAAGGGCTTCTAGGAGCCTTAGTTTTGCCTTAGCATGTTTGTAATCCAGGTAAGACTGTTCCATGGGTCCTCTGTCCTCCTTCTGTACCTTGCGACCCAATTCTCTTTCAAATTTTTCCTCATATTCTCTAAGCGTTCTTCTTAGCTTCTTCTTTTCTTCACGTGCTTCCTTCTTCCTTTCTCTCAGTTCACTTAAGGGCAGGGCATGGAGGTCTCCCAGGGCTAGTGATCTTTGTCCCTCCTTTGGATCATTGGTTGGAGGCTCTACTGGGGTGAAGTTAGTGTTGGGTGGGTCGTCAGTTACAGGTGTGTTGCTGGGTGCCAGGATGAGCTTTTCACCTTCATCTCCTTGCAAAGAACTGCGGTGTTGCGGAGAGGCAAGGGTGAAGTCCATTGCAACATGTTCAATAATGGGTGGAAGTTCAACCAGGTTCTCCTTTGTTCTCTGTAAATAAACATTGATTCATCAGTATACATGTAAGGTGGACAAAGAGAGGGAGACATTTCTTCTAGTGTGTGAAGAAAGCATGGAACAATAAGCATGAGGACAAGGCGGGACGAGAGAGGTGTTGAAAATGAATGAAAATTATGTTGCTAAACTTTCACTACCAAACTGTTTCCTTATTTGTTACCATGGAGTGAGACATGATAGATGATGTGTTCTAAGTATGAATGACAGTACGAAAAAGTCTAGTCTTTTAAAGAATATACAAATTCAGGTTTATATTTCTTCACAAAACGAGCCATGGAAAACTACAACACTTACAGCTCTCATGACGATTCTCTTCACTTGACGGTAGCGGTCATACAATGGGCGAGCAAGGTCTCTGTCCTCCCGGGTGGTGGGCCGGCCGTGCAAGGACTCATAGTAAAGAAGGGCTTTCTGCAAGGCTGTCTTCTCATCCTGCATTTCCACGTTGTTCATGCTCTTCAGCTCCATCGGACGCCCTACAGCTGACCGCTTATCTCTTAGCCGGTCCTCCACATGTCTCAACGTATCAACGGTGCCGGAAACATTGGCTGAAGATTTGGCTCCAGGATTGGTAGATTCTTGGCACCGTAACAGGGAAAGTGGAAATACAGTTGGTACAGACATGAGGCCTGCTACATCATCCTTCATTTCTGTTGAAAAATAAAAATTCCAAGTTAAGATATTTGTAATACATAGGTAATATATATAAAAACAGGGTCATATAAAAGTATGAATCTGTTCAGTATGGGATATTAGCCCATGACATATGTATACGCCTACATTTGTCATATACTAATGACTCAAATTTTGCAAAACGTTGGGGTAAAAGCGGTCTCAAGTTAATAATTAATCAAAGATTAATATGGATTACAAAATATATGAAATATATCTGTACTTACGTTTCAGTTCTTTCCTGGCCTTGCTCAATTCACTCATGTACTTCTTGATTTCTTTGTGCTTCATCTTCTCACTATGTGATGGACGATATCCTGCGGCAGCCTCAAATTCCTCTTCATAACGCTTGATTTTTTTCTTGATGGTGTTGATGTTCTTCATGAGTATCTTGACGGCCCCCTGGCCAGGTGGAGGACTGTGGTTATCCTGCCCTGGGGGAGCTCCAGTATCAATAAAGGCCTGTGAGGACCTTGGGGACACCATCACGTCATCCTCCTCACTGCGGTACCAGCTGTTCTGGACTCCTGAGTCATCATCAAACCGGCTGTGGATCAAACATTACAAACATTACTCACAAAATTTCAAGAATCAAGATTATCTGAGGAAAAATTTTGATCTTGAGCAGTAATTTACACATAATCAAATAATCACTAAAGTTATAGACCAGTTAGATGATTAATTTCAGAGGGCAGATTTTGCCAGGCCACAAAAAAATTTTTGATATAATTAACCAAGTGGACATGCATTTCAAAGACATTAAACATCAAAAGATACAGGACCAAGCAAGAAGAAATCAGCTTTTTAACAATGTATCCAGAGTGTTCTGATCAACATTCGTACCTGTATCTTGGGGCAGATCTGTGCCAGGAGTCACAGATGCTGGCGTCACGCATTCCCCACGAGCCTCGGTCACTTGTCACTGGCTCACTTGCATCCACCAGCTCACTCAGGCTAGAGGATGGGCTCTGAGGAAATAGACAGATAGATAAATACAAAGTCATTGAATTATCATTTTATCTTTATCCAGAGTAATTTAAAGTTCTCTGGCATGTGACAAAAACACAAGACCACTTTTAAACATGTAGTCATTACTTACATGACTAGCTGTCCTTAGACCCATGTTGCAAGGCATGACATCAGTCGGCACAGGGTCGTAGCGTGTGGGCTCGTCGTCTGTGGTCAGGGAGCTGAAGCACGAAGATGACTTCTCCTCTTCGGCTGATTGTGACTGACTCCCGCTGTCCTGTTGGCAATAGAGAACACAGTGTGTTAGGGAAAAATTTAACTTGTACTCAGATTTCCTCTAGAATGGATTAAAGATGTATACAAAGATACAGATCATACATAATACTAACAATAAAACAACACTAGAAAGCTACAAAATATGTTCTGGAACTTTCAGAACATATTCTATACTGAAAGGATTGTCATTCTTGTTATTTTATACAAAAAATCTATTGATGAATAATCAAGCAAACATATCTAGGTGGTAAGAATGAAGATTTGTTCTAGAATATTCCACTGAACAGCTGTATGTGATTCTAAACTGAGGGAAGTATTTGTTTTCAACTAATATAATGTTTCTAATGTATAAGCATTCAACCATATAGACGTAGGTAATGTGAGTCCAATTCATGCACAAGTTCACTGTTTTCAATCATCATCATCACTGTAGGTATCAGCCGAAAATCAATATTTTTTTTACAATTGTTTATTTTCACTAATAATTACAATGTAACTACGTCTATAAGTAGACAAACGAACACAAAAAGACAAGCTTTCACACACAAGTGAAGTGAGGGTGTTGTGTGTACAAGGTGGAGTGCAAACCCCTTGGAGTTGACACGTGAGGAGGATGGAAGGAGACACGGGGTGGGGGAGGGAAGGACGGATAAGCAGTCAATGGCACTAATGGGTTGAGACAGGGATTTGTAGGCTGCATACGTAGTTATCCTCTACGTATTATTCTGACACAAACGCATAAGCGACTGTCATAATTATGTCTAATACGATAATCCGTCTAACAGGCGGCCGCTTACCTCCCATGGTGTGCTGTACACGCCTGTCCACCTTGGTTCCTGCTCCAGTAACATCCTCACTATTATCAACTACCAGTGAAAAAATATAACACTTAGTTTGTATTGTTAACGAATCACTACGTTAACAAAGTTTATCACAGATGATATCACAATAATTTGAACATTATGTTTGTACGCGAACGTGTGTGCGGCTGCGATCAGCGAGTGACTGATTGGTCACGAACACCTTGCCCGTTGTGGATGACTTTCTCACTCTTCCCTATATTTCTGTTAACGAGAGGGAACACCATGTAGTCCCGTCACCAACACTGCACTGATATACACACGTGCGAGAAGGGTCGCTGGGAGCGTGGCAAGACGCGTCCACTTACCGCAAGCCGCAGAGAGCTACTGAACCAACTGTGTGCACCACTCGAGCAACAGCCGCTTACGTCACCACACCACCACTGCCCACATTCCACCACCCTGTTTAGTTTAGCCTCCGGGGCCAGCCTCAGCAAACTTACAGGCACTACCCGAGTCGACTTTTAACCTTTAAAACGGAGTGTCTTGGCGTGAAGACCTTTCATGCAGAGAAGCATGGCGCAGATTTCAAAGACTAAGGACACGAGTGTACGTCCATCGGGGGTTGGCAGTACTGGTGACAAACCTGGCCGTGCGTCAGGCACCTGGCTATCTTTGCCAACTTCTCCACCTCTCCGATTGTCCACTCAGCCTTCACACTTCACTACCACTCAATAAACTTCTGGGAATTAGTCGATAGACGAAATATTCTCTTCTCTATTTTTCTTTTATAAGTTTATATATAAAAAAAATCGTAGTAATAAAGGAGAAAGCTGTAGGTCAGGAGCGATAAGACGTCAAATGTTAGCGAAAAAGTGTTTACCGTCGCCAGTGACTCGTGTGTGTGTGCAAGAGACACATCCACCAAATGGACCAAGAAACGGATATGGATAATTATAAGAACATACGCAATCAGAAAGGTGTCTGTGGCAAAAAATAAACGTGTGACAGTTACAAATAAATGCGGATGTGAGAGAACACCTGTGAATATATGAACAACAGGTGGTGGCGGGGGTGGGGGGGAGTGAAATGGATGGTGTATTGAGAGGGGGGGTGGGTGGGGGGGCACGAGAGGGAGTCAGCAAGCGAGACACGCAAGGTAACAGAGTAGAACAGTTTTAAGGCACTGATGATTTTACATCAGGACACATGACACCTTTGACAAAGTGAACACAGCCACCTCATCACCCTTCTAGACTCACACAATGATGACGCGTGAAAACAATAGTTCAGTGTTGCAGCCCCGACACCCTCTGAAGACACAGGTCACAAACACACACACACTGAACGGAGCTTTATGCAAAACATCATCTAAACATGACTCAACAACCAATCCAGACCGTTGAAAAATCACAACTTATGATTTACATGCTTGTCGTTAAGGCTTGCCATCGGGCAACTGAACAAAGATAAAAGTAAACTAATTTAATTCCTTTGAAGCAAGAGGAACGGCGTGCAGAAGCCTTCCATTGGTGAAAGATTTATGGCAAAGTCAGCGGGGACGTCAGGAAGTGTGTGTGTGTGTGTGTGTGTGTGTGTGTGTGTGTGTGTGTGTGTGTGTGTGTGTGTGTGTGTGTGTGTGTGTGTGTGTGTGTTAGAGCCTGCACGTGAACAGGGGAAGCCTTGTGTGTTACCTTTCCTTAATCCTATAACCTGTAACTGATGAGATCACCGCTATCTTAGTTTGCAGTCACTTCTTTGTTTGTTTACCTCCATAGCATGACATCTTCCCTCATGTTAGGTGACTCGTACATGATTGAACGAACATACATTAAAAGGTGTGTGTGTGTGTGTGTGTGTGTGTGTGTGTGTGTGTGTGTGTGTGTGTGTGTGTGTGTTTTAAGTGTATAGTATAAAATGTGATGACCAGCAGGAATAAGTCTTTCCTTTCTTCCTAATTTTACTCACACTTTCTTATTTTTAGCATAACATCCCACTTTGGTTCCTTTGGCATGACTGTTAGGTGATGTACGGAGTTATTTTCAGTGTCCCGCAAGCCATCTCCAACCTAATACTGTCCCTGACTCATTACTGCTCCGCTCCTCGCACCCCCACACAACACTATCAGCATACCCATTAATAGCTGGGTATTTCCTACGCCTTTCACTCTTCAAACGTGTACTGCTTCCTTCCCATGACGCTTGTTTTTTTGTTTTTTTTATCCCACATCATGTTTTTTTTCCGACAATGTAAACTTTTCCTGTATTCTATAACTCCAAACATATAGCCATTCTATTTAATATCATCAATTTTCCTTTAATCCTCACCAATCTTCGAAAGGTTCGCAAGTCAAACATTTATTCTTTTTCGAGTGAGTTTATACTTCCGGGAGTAAGTGGGCGAGGTAGTGAGTGTGTACGTACATACGTAACTGCCTGTCCTTTGCTTTCCCTTTACCAAGGCGGGGGGCGAGGGTGGGCGTACCACTCCAAAAGGGCATGACCATCACACCGATTAAGGGGTGACAACTGTCAATTACATGACTATCCTTCATAGCTTCCCGTTTGAGCCAACTTTATCTCTCTCTCTCTCTCTCTCTCTCTCTCTCTCTCTCTCTCTCTCTCTCTCTCTCTCTCTCTCTCTCTCTCTCTCTCTCTCCCAACGTCTCCTTTAGCATTCCTTTCTTGGTCACTGTTTGCATGGCACGGCATCCCTTCATGGTGGCGCCACTGCTAACTCTGTTGGTGAGTAGCATGTTCTCTGCCTACTTGCTGATTCCCTTCCGCACCCGCTCCCTCCTCCTCCTCTTCCTCCTGTGTGTCAGCAGTGTGGGATGCTGAATGGAGGCACGTCTTCCTAGGATGTCTCGAACTCGCTGACCATTGCTACCCTCCTTGTTTTCTCTTTCTCATTTCACATATTCTCTTTATTCTTTCTTAATTCATTCAATTGACCTTGTATCTATCACTCCCATACCTTACAGCTTTGACATATCACTCTTTTCTTTTACATTTTCCTTTGGCTTATTCACTGGAGTGTTTTCTCATTCATTGTCAAAGTTTCTATTCATTCATCAACTATTTTTTTCTTTCTTTCTTTTTATCGATCTAGCTTGTCTCTTACAGTCTACTTCTTGCAACTCCTGCCTTACTAAGTGACATTCCTCCTCACACTGCCTCGCTCTGTAACCTCACGCCACGGATAATGAACCTTCGGGACTGTTAGGTAGTACTTAATCCCTCTAACACAGAGAAAGAAAACGGAGACACGTGTACGGTGTTTTGAAAAAAGTATAACGGACGTGAGCAAGGATAATAGGAATGAATGAATGATCAAAACAAACAAATATGGAGTGGGGCAAGGAGGTGAGTTAAGGAAATAAACACACAACATTAATTAGGGATTGGATGAGACAGATAGAGACGAAATAATAATAATAAAAAAGGGAATCCATTCACTGTACGAAATGGATCCAGATGGGGCGTCACGTGACCTACCTGTGGGCTGTGTACGAGGTGGCGCTTCTTGGTTCTTCGTCTGTTGCGGCGAGAAGGTGGCGGGAAGGCTCTGGGGAAGAACCTCTCACTGAACCTCCTCTCCTCGTGTGTGTCTACCTCGGGGACACACACCGTCCTACCCTCACTTTCCCCGCCAGTTTCCCAGTTGTCTTGTGCCGACACACAGCTGCTTTCAGGGCTCTGCGGGAGACACGAGAACAACACAGAGATAAGTGGAAAGTTATAATAATAATAACAATAATAATAATAATAATAATAATAATAATAATAATAGAAGACACTGCATCTTAAATCGCCATGACTGTACACTGCAAGGTAGCATTAACAGCATTAGATTATTGTGTTTGTGTCATTTTAATTGTATAATACCATGACGGTGTGTTATATAAATGCACCACTTTTTCTAAATTTTTTTGTCTGGTATCAACAAAGTAAGTTGAATGCGTATGACACTGGAGGAGGAGGAGGAGGAGGAGGAGGAGGAGGAGGAGGAGGAGGAGGAGGAGGAGGAGGAGGAGGAGGAAGGCGTCTGTTCTCACCTGTGTGTTTGTGTCGTCGTCCCGGTTGGAAGGGAGGTCGTCATCGTCTTCGTCATCTTCAGGCGATATAAGGGAGTCAGCGGGGCTAGTTAGGAACTCCTGAAGGGAAAGAAAAGGTTTGGCGTATAAGCTCAAACACTCCTGCAGGTGATTCTCTCTCTCTCTCTCTCTCTCTCTCTCTCTCTCTCTCTCTCTCTCTCTCTCTCTCTCTCTCTCTCTCTCTCTCTCTCTCTCTCTCTCTCTCTCTCTCTCTCTCTTAATGTACTTCTGGTTCACATCACATCATTCCCACTCCGTCAACTTAATTCACACGGGAGAGGAGGAGGGAAGAGCAGCGTAAAAAAAAAACCTTACTACTTTGATCCACCTTCCACTTAGCTAACGTATCTAACTTGATCACTAGCGGAAACCTTATCTTTAACCTAAGCTCTTCTACCTCCCGCTGTCCTTCTCCGTCATGGTCAGTCCTTCCTTACGTACCAGTGACCTTGAGCACCCCTCTCACCCCTTCCCTTCCCTTCCCCTGCCCTCGTGAAGCCCTTGGTTAG
>JAPQNM010000040.1:14498173-14533173 GCA_029783475.1 Metacarcinus magister | reverse complement strand
GCAGCCACCACGCAGGCTGAGCCACGCCAGCAGTGTCTACCTGATAACTTTAGGGTCGTGCTCGCCGCCCTCCTTGCCGTCAGCGTGTTCCTTGCGCTTGCGGTGAAGGCCATGGAGGTGGAGGGCAGCGGCGGAGTCCTGAGTAACCTCCCTCAGCCACTCGTCCTGCGGGTCAGGGATGGTGCCACTGTCCCCCGGGTCAAAGGTGCTGGTGAGGGGCGCAGCAGGGTCATGGGTGACGGGGGAGACAGGATCGAGAGGCAGGGGCGTACAGGCATGGTCCACGCCGCCCCCCGGAACGGTAGAGGTGGAGCCCCAAGCCGCTGTGCCAGTTAAACTGTTCCCGCCGCCACTGCCCACGTCGCTCAGCCTGATGGGACACCTCACGTCATCACCACACTTGCCTCTCAGTGCTCTAACACGCCATCTTTACCCTCACCCTCATCCTACACCAACCGTTGACTCACTTCCAAATCTTCACCCAAAAATCTAACACTTGCCGCACCACGTGTGTGTGTGTGTGTGTGTGTGTGTGTGTGTGTGTGTGTGTGTGTGTGTGTGTGTGTGTGTGTGTGCGTGTGCGTGTGCGTGTGCGTGTGTGTGTTTGCAGGTGTTAAGGCCAGGGTCGGGGCGAAATCATGTCACCAGAATATAATTACATCTCTATCTGGCATATAAATGTTTAGTAACACGAAGTCCGGCTGTCCCACACCACACCTCGCCTAACACCAACGATATTATGCCACACCTTGTATCTATCAATCCATACGTGCACATACACAAACTTCCCTACACACACACACACACACACACACACACACACACACACACACACACACACACACACACACACACACACACTCACACACACACACACACACACACACCTGCTCCAAACACCAGCTGTATACATAAGGCCACCCCAACCTTCACCAGCCTCATTCTACAACAGGTAAATGCACATATGTATCAGGTGAGGAGAATCCATTCCAACGATAAACATTTGGATCTTTTTTTTCCCACCATCTCAGTCAGTATCTGCACACCAAACAATGCCCCCCTCGACACCACCACCACGACTCTCCACCTACAACTCTCGCCGGCAGGAAGAAAAAAAAAAGTTCAACAAAAAAATGTAGCTACTTGTTTTTGTCTTATGCTATTGCCCACTCCAGCTCTTGACGTCATTGGTAACCTCACGACGAGAGAGAGAGAGAGAGAGAGAGAGAGAGAGAGAGAGAGAGAGAGAGAGAGAGAGAGAGAGAGAGAGACGATCTCCCGTGCAGTAGTCCCAGCCACCACCACCCTCTAACCTTGCAACAACTCTACAGAAGGACTACTGTTACTAATCCAATCACTTTCTTAGGAGTAGGAAAGAGAGATCAACATCCTTAACCTGACTCAACACTCCATCTCACCTATACCTCGCTCCTCCCCTTCCTACTTTTCAGCCTTTCAATATTCCGCCCTTCCTTCCTCCAATCCTTCCCTCATAGGCCTCCACCGCAGCCCTCAGAGCCGCCGTCACCTCTCAACAAAGAAAAACAAACCACAAAAAGTGCAAGGAATAAGAATGTCAGGGCTGGGACCCGCCGGCGAGGAAGCGACCTTGAGGAACAGCGGGCCAGTTTCTCCATTTATTTCACGTCGCTACCATCTCTCGTCCCCCTTAAACCCATTATTTTCTCCTCGGTTCCCCTCTATTAACTGCTGTCCAGACGCCTTATTACACCACGACAATAAAGTCTTGTGTCCTGGTCGCAGGTTTTTTTTTGCCTTGTCGTTTAGTTATCTGCAAGCTGGACTCCCTCCCTTTACGGTGAGCAAGGAACAAGACCACAATGAGCGATCCGCAGGCCCCTCAGATCCAGCGAACATTATTCTTTCCAGCCTGACATCGAGTGGTTTTCACCTTCACAAGCTAAGTACGACATGCAACGGCGACATCAAACAAGGCATGTGACGCACGACATCAAATCTCATTAGTTTATGCCAACCTACTCTCCCCCTCCTCTCTGGTAGCTCCACGATGCATAGGTCATGTGAAACCCCTGTCGAGTGTTCCCCGACCAAGGTCACCGACTCTCTAATTCTAAGTAAGAGCAGAGAGCCCATGTCTCTAAGTCGCTAAGTTTCCGTCACTGAGATGCATGTGGATGGCTAGCCTGTACCTGAGACAATAGTGGAATATTACTTTTAAAACGTCACCTCCACAAGTACCGTAGCGTCACCTCACCCACACCCACGACACCCTGCACGCCTATACAACATGACGTGTAAGACCCCAGGGACACACTAACACACCCACACCACACAACTCGCCAACTCAAACATCACCTCGCCCACGCCTGCAGCACTGGGACTCCGGAACACAGCCACGACGCCCTTAAAGAGTACGGTGACGGTCCAAGACAAACACACCCGTTCCCTCCCGACCTTGTTGATGGCCCCCTGCTACGTGTCGCTCCCTCATCCACGCCTTTATTGCTCCTCTTCTCCCTGGCAACTGATGCTTAATACGAAACTTCGGGAAACTACCAAACTCCCAACATGAAAGGATGACAGTGACGTGCGTGAAGTTGATATAAAGAAACTATTAGGAGAAGAGAGAAGGTTAAAGGCTGTGTGACGCTCGGCTCAATTCTCCCTACATGGCTTCAGGTTTTGTTTGCTGCGGCATATATTCAATTCCAAGTACATCACCAGAATCTTCACTGTTACGAGAACCAGTGACGTCTTTTGTGATTTGACATTTGTTGGGGAAGATTTAAAGTCTCCATACACGGTAAGTATTGAATTAATTTGAAATAAAAACACAAATAAATCATGTGACGGTTATAATTTTAATCAAGGCGTATCAGTATGTATTTTTTTCTAGTATATGAAAAAACATTACATTATAAACTGATATTCTTCTCGGTCTTCGCCACACACACACACACCTCTCTCTCTCTCTCTCTCTCTCTCTCTCTCTCTCTCTCTTCAGCTTCAGCTTCTGCAACAATCTGTCTAGCGCAGTGTTGTTCGTCAAAGGCATCCACCAGAACGGAGGCACAAAAGACCTGTGTGAAGCAGTGTTACTTTGCGGTCAAAACTACTCGCAATATCTTTCAGCAGCTAGGAGGATTTAGCCAAGTGTGACGCAGGAACAATACAGCGACGAGGATCAAGTGTGAGTGTGAAGAAAAGATAATGAATAGTAAGAACCAAGCGAAGAGAGGAAGAGTAAAGCGGAATACAATACAAAGAAAAGAAGGAAGGTAGAGACGCAAAAACGAGAGAGGGTAACAGTGAGAGTCCTTAAACGTCCTTGAATCCAGTCTCTTCCAGCAGATTTAAACTCTCCAGTGAAATCACAACCACCATGAAGAGATGAAGGTGGAGGAAAGCTACCTCCACCCCCCCTCCCATCCCACTATTCAACACCTTACCCTCCACCTATTCATCGTTTTAATCTCCCCTCCTTAACACATCGCCTCTTGCTCTCCCAACGACCTCATGGATCCGACGCACAACACCTACAGGGCAACTATCTTATGCACGAGGTGGATAAGGAGCCTCCCACACGAAGGACGGTGTGTGTGTAAAAGAAAAAGAGAGAGAGAGAGAGAGAGAGAGAGAGAGAGAGAGAGAGAGAGAGAGAGAGAGAGAGAGAGAGAGAGAGAGAGAGAGAGAGATTGATCCGATTCTTTTATCTATTACATCACTACTGTGTGCGGTGTGTGTGTGTGTGTGTGTGTGTGTGTGTGTGTGTGTGTGTGTGTGTGTGTGTGTGTGCACGGCCTTCAACTATGATATCTTTAAAGCAAAGAGACACGTGTGGACTGCTAAGCGGAAACTCTGGTCGAGGGGAATAAGAAAGGTATCGAGGAATAGGAAGGGGGAGGAGAGCAAAGGAGGGGAGGGGAGGAGGGGGGAAAGAAGGGCAGGAAGGGATAGGCGAGGAGGGAGAGGCATGGGGAGAGAAGGGGCGAGGAGTAAGGTGGGTGTTCAGCAGTAAAAGCAGTTCGCCTTCACTTGTTACTTCCTACTGTCCACTTACACCTCCTCCACCTCCTCCACCTCCTCTTCCTCCTCTTCCTCCTCCCTCTGCCTGCCTCGTCCCTACCTCCCTCACCAGCATTAGTCTAACTCTCCTGGTGAAGTTCCTCGGGCGGCGGGCATTGTTGTGGTCGTGCATTCAGTGTTTAGTGGTGAGCGGGAACACAAGTTTGTCTAGATTCAGTTGTTCGATCGTTACCACCGCCGCATTAAACCGAAGCACCACATAAAGTATTCTTCTAACACACTATTGGTCGCGTTCTGTTATTCCCGAGCGAGTGTAGCGTTGGCGAGGTGTCAAATAAAGACCAAAAGGCGTCACTCGTACGTCAAAAGCTGCTTTCCGACTCTAATCCGCTTGAAGTGTTGTGCAAAATGGTCTCCACTCGATGACTGATAACCCAACACTTACATCCAAAAAGCTGCGAGAGTGCCGGGTGAAGTGTAGTAATGGTTGTGTGGGTGGAAAGGAAGCGGTGGTGCGCACACACACACACACACACACTCCCACACACAACACTTCACCACTGCCTTCCCGCCTCTCTAAGCCTTTACTGTTGCTTTCCGCTGGAGGAAGGACAAGATACACTCAGCCACAAAGCAGAATCATGGCTTTATATGAGGCACCGCTTGTGTGCGAAACGAAACAGGAAAGCACTACTACAACATCCTCTGTGTGTACTGTAGCACTGCATTTATCCTCGTCTTAATAAGCACCACGCGCCCCAACATTCACAGCAACCGCGTCTTTATTTGTCAAAACATTACCGCCGTCCACCACAATAGTTACGTTCATAGTCTTCATTCCCCGCTGCAGTCTTACCTCAGCGGCGTCCCTGGGTAACATAAGGCACTTCCTCCATAACAAGAATGCCTCCCCACCCCCCCACCTCCCCGCCCTTTGCTTACGTGCCTCTGGTATACACGGGGCGTCGCTCACCACACCTCTGATCCGCCCGCGTCGAATCCAGTGTCTAAATTAACATCTCTCCTCCACCAACGAGGCTTTACGCTTTCAAATGCATGTCTTTTTCAGTGCCTTATAAACGTTCTCCTTCATGCTCTTACTGGAGATATTTCATGTCTGATCTCTTTACTGTTGCGTGTAATCAACTTTTTACCCTCCCCCTTAGAGACTGGTCAGATGGGTGCGAGGAGTGGGTGGGGATGGAGGCGGGGCAGGATGGGGCGGCCCCGAGAATGTGGATGACTTGAAACCATTTGTGTGGACTGGTACTGTGTGTGTGTGTGTGTGTGTGTGTGTGTGTGTGTGTGTGTGTGTGTGTGTGTGTGTGTGTGTGTGTTGTGAGTGCATGCATATAGGTGGTGAGTGAGGGATGGAAGGTCAGGGGGAGCGGTAATGGTAGGTGGGGAAGCGGATAGGAGGCGAGGGGAGGCGAGGGGAGGGGATGGAAAAAAAAGAAGCCTATTACGCTCCCTGATCAAGGATGATGATGTGTGTGTGTGTGTGTGTGTGTGTGTGTGTGTGTGTGTGTGTGTGTGTGTGTGTGTGTGTTTGTTTGGGCTGGGGTAGGGTAGGACAACCTTGGCTGGATAGGACCCTTAAATCACGTTGCAGGACGCCACCTTACGGCCTTCGCTCCATCTGGATAGGGTGACAGGGCGCGATGCTCACTCACTTTGACTCATGGGGCGGCAAGGATAGGAAACATCTCGATAGGCCAAGTGATGATGTGATCTTGAGGTATTATGTAAAGAGTGTCACACCCCCTCCCCTCCCCTTCCCTCGCTCCCTCCACCCACTGGCCTCGAGGATGACTACTGACTACCGTGTTCAGATAGCGGTCCCCTGGTGCGAGGGGACAAGGGTGTGCCACCACGCTGACAGGGATGAGGAAGTGGGGCACAATGTAAGAATGAAGGAAAGAAGTGTTTGTTTTGGGAGGAAGAGAAGGGAAAAAAAGAGAAGAGAAGAGAAGAGAAGAGAAGAGAAGAGAAGAGAAGAGAAGAGAAGAGAAGGGAAGGGAAGGGAAGGGAAGGGAAGGGAAGGGAAGGGAAGGGAAGGAGGACAAGACGAGACGGTCTGATTGTCACGTAATAGCATACCCCAGTGTTTGAATGTGTTATGGCTGACGGAATAATTACTCAACTTCACAAATTCATTTTTTGCATTGTCGTTTTCAGGACTGACATCTTCGGCGACAAGAAATGATAGGTTCATTCATACGGTGTTCGTTTCCATAGCTATAGTGTGTTACCTTCGATCACAGAGTCACTGCACAACACACACACACACACACACTGCTGCTTCTACTGATACAGACACTAAACTGAATCACTTTAAATAAACCTAAACACTAGTGACTAATGACAACTTGAAGCGAATAGTTCCCGACGAGTTGCCGAACACGTCAAGCCTAAGTGGTGTAAGTGTTAAATACAAGGTTACCTCACCGTGCTCACACAGACGTAATACTACACCAGCTGGGATAATTACCCTCAGTTTCAGAACCAGACCTTATACATACAGGAACGTGCCATTACCTGTTCTTTACACTAACTCATCCGTTCAATTCTAGTATTACATAGTATGTTTACCATTTAACATCCGTACCTGACGAACTCTATCCCCAGTGTGCAGTACAGATGTGTGATCCCGTGACTCACTGCCACACTTGTCCCGTCCGGCATGTGTGCCTTAAGCGACAGGTGCCGATTCAACCTAAGGCAACACAAGTGTCTAGCCTTCCTTCATTACCTTACCTTACCACACCTGTCTACCAATCTCTCGCCCCGCCAAGTCTGCTCAAACACAGTCACATCCCAGCCGTTACTTTCTCTTTTTTTTTTCCCTTTCACCTCTCAATCGGTCTTTTTTACCACCACCGTCTGCGCCTCCCCTTCCCCTTCCCCTTCCCTTTACCCTGAACGCGCACACTGCAAGTCATATTTCACCAACAAACACCGCTGAGACGAAGGCGGCAAGCAGGACTGTCTTTCCGGGTAGCGGGTTGGGTGCCACTGCCTGCCACCCCAGTACCGTTAATAGCGAATCTTGACTATTAGGGAGTAGTGAGGAGAATGACGAATACTATCTCCTCTTTCTTCCTCATCCTCCTCCTCTTCCTCATGTCCTTCGTGTTCATCTCCAAACAAAGTAATAATAGGAAAGTAAAGGTTTTTGATGTTACTCCTCGTGGTTCTACTTGATGAGAGAGAGAGAGAGAGAGAGAGAGAGAGAGAGAGAGAGAGAGAGAGAGAGAGAGAGAGAGAGAGAGAGAGAGAGAGAGAGAGAGAGAGTATGTCTTAAATACTATCTTAAATGCTACTCGTCATAACTGGGTTTCCATCTTCCTCAAGTGTGTGTGTGTGTGTGTGTGTGTGTGTGTGTGTGTGTGTGTGTGTGTGTGTGTGTGTGTGAGGCAGCCTCCCAACAGTGGGTGCGGGAGGAATCAATACAAGGACTTGCGTGTGTGAGGGCGGGAGGGGTTGTGGAAGGGGAGGAAGGGGAGGGTGCTAAGGCTCAAGGCCGCAGCGTGTGACCTTATAAATCTGAATGGAGAAGGGAAGGAGGAGGGAGCACGAAGCATACAAGATGAGGAACAACAAGAAGGAGGAAAAGGAAGGGGAATAAGAGAGGGGAAGGAGGAGTAGGACTAGAGGGAGGAGGCAAAAGTGAAAAGTAAGGAGAGTGAGAGAGGGAGTCACTCACACATTGGTTCCTACTGCCCACATCCCGTCCACGCCTGGCCAGACCGCCCACTCCCCCCCGCTACCCCGCCCACGCCTGGCCAAACCCTCTACCCACCCACGCCAATCCATTTCACCTTCATAAAATAACCATCACAACAACAACAAAACTATTCACATCACGTCCCGCTGCCCACCCTCCACCCATCACTGCTTAGGTACCTCCCTACAGCACGCCCCACCCACTCCTTCCCTCACGCCCTAATGAGCACCGCGGCATCAAGGTCTCTCATGCACGCTGGCCCAATAATCCCTTTTGATTCTTTAATTAGTTCCATGCTGAGGCCACACCTATTCCTAGCTTACTACATAGAAGCATTCATCCTCCCCTTCCCTTTATACCTGGTCCTCGCGGCATCCTCAACATTGGGTAAGCCGATCGATTCCACCAAAACTATGCTTGGCTGCACACCATTTTTTTGTTAGGGAGGGCCGGTACGGGAGGGGCGACGGGTTAAAGGGATATACCGTTCATGTTACAAAAAGCATCACATGACAGTCCCTCATGTGTGTTAGAGGTGTAGTAAAAGAAGAATTGTTAGACTCACCACAGTACTAAACCTCTGCACGGGTACGAACACACTAGGAACTCATGGCCACACTTCAACAAGGTGTCCTGTGTTATGCATGAGGTGCGGTGTGTGTGATAGTCTTAGATGTTGGCTTGTATACACGTCTAGCCTAACCTAATATGATCCGCCTTTGAGTTGACACACACGCATACATATTTGATTGCTGTCGCCACCAACACGGACATATAAGCTTAGAAAAGTACTACAATATTTTCAATTCGGTCAAGGAATCGAACTCACGTACTAACACTTGTGAAGCTGAGTGTATGAACCACAACACCAATATTCCCTGTGAAGGAGATACCGGTTCGTTGGGCGTCACCATCAGCAGTTACGGTGTCATCTTTCCTCCTTGTATACACACTAGATAGCGCCATCACCACCACCACCACACCCATCACGTTAATAAGTCACCTGTACTCCCAGGTGTGCAGCCCTCCCACCGCGGCATCCATCCACCTTTCCTCCACATACCCTGTTGCTTCACCTATCCACACTTAAAATTTCAAACCACCCGCACCTCCCGTCACTCCCATGCTAATCACCTTCTCCCAGCCTCCATACAAGGGCCCGGCGGCTTGGAGTCATTGAGATGAGGCGGAGTCCAGCCCCGCACACACACCGGCATGGCTAATGTCTGGCAGAAGGGAGACCGGCGGGAGGCGGCAGCTTATTTAAATCCTGCCAATATCCTCCGGCAAGGATGAACACTAATGAGACCTGTTGCGTTTTCTCTCTCTCTCTCTCTCTCTCTCTCTCTCTCTCTCTCTCTCTCTCTCTCTCTCTCTCTCTCTCTCTCTCTCTCGTGGTACGCTGGTGATATTTCCTCGTTTGGTCTCTGAACTCCTGATGTCCTTGATCCCCCCCTTCACGCCCCCCCCCCCTCCTCATGGCCTCTTGTGCACGTGGTGGCTGCCGGACTGATGAGCTGGCCAGGAAAGAGCAAGAGAAAGAGAGAAAGAGAGAAAGAGAAAGAGAAAGAGAAAGAGAGAGAGAGAGAGAGAGAGAGAGAGCAAATACATAATGTCCACCACCATTATTAATAATCACAAAAGCACCCACCACCACCGCCACCACCACCACCACCACCACCAGCCCAACAATAATACAAGACAATACATGCCTTCTCGCATTTTTGGTTCGTCTTTTCTTGCTTTGAGTGTTGCGTTTGTCGTCTTCTTTTGCCTTGACGCGACTGTCTGTCTTACTGGCCCGTTTTCTTCCCCGGCACAGCGACAACTCACCGTCAACTTCGTCACTCAACATGGTGTGGATTTCATTGTTTTTTTGTTTATTTTTTTTATTTAACTCACTTTCTTGATTGATCTTGACTTATTTTTCATGTCTATCTTTTTTTTTCCCCCTCCTCGATTTCACTTATTTTTTTACGTTTATTTTATAAGTGTTTTTTATATATTTTTTTTTATAGGTATTGTTTGACACTTATATTTTATGGTGTTTCCGATGATTTGTTATTTCCTTGATTTCTTCCTTCAATATATTTTTAGATACGTTATTATGATACCTTTTTCCTTTCTCTCTCTTTCTCTCTCTCTCTTCCTCCCCTTGCTGACATGACAACTTTTCTTCAGCTCCCCCCAAACTAACAAGCTTTGGTCTCTGGAAGCCCTCAACTACCCTTCAAGACGTGCTGACTAAGGCTGACTGACTGACTGGCTGACTGTGAGACGTTACTACCACCTCACGAACTGGTTGACTCTAAACAGACTTGCTCGACTGAATAATGTGCTGACTAACTGCAGGCTTCAATTAATAAGTGACTGACTGTTTGATTATGTGGTTAGCTGGTGACTGTTCGTGCACTGCCCTCGTCCTGCGCGTACACACACACACACACACACACACACACACACACACATCGCAGTAGGAAACAACAAAGCCACGTGTACTTGAATATTAAAAGATAAAATACTTTTATACCTAGTGTGTGTGTGTGTGTGTGTGTGTGTGTGTGTGTGTGTGTGTGTGTGTGTGTGTGTGTGCGCGTGTGCGTGCGTGCGCATGTGTATTAGTTATTCTAAGCGGTCTTGAACACACAAACATACACACACACACATACAGACGAGTGAAATTAAGTATGTCAAGACGGTGCACGCGCGTTTGCCCCTCCCCCCCTTCCACACTAAAACAAACAAACACACACACACACACAATGACATACCCCCAATACTACTCGTTCGTCGCGTGGCTTCACATCCTTACCTTCAACCCAAGTAGTAATATAAAGCGTTCAGTCGCCAGTCTTAACAAGCAAACCTAACAGCATGATTTCCAAACTAGCGCCACGAAAACAATAACTAAGGCTGTGTAAACGTACTCGAGTAGCAACACATCCTCACAGCCTCCCCTCCCCGTCCCGCCCCGCCCCGCCCCATCCTCCTCCGTCACACGCTACAGTGGCCTCATTTAGACACACGACGCTGAAACATGCATCAAGGCCCCTGACAAACACTACAGGCTCACACGGCGTTCAGTTGACAGCCTAACAAGGAGTCAAGGAGATAAACTGTTGACTGGTTGGCCTAAGGGTGGCTCTACTTTTATTTTATTAGGATATTAAAAACCTCCTTTACTGAGCTACCTGCAAACTGAATGAGCTAATGAATGCTATAGAAAGTAACTGATGCTGCAACTCGCTTAGGATAGAAGTCACCAGTAAACAGATGGCAACGTATAGTGGTTATGTTGTGTTTGTATTATCGTTATGATGTACTTACTTACCACTTTCCTCCCTATTACCATCTTATCATATCTCCAAGGACTTATCTTTTATCATATCCGTGCATTCTTGTTTACAGCCCCTTCCCTTCCCTTCACCACTACCACACCTCCCTCCTTGTACTACTGGTTACAAGCCTGTTCTCCCTCCTCCCCTCTCACCCCGTCCACTACTTCGGGGTCTGGAGCCACACGTGTTCACCCCCAACTTCACCCCCACGTCCTCTGTACCCACGAATACCACACGAGGCAAGATGCGGAACGTGATATTTGGCATGAGAGAGAGAGAGAGAGAGAGAGAGAGAGAGAGAGAGAGAGAGAGAGAGAGAGAGAGAGAGAGAGAGAGAGAGAGAGAGACTAGTCAGGCAAGTTTTGGGGGGAAGGTTGTGTCGCTATAACATATGACTGATGTGTAGCCTCCGCCGCCACTCTCCTCTCTCTCTCTCTCTCTCTCTCTCTCTCTCTCTCTCTCTCTCTGTCACACAACTTTCCTATACCCTTTATCATCGACCCCCCCCTCCCTCTCTCTCTCTCTCTCTCTCTCTCTCTCTCTCTCTCTCTCTCTCTCTCTCTCTCATATCTTCATTTATAAATCTGACTCCTGTGTTAGTCGTAAAATATCTTTGCTATATTACACAGCGGCCATTCCATTTGCAACATTATTTCCTCTATAAATTAACTGAGCTCTTGATAAATGGTCGAGGCTTTTACAGGCGGCTTGGAGTGAGCGTTTCCCGCTGTTTATGCGCAGCGGGTGTCTGAGTGCTGACAGTTTAGGGTGATGGGCGGGACAACGAGAGATGAAGGGGTGTTGGTGTGAAGGGAAGGGAGGGAAGGGAAGGGAAGGCTTGGTTGTGGTGTGGTGTTGTGTTTGCTGCTATACAAGGTGGTGTTGCATGTGTTTTGAGTGGTGTTGTATGATGTGCGTGCTAGCGTGTACACTCCTTAAGTTATAACTAAAGGGAGGTTCCAGGCAGTCATCCAACTCTAATAAACATTCCAAGCGTAAGACTAAATGTTTAAATATACAAAAAAAGGATTGAAAAGGGAAAAAAGGGTTGTGAAAGAAACCTTCATGAATAAAAGTAAAAAAACAACAAAAAAAGTTAGTTAAATGTCCCTTGACTGAAGATATAGAATTTATTATAGGATGAACTATTCTCCATGACTCAACCCATTTTCGAATTTACAATAGCGTCGAGGCAGACAGTGGTTGGCACGTGTCAGTATGGCGGCGACGAGTGTCCACGTAACACTCCCTCTTCAAGGCCTTCACTGCCCTTTTATCTGCCACACATCCTGCCTCTTACCTTACCATGCCTCGACTTGACTCAAACACATCACTGCTATTCTTCCATGCCTTAGCCATTCCAGCCTCCTTGGCATTCCTTCTTCTCTCAACCCTCTCTCCTTCCTAGTTCTACCCTCACCTCCTATCCCTTCCTCGCCCCCGTTCAGAAGAGACGGCTTGAGTTCCCTTGTAAACGCGTGACGCTAGAATCTCTCTGGTAACTGACTCCACGAGGAATCAATCCTATGAGCAGTGCTAAAGCTTGCACCCGCTCGATATGAGGCAAGGGCGGCGCGTGGGGGGTGGGGGGTGTCTAAGAGAACACGAAAAGGAGATAGAGCAGGCAAGAGGCGGTGGGAAGGTCGCAAGGGAGCACTGCACTCCTGTAACGTTGTGATGTGTCCTTCCAACACTGTGTCTTGTGCTGCCTCTATCGCAATGTTGTCGTCATTGATGATGTTTTTGCTACTACAACTGTTACAACATTAATATTTCTACTACTTATTGTAATCATTATCAATATTTGCTGCTCATCATTATCATTGTATACAAAAAGAAGAGGAAGAAGAATGATTGCATTAAGTGTAAGTGAACAAGTATGTACGCGTCGCCTCACACCTACAATCAATAGCACACCCAGCCCACTGAACCACCACGATAAACACTCCCGCCCGCCCTCACACCACCCACGGATAACTACACTAATAAACATTCTAATTATCAACATATTTATTAGTCAATCAATTTATTAATTACTTAATAGAATAGGTAAGATTGAATAATCATATATATATATATATATATATATATATATATATATATATATATATACATACATACATACATACACACACACACACACACACACACACACACACACACACATACACACACACACACACACACACAAATCTGGCTTGAACGGATGCTTAAACTAGAGGCTTGAAAACAAAATCTAAAGATGTGGATGAACTAAATTCCCTCCCCGCTACCTCCCTCACTTTCACAGCCCCCCTCACATCCCCCTCCCGCAGCCAAGTCACGTACGCCAATGTGAATGCTCTGCGTCCACTGCGTCGTGAGGATGAGTTCACCGGCAAACAATATCCCGCCTTGCTCTCCCCTGTGACTTGCATTACGCAATATCAGCTACACTTGCTCAACTCGAGAGAAAAAAAAGAAGAAAAAAAAAAGAGCATGATTAGTAGAGGCCAGTAAGGGACGCCCAGACAACACTAACACTGCACTGCCAATCAGGGCTTCCAGACACATGCAATGAAGAGTATGACCAATAATACTTCAACCCCGACCTTGAGTGTGGCCTATGAGGGTGTGAGGGTGTGAGGTGCTGACTCCTCGCCGCCTCTCACACCCCGCTCCTGATAGTCGCACATCCTTCATATAGGCGCCGTCCTAGCAGCGCCTACATCTCATCAGTGTCCTGCCGCTGTAGTATTTACATCCTTCACCCGCCCTCTTCTGCAACGTTACGC
Organism: Metacarcinus magister; assembly: GCA_029783475.1. NCBI lineage: Eukaryota > Metazoa > Arthropoda > Malacostraca > Decapoda > Cancridae > Metacarcinus > Metacarcinus magister. The sequence goes on along the minus strand of JAPQNM010000040.1, from coordinate 14,519,326 downwards.
CTGCAGCTCTGCCCCTCCCCATCACGAGTCACGAGGGGGTCGCGGCACACGCACACACACCTCCACAACACCGGGATGCACTCCACCACGCCACTACTCACCCGCAGGTGCAGACAGTCTTCCCTTGAATCTTGCACATGTTGATCACGTGTTTAATGTACTCCAATGTGTCGCTTAACAGTACACAGTGCCAGTTTGCACACACTGGACTTCAGTCTCGGCTGGATGGATTCTCACTAAACGCCGCGCGCGCTGCCCCTCTGTATATATGCTCGGCGCAGTGGTGCCATCTACTACTCACTGCCACACACCGCCACCCTGCTCCCACTGGGCCTTATCAAGCAGCTTAGCATTACTTATCGGACAGTGTACACAAAGGAGTCTTCTAGTAGGTGAGGTTGACAACAAGACAACAGTGGAGAGTCGTTATGGCAGCATCGAGTCATCATAAACACAGATATGAAGCATTAGCATCGCACCTACGGATCGCGGCACCCTGCCACTTTATCAATGGCAGGGCCGCACGGGAGGTGCTGTGGCAGCGAAAAGCACGATAATGTTGGCCAAGTGTGTATTACTGGCATTGTGAAATTCGTACGAGAATAGTGCATGGCACTATGGTGCATCTCTTGGCCCACCAGGTTCCGCTGGCGGGGCTGTGCCTTCCCACGCTCACGGTGCTGTAGTAGCATTCATCCCCGCACCTCATACAACACAGCCGCACGTGCCACACACGCTAATACAACTCGTGGCCTCTAAAATCAGCTGACCTCCGAAACCCCCTCGTCCCTCCCTGCCTTCCTTTCATTCTTAGTCTAACACTGAGTAATTCAAAGATTTTTGAGTAGCTACGCAGCAGTCCCGGGCAATGATCAGTAAATCTTCGATCACCAAGCGGCTAACATACATAATTCAGGAGGGAGCGGAGAGAGCCGAGAGCCATGACGTCAATGCATGATGAGTACTACTTGGCGGGCTCAAAGGCGCAGCTCACAAGGATACTTTCCTGAAGAGAGGTTAGGTTGACCTTCTCTCGACCTTTTCACTCTTTTACTCGTTCAATTTTTTACTCAGCCTGCCCTCCTCAATCCCATTCACCGTCACTCTCTGCCCAAATATCTCCGCAGTAATTTTCACTCCACCGCTAGTCTCACCGTCTCCTTAACCCTCTCCAGCGGATTCCCAAAATTCCATTCAGAAGGAAGAAGGAGTCTTATATTTTTTCCGCTGGCCTTTAAAGGCCATCTCTATTTTTACACTTATAAAAGTGGAGAGTCCTAAATAAAATTTGGAAAAGACCCTTTAATGACATTCCTGCGCCGTATAAATGGAGGAGTCATAGAGGGACCTGAAGTTAGACCATACAGGGTCACACTGCCTCCTTTGTTCAGCCGCATGGCACCAAGTACTGCCACCCATCCACACCCTCTACACCAAGTAACAGCTGACTATTCTGGATTTTGGCTCAACAAAATAAATACGTTAGACTGTCAGCAACCTCAGTGCACCGAAACCCAGGCTGAACCTCCTTTGTGCACCCTGCTTGCCAAAGGTGCTGCAAGCCAGGCTGCAACACTCCCCTCAGGGCCCCTCCAATGATAATGTAATCAATACTTCTAGACCGCTGCAAGCCGATGGATGAAGCCATAACTTAGTATTGACTAGGGAGCACCAAGCCTCATGCTGATGGTTATCTCTCGATACGGTACTTAGCAGTCCTCCTCCGCTTAGGACATGCCAAACCCAGCATACAGTAGCACGACACAAGGCTATGCACGATGTAAGGCCTGACGGACACACACACACACACACAGAGTAGGTTGTCCCAATTAGGAAGAAACCCCACCGTTGCAGTTCTCATCCCACCTGTTCGTGAGTAAGTTGGTTCCCTCCTCCTACCAAGGATAACAACGGGAGACGATGCGTGTTTTTGGCCCAGTTTATTGAAGGTGCCTGGTAGAGCGTGGGCGTGTCTGGCCCCTGGAAGTCTGGGTGCCGCCTCGTGTATGGCAGTCTGTAGGGAATGGCTCTGACCAGGCTGGGAGACAGGACAGGACAGGACAGGACAGGACAAGACAGGACAGGACAGGGCAGGGCAGGGCAGGGCAGGGCAGGGCAGGGCAGGGCAGGGCAGGGCAGGGAGAGACACAGATAGGACGCTGCACTGGTCAGTCTTGGAGTCTTGCCGCATTTACGAAAATAAATAAATAAAAATAGACCCTACCAGACAATAAGTTCTTAGTGACGCGTGAAACTCAACTGAGATACATAAAGTTCCCGCTATAAATGTATCTCATAGCGTTACTAGTGTATTTTCTACCTAGCTTGAGGTCGTCACATCAGTATTATCACGTTATTATTCTTGATTATCATTTATCTATTTATTATATCTATTCCCGAAGTTGCCTTTATCCTTGAGGACGACTATATGTATGTATGTGTGTATGTATGTATGTACGTACAAGTGTAGTGTATGGACAGCATCCAAACTCATCTTATCCTTGTGTTGAGTTTGTGCCATCGTCTCACTTACACACGTTCATCCTTGAAGAGGTTAATACGCACATGATACTGTAGTTGTGGGAGTCATCATCATCATCATCAGTAGGAGCAGTAAGGATAGGGTTAAAGGTGTTCTGTGTCGGTTCTCATCAACACTCATCACCTGGTTTACAATTAGCAGCATGTTTCCTCCTGTTACTAGTATACCACAGCGTCGACCCGAGACTCCCTGGGGACAGCACGGAGACAAAGTGCCTCCGTCAGCACTGATACCAGGCTGGAGGCGACTATGACTGATAAAAAGTAAGGGGTAATTATGTGTTGATGCACCTCTTCTTGATATTCCTATGATTACTGTTGTTGTTCTTATGGTGGTGATATTTTATTAATGAAGGAAGATATCTCGACCCTGCTTGATATCCTGTTCAGTTAATTGACTTCCACCTCTTGCTTCTCCTCCCAGGGACGCGTATACATCTTGTAAGCTGGCAAGCATAGAGTCTCGTGGCCTTATTTACAACCGGCGGCTCTACATATAGCTCCCCAAGACCAGCGAGAGGCTCAGGAGAAACAACCCTCAGCCTGGCAACATAATAGTAATCTCCTCCAACACTCAGTAAACACCTTCACCACCACGGACAGCACGGACAACACCACACCAACAACATCACGTCATCACAGATTACCCGATAAGACAACACATCCGTGCCAGAGACCGATGTGTTATAATTCTCATCCTCTACCTTCCCTCACACATGTAGAATAAGTAAATACGTCTATGATAATAATAAAATAAAAACAATAATACCACACACCCAACCTAACCCGCACCTCAACTATTCATATTTTTCAGTTCAAACTCCAACGTCCGTCCTCTGCCGTAAGCATTTGACAAACTTAATGACTTTTTTGTTTGGTTTTGTTTACACAGCGGCGGAGGCAGCGGCGAGGGCGGGGTTGAGGTTGCCTTGGGTCTGAGGTCTTAAGTCTTTATTCCTAGCAGGACCCGGTGACCCACGCTGCCTATATACACTGGTCTCCCCTCACACACTCATTGCCACCCCCGCACCCATCAAGCCGCGCCGCTAAACCAGGATAAACCTTCGCTAATTTACTTGTTTCCTTTAGTGTTGTCTGAGGCGGCAAGGTTACTTCACTCACTCGGCTGATTCATGGCGGAAGGTCGTGTTGAAAATTATTCTTATTTATTCATCTATTCATTTATATTTGTTGCTTAAGAATGTGGAAGAAAAAGTATATAGGACCGTGTTTAATAAGCGAACTAAAACATTACAGCAGTGAAGCAAGCAGAGTAACAATGATAGTTAGCCTTCACTGCATGCATCCTGAAAAACTTTTATGCCGGAAAGTAAAGTTGCAATGTTCACGACAATTTCCACACGAATCACGAAGGTCTGATTGAAGTGAAGGGACATGGCCACACACCCACACACACCCACACACACACACACACACACACGAGAGAGAGAGAGGGATCCAGCGAGGCAATTTGATTAAAAGACGTAAAATTGAATATCCACGCATTTTCGCATCTCAGTTTAATTACGAAGCGATGGAAATACGTACAGTGAAATCAGGTGAAGGAATGCATGTAGTGGAGGCCACACACTCATCATTCCTTCATCCGCCTCCATCATGCTTTACCTCCATTACCTCCACCTCCACCATTCCCTCAAAGCTATTTCAGAAGTAAGGCAGAGCGAATACAGTGCTATTCACGCTGTCTTCAGGTATAACACGCGTGGGGCTGAGATGCAATTTCTTTCAAGTGACAAATTCCTCGATCCCAAACTCGACATTTCTGGTGCAGCGTCACACACATACACACACACACACACACACACACACACACACACACACACACACACACACACACACGGTTCGTTTGGGTAATGGCACATATTCAGATAGAAATATTGCACATTATTTGGTATTAAGTCTGATGAAACACAAATTCCAAGCGTGGTTTAGAAAATGTTGCAGTATTAATAGGAATTCACACGACGAAAAAAAATAGATATAAAAAAAAGAAAGAAAATATATATATGTAGAATAAAAAATATATGAGACAGCTCACCAGTTCGCTATGTACGTACATATTGCATGAGTCGTTCATCACTTCAAAGGAAAAGCTCAGTATGGATATAAAAAAACAAAATAAATAAAAAAATAAAAATCACTTGGGACTCGACTCCAGTATAAAATATTTCCACTTCACCAACCAACCTTTACCACACACACACACAAAAAAAAAAACACACACACACACACACACACACACACACATAAATAAACAAATAAATCAAACAAGATAAAATAATAAAATCAAACAAATAAATATACATAACATAAATAAATAAATAAATAAGAACTAATATATATATATATATATATATATATATATATATATATATATATATATATATATATATATATATACACATAATAACCAATCATTAAACACAGCAAAAAAATGTATATAATTAAATACATAAATCAATACACACACACACACACACACACACACACACACACACACACACACCGTGAGTTTCGTTCTGGTATCATTAACAAGTAAGTACCTTTACCTTGAGTATGAGTGGGTCAGTTTGAGTTATCAACAACACGACCACGAGGCATGCACGTGACACCACCCCCCCCTCCACTACGACTCCCTGGCACCACACCACAACCACAACACTGCCCTGGGTTCTAGAAGTTTTTTTTCATCCCCTTGCAAACCTTTTTAAATTATAGTAATTTATCTATTCTTTTTAGTGTGGACCTTTGTCTGATTTTTTTTTTAATATATTAAGTTTATATTTCTTAAGTGTAATTTATTTAACTTTTTAAAATCTCGACTCAAACTTTTTACTTTATTTTGAAGTTTCCCTTAGTTTTACTTTTTTTTTGAACGAACTCATCTCAATTTTTTTTATTTTATTTTATGTTTTAGTGTTCTTCACCTTACTTTTCTTTAATAATATCTTTAGCCGAACATTTCTTTGTTTTTTTTATCTTACGACACGCCAAAATATGATATGAGTTCGTTACACTTTTACCAAACCAGACAATCAATTAAACAAACCCTTCCTTACAATGTTAATTAATACGATCAACAGTTATCATTATACATCCATCGCATCATCTACTAGTAAACTCATCTTTATTCCTTGTTATCATCCATACAAAAGGACTACAGCAATAATAGACGCAAAATATTCTAACTAGACGCTTTTGGTTGAACAGAATACCAAGAATTCATCAGCTAGAAGGTGAGGGAAGTTTGCGAGCATAAAGGAAGTAGGTTAATGATGTATGAGGTGCGGGAGGAGAGAGAGAGAGAGGGAGAGGAGATGAGGCAGGAATGATGGAGGATAATGTTAATGAGAGACGTGAGGTTAGAGCAGTAAGGAGGAGGGAGGGATGATGGCGGGAGGGGAGGGCTAGTGAGAGATGGGGGTGAGAGATGGAGTGTGTGTGGCAATGGGTAAAGGAAGGGGACAGCCGTGGCATGCAAAGCTGGTGGTGAAGGACGCGGCTTGGTGATGGTGGTGGTGGTGGTGGTGGTGGTGGTGGTGGTGGTGTGATACTGTGTAAGACTGTAAAGAAGGCGAGGAGGATAAAGAGGAGGCACTCTGGTATACTAGCTTTGTACAGCATTATCATCATCGCTTTCCTTCCTCACTAACAAGAAGATGTAGATGAAGATGATGAGGAAAGAGAAAAAGAATAACTACTACTACTACTACTACTACTACTACTACTACTACTACTTCTATCTAATAAAAAAAACAAATATTCTTTCACCATCTTCTCTTTTTCCTCCTCCTCCTCCTTCCTCACCCTCCTCCTCCTCCTCCTTGGATAATTAAGTACAGTCAAGATATCAATCCATCACTCAAAGGTTTATTTTTCGTAGTTTTTGTCTTTATATAATCAGTAGCTGTCTAAGTAACGGCGTCTTTATCTTATCCACCTGAAGGACAAGTGATAGTGGAGAGGAGGAGGAGGAGGAGGAGGAGGATATATGTAAAAAATTATGCTGGTGGACTTTAAACCATACCTCCCCACCCACACAAACACATATCAACCTAAAAACAAGATAATATTTGACATGATTCCTGGGTAGAGAGAGAGAGAGAGAGAGAGAGAGAGAGAGAGAGAGAGAGAGAGAGAGAGAGAGAGAGAGAGAGAGAGAGAGAGAGAGAGAGAGAGAGAGAGAATTTCACACTTTGCCCAATCTGCGTACAAAAAAGTGAGACACGTTCCAAGAAAGAAACAACAACGAAAAAAAATAATAATATAAAAAAAGCACATCAGACAGATGGCAACAGTCTTTATTTACAGACCGAAGCTTCATTCCTGCTTCACGGAAATGCTTCAGTCCTCGAGGAAGGGAGGTCATCGCCCCCCCTTCCCCCTTCCCCCTTCCCCCCACCACACCAATGCCCTTGTCCATTTTGTGTTGTCTCTTTTAGGACATGTAACAAACGTGTATTGGACATTATTATTATTATTATCATTATTATTACTATTATTGCATCAACTTTCCTTCACAACATATTCTCTCTCTCTCTCTCTCTCTCTCTCTCTCTCTCTCTCTCTCTCTCTTGGCATCATCCCCACCACCACACCTTCACACTAACTTGTTTCTCGTACATCCCAAAAATGTGATCCCTCTCCACCCATCCCCTTCCCTCCCCTTTCTTTCTCTTCCCCTTCCCTTCCCTTCCCCTCACCCGCCTTTCTTCTCTCCACCCTTCCTCCTCCTCTATCTTCTCCCTGTCTCCTCGCCACCTCTCGTCACGCTGGCTCGGGTCATCTCCACTCTCAAGAGACTGACTCCACGAAAAATTGAAATGATATGATAATGAGATAATGACTTTTAATTTCTGATATGATAATAGTATGTCGAGGGTTGCGATTGTGTTTTTAAGGGATACTAATGGAAACTAGTCTTGGTATGTACTACTACTATTACTACTACTACTACTACTACTACTACTACTACTACTACTACTACAACTACAACTACTACTACTACTACTACTACTATTCACGATTATAAAGACTATCAACCAATATATAAAACGCAATTGTAAAGAGAAAGAGATAGAGAGAGAGAGAGAGAGAGAGAGAGGAGGGGAAAGGGGAGTAGAGAGTAAGGGGGTTTAGTGACCTTGGCTGAAGAGGAGGGCACAGGGTATAAACAGTGCCTATGCTGGCTGTCACTTCACTACTTGAGAGAGAGAGAGAGAGAGAGAGAGAGAGAGAGAGAGAGAGAGAGAGAGAGAGAGAGAGAGAGAGAGAGAGAGAGAGAGAGAGAGAGAGAGAGAGAGAGGAAGGTGGCGTTACAAGGTTTCCATTCTGATCCTATAACCTGCCTCGTTACGTTACTTTCCTTCGTCACGCTGCTGCCTCCTTATCACCTGTTCTTCTTCTTCTTTTTCTTCCTATTTTTCGTTGATTTTCCCTAAGTGACTAAGTAGTTTGTTCACCTGGATTGTAACGGATGATCTACTGGCACTTACTAAACGGATTACACTTATTAAAGGTGAGATAAGGTAAGGGGAAGTAAATAAACGTTGTAGTATTAGGAGGTAAACAGTTATAGAAAAAAAAGTATAATGATTGATGTAAAGATATAAATAAAATTTTTAAAAAGTGTTTAACAGACAAGTATTAAAGCATTAGGCGGTAAAAGTTGTAGTAAAAAATGTAAAATGATTGATGTAAAGAAAAAAAAGTGTTCATTATCGGTAAAAAAAAATATTATATGATTTAATTTGTTTCGCTTCCTGGCTGGTGATGTGGTTCTGTGGAGTGTGTGTGTGTGTGTGTGTGTGTGTGTGTGTGTGTGTGTGTGTGTGTGTGTGTGTGTGTGTGTGTGTGTGTGTTTATCTCTTTTACCCGTGGCCCCGGTAGGCTTCATGGAGGCCTTAGATGGTTGGCCTCCGCCCGTTAGTAGCGCGGGTTATATTTTTTAAGTGAACCTCGTTTCTTATTGATAGGCTCAAGCTGCCAGCGGAAGCTCCTCGCGCATATAGCTTTGCAGTCCCGTCGAGGGTAGTGTTATGGCAGCATGTGGGTGATCTTAGGCCACTCGGCGGTAGTAGCAAAGAAAAGTGGCCAGCACGTGCCGGGGCTCGAACGCGGGACCCTGAGTTGGTATGCCCGACCGCTAGCCACTAGGCCACCGCCTAGTGGCGGTGTGTGTGTGTGTGTGTGTGTGTGTGTGTGTGTGTGTGTGTGTGTGTGTGTGTGTGTGTGAAGGGGGGTGGGGTGGGGTAGTTGAACCCTATGACCCACCATCCCACTCCGGTCGATACTCACTCAGTTCGTCTCCTTGACTCACGGCACGGAGGGAAGAGAACTCACTCCAACCTTAACTGCGTCGTTCCTTTAACTCAATAATACTGACCTTGATTTATAAGTTAAGATAGAGTCAAGTTGAGATTATGAGTAAGATAAAGTTAAATTGATATTATGCAGATTGGTAAATGTTTCATATTTGATAGTTTTCTACATATTTAACCTTTCTGATTTCGGGATCCAGATGTTTTCTTTTTCTTTTTCTTTATTTTTTGCTCTACCTTCCTCCCTTCCTTCATCTCTTCACTCTTTCCTGAAGGGAGTATCAGCTCACTGCACACACACACACACACACACACACACACACACACACACACACACACACACACACAAAACAAAAAATAATAATAAATAAAATAAATAAATAAATAGAAAAAGAAAAAATCATTCGCCACTTGAAACTCTTCCCTTAATTTTAGCAGCACGGCATTCAGGGTCCTTCTTTAATATATCTTTTAAAACTCGTCTTTGCCCCTTAGACCGTCCGTTTCCATGGAGAGAGAGAGAGAGAGAGAGAGAGAGAGAGAGAGAGAGAGAGAGAGAGAGAGAGAGAGAGAGAGAGAGAGAGAGAGAGAGAGAGAGAGAGAGAGTGTGTGTGTGTGTAGCAGTTTCATTCTACCTTATCATTGACCTTAGTACATCACGTATAACTGACATGCATAACGTGTATCGATAGACCAGAGAGGGACGAGAACGTGTACGAGGCTGAAACCAGACAGTGTGGTGGCGAGGCGGCGAGGCGGGGAGGCGGGGAGAGCGAGCGAGCGAGCCAGCCAGCCAGCCAGCCAGCCAGCGGTGCCAGGTGGTCTTATGCCTCGTAGTCGTCACGCTCTCTTTCCTCACCACGCTACCAGCAAGGCGATGAGAGGCGTGAGCACTCAAAATGGCGGGGTGTTAAAGCAGCTTAGGTAACCCCATGAATTAGTTATAGCGGCGAGGACATCGCGGAGGCACTGGAGATTGTATACTGGCTTGGAAACAGCACAGCAAGGGTCGAGAGTGTTGGCCACGTGTAGAAAACAGGTTCGTGGGACTCAGTGACTTCGCCTGACCCGACATTTATAATCTTACGTAAGCTAACTTTCATGCCCCCAAGGAAGTGCAATAAATACACAGTCAGTGGTTCATGAGTTGACGAGCGGCATCATGGAGAATGTAAAGGTCTAGAGTAGTGGTTCCCAAACTTTTTCAGCTTGTTACCCAATTTAACATGCCACATTAGGCGTGCTACCCCTTTCACAAAATGTTGTCAATATTGATATATATATGGCTATGGTAAGGCACTAGATATATTTTCTTTTCTGTCACCCCTCCATTACCTCCGAAAAACTGTTATATTACCCCCAGTTTGGGAACCACTGGTCTAGAGGGAAACAAACCTCTTCGTAAGGCAATACTTTTTCTCTCTCTTTTCTTTTAAGTCGAGAGTCCCTGGAATGGTGTTCAGTGGAGCTCGTCCTCGTTTAAATTTATCCTTACAAGCTTGAAGATGCTGCCTCCTTTACCTCTACAAAGGCTGGACACAGCTACATACACAACCTTCAGGAGGTGTATCACAGTCTATATCATTGAATAAAACATCTACAACACCTTGAATATGGGAGCAAGTACTGAAATTTGTTGACAAGAATAACAATAAGCAAACTTTTACAATTGATGAAACAGAGGAGCATGGAAACGTGCGGAGTGTGGCTGAGATTATTTTTAGTTTGTAAGATGATCCCGACACAATGATGAACTGCAAGACGATCCCACTATTCACACGTAATGCGCTGCCATGGACGGACACACACACTCTCTCTCTCTCTCTCTCTCTCTCTCTCTCTCTCTCTCTCTCTCTCTCTCTCTCTCTCTCTCTCTCTCTCTCTCTCTCTCTCTCTCTCTCTCTCTCTCTCTCTCTCACACACACACACACACACACACACACAGGACGGAGGGATGCAGTGCGTGACTTTGACCTTGTGAGATATTGTTGACATTTTACGCCACAACTTTGACGTACATGCAATGGCATCAAAAACACAACCACCGACAGAGTGTGTGATCGTGATTTAATTAAGGCGATGAATCTGGGCACTATAGTTTTACCATGAGATTGCATGAAACTTTACAAATCTACATGTAAGAGTATTATAAGATGATGTAAGACTTAATTTATCTGAGACGAACACCAATACGTAACAAGATAGAGTATGGTATTAATGCAGATGAGGAGACGGAGCCGTGATATTTCAAGACCCAACTTACTTAATAAATACTTGAGAAAATAAATCCTTACGTGAACACACACAGCAAGATGACAAGTCATTTTACTGAGAATATCCTAAAAGCTCTGCCCTTCACTATTTTCATGACGCCGTGACAGACCTTTCAACAGCATAACAACCAAGACACACACGAAGATTAATCCAACTTTTATACACAAACCTATATTTTCCTCTTCTAGAAAGGAGAGATAAACATAATATTAAGATTGGAAATGTGTTTGCTGCCAAGGGTTGCATACACTAGCCTTACTCAGGGCACCACATTGGGCACTACCCGTCATATGCCCATTAATTCTTGGACACAAAATTTCCCTTCTTTGTGCAGGTTCGGCGGCGTGTCTGTGCTTCCCGCCATGCATGAGGTGGCGCCAGGAGCGTTGGACATGTTCACGGCTGCCAAACAGTTAATATTCAAGAATGTGTTCAGTCTACTGGCAGCACACGAGATGGTTTTCCCCTTGAAGAGCTACACATCAGCCAGCTTGTTGCTTTACATACACACAGAGAAGGTGAGGTCCCTGGAGTCATCTTATGTGGTTATGGTAATACTACATCCATGTGTGCGTGTGTATCATGTGTGGGACGCGACCCCTTCCTGGACGACGCTCCTGCTTGTGCTGCCGCGGACACGCTGGCATGCGGAATCAGGAAATTACTTCTGGCCAGCAGGAAAAACAAATCATCACATGGCAACTCAAACCTCCACACACACACACATTCTCTCTCTCACACACACATGCACACATTCTCTCTCTCTCTCTCTCTCTCTCTCTCTCTCTCTCTCTCTCTCTCTCTCTCTCTCTCTCTCTCTCTCGTTCCAGCCTTCTTCCTCACCCTCATCACTCTCCCTCCTGCTGGTCACCCCCACCCCTCCTCGTGCATCTGTGGCGTCATCAGCCCCTCGCCCCACCCCCGCCCTGCCTGCCCTTCTGGTGTCCTCCCGCTCAGCCCGCGCGGTGCAGGCAGGGTCGGCGGGGAGGCCACGTGGCTGTGTTTACCTGCTTCATAACGTGTCCAAGCCCGACACACCACCTCCCACCCGCTCACTTCCATCCACTCACACCGCGGACAATACAAAAAAATATATAAAAATATTACTCATCAGTTTGCCTTAGCACGCTGCGAACGATACAATGTGATTACGTTAGTTTAACTTTTTTGTTTTTTTGGTAATTTTCTTGAGATGCCGAAACCTTTAAGTGACCAATTAACATCAACCTTGTTTTTTTTTTAGCTTTCTTCTTTGATATTGTTGCGTGAAGCAGGAAGCGTCGCTCTATCATGCTACACTTGCCCAACAAGACAAACTAAGAGGAGAGGCAGTCATCTCCAACCCTCACTCTGCCCTCAAGTGAGACGAGAGGTTTCCCTGCCACACCATTCCCGCCGAAGTCATGGTGGATGAATAACATAACTACAACTACTACCTGAACCGTAACCACAGCTATTAACAACCACCACTTGGCGCCAAAAAGAGTGACACGCATCAAGGATTCACTCACACACAACGCTTCAAGCCGCGCTGCCACATGGCCAGAACTACTAGAGTAAACACCTTGATGTTGATATTTTAACCTTGACACGCTGTACTGTAACAACAACCCGCAGAGAGAGGAGAAAAGATCAGTATTTTTTATGCCGCGTCCTAGAGTGTGGTGCACCGCCTCGCGCTCAACTCTTCACTGCGTCAGCTCACCCAGCAACAAGCACACACTCACCCCCACTCCAGACTGCCAAGCTGGATCACCAACTTCCTCATGGCGGGCGGTAACGGGTGCTGGCGGACAACTCGCCCTCCGCTTCTTCACCTCTACGTGGGTGACGCTTGATAGCTGTGGCTGCCGTTCTTTTTGCTGCGGTGAGGGAAGTGCACATAAAGCCGAAGGAGTCGCCGGACGCCACCGTGACAAATCTTGCGTAAAAGTGAGGCAACGGGGACCCGCACTCACACACCCGCCGCGGACCACTCCAACCTAACTTCTCCTTTCAACAATTTACCTCTCCTCTCTCCCACTTCACCCTCCCCACCATCGTCACCGGTAGCAACACCCACTAACCTCCTATCGCCCTTCAGCCTCTCCGCCAGGCCCTGCCGCCTCTCCCGTAACATGCGACACCCATCACATTCACAAAGCGCCACCACCCTGCCGCCTCCCTCGTCTCCTTGAGATGCACAAATACTGCAAAGTGCGTAATCTAAAGCTAAGTGAAAACTGACAGGAGGTATCCATATGCTCCCTCCTCCCCGCTCCCTCTCCCTTCCTCCTCCTCCATCTCTCTCCAACATCCTGTCCCCAATGCCCCTCCTTTCCTTCACATCATACCCGGTATATTTTAGTCTTGCATTGCCTACCGTTTCAGATCACAACACAGGAAGGATGCCATGGGAACACGTGCACAACGGTCGTGTTTCCGTACCAATATCTCCGTCTTGGCAACTTGAACTAGTAAACATAACAGCACAACGCCTCCCCTCCCCTTCCCTCCCCCCTCTCCCTTCCCTCCACACCACCTTCCCTCTCCTACCCCCCCACCCCCCTTCCCGTAACCACAGTCCTACCACAAGCCAAGCGTCATTACCCCGCCGTCTTATCATCCACTCACTGTATACACCTTACTACACCATCAAGGAGGCTTCAACACCCTTCAACCCCACCAGCCTCGCTCCCCGCACCCCCTCACCAGCCTCTACCACCCTGCCGGAGTCCCAACGCCTAGCCTGCCTATCCGCCCCGCCCCACCCACGGCTCAGCAACACCATCTCCCTGCTGTTACGGTCTGCCACGTGATGCAGCCGCTACCTGCCTTGTCCTTAGGAATTCCCTCCCCCCTCACTTCTTGGGTCTTGCCTCTCCCACATGCCCTTCCCTCGCCCCATCCAACTCCTCTGCCTCTCCTCACGCCCTCCATCCCTGTCCCTTCGTCCCCCATGACCTACAGTCAGTGCTGTCACACTGGCTTAAATCAACCTAACATACGACCAGTTTTTGTGAGCTGCGACGCACATTTTATCGCAAGTACTATAATCTTGGCTGCTGCGAGGACCGGATCGCACGTTCAAGTGTTGCGATGGCAGTGTGAAGTCAAAGGAGCTACAGGATGCCTTGACATTTAAAATAAAACAAATCATGAAACAATTATGTTAAACTTTTAAGCAGAAAATATAAAATGTCAATTTATTTCCACCTTGTATAAGACAATAATTCGATCATAGGTTCTGACCACGTGACCAGCCAGCCTCCCGCCACAATTTGTAAACAGACACAGCTGCACCTCCCAGCCACACACCTTCCCGGTTTGAACTTCAACCCTGAACAGTTATGGCTTCCAGCCAAAAGAAAATGAACTGGAGCTGAGCAGTCACCGCCTACTTGCCGATTAAAGGTTCAATCAGCGATACTACTTCCATAAACTGTTCCTGGTTCATCCCAAGAAAGAATCGGAATCAATACTGAGTTCCTTCACAAGGTTGTTGTAGATAGAGTCTCTTCGGTCCTCGCCACCCAAGGATGCAAACACTGTCTCTTGAGCTTCAGCTTCTACAACAACCTCACTTTATCTAGAAGCTGAAGGACTACAACAGTCCACCAAGTCTTCCACTACTCCTGATCCTTGATGAACGTGTCTAGCGCTGTGTTGTTGTTTGACAAAGGCATCAACCAAAACGGAACAAACAACCCCTGTGAGCGTTGTATTATTTGTGGTCAAACTGCTCGTAAATAATGTTGGTATGTTGGGAGGATTGAGCCCAGTGTGACACCACCTTAACGGTAACCACTACAGACTGGCCCTGGAAACAGATGACCACATGCGAAAAGGGGGTGAAGGAGGTGGGATGGCAGGGCAGAAGGATGGGAAGGTCATAAGACGGATGAAAGGAAGTGAAGCGAGATGGTTAATTAAGGGCGTCACCTTCCTCAACATGGGATGACGAGGCGCCAAGGAAAGGAACCATAGCAAACTTGAGGATGTGAAGGATTAATGAAGAAGGAAAGAATTCTAGTGGCTTGGCAAACTTCCAAAGCCCGCGAGGTCCTAAAGGGGAGGATGGTCAGACTTGTTTCATGGTCAAGGGCACATACACACACACACACACACACACACACACACACACACTATCTCATCCTTGTTACCGTGAAATAGTTATCTCATCAACACAAGTTTCCCTCCCTTCCTCTTCCCTCTTCCCATCCCTCCTTAAGCTGCTTCGCCATCTACTTCCCAGCAACGAAGAGGTGGATGGGAGGAGGAGGAAGAGGAGGAAGAGGAGGAGGAGGAGGAGGAGGAGGAGGGATGACTGGCAGAAGGGATATGTTGGGCAAGGTCTTGGGAAGGGAGGAGAGGAGAGGAAGGGATGGTGATGGACGTGCAGTAGTGGTGTGACGCAGTGGGAGAGGAGGAGGAGGAGGAGGAGGAGGAGGAGGAGGAGGAGGAGGAGGAGGAGGAGGAGGAAGGGGCCTGGATGAAATTTAAAGCCGTTCACACACCAGCTGTCGTGTTTAAGGTACACCAGCTGGATCACTAAGGATCATTCCCATGCCTTCCATCCTCCACCCTCCCCTTACGTCTCCTACCACCACCTCCACTACCATCGTCTTTTTCCTATTTCTTCTTCTCTTCTTCTTCTTCTTCATTTTTTATTATTATCATTATTATTATTACGTGTCACTTCCTTGTTTACACACCTTGGCTTCATACTAACCTCATGTTTATCTATCATATTTCCCTGTGTGTGTGTGTGTGTGTGTGTGTGTGTGTGTGTGTGTGTGTGTGTGTGTGTGTGTGTGTGTGTGTGTGTGTGTGTGTGTGGAGGAGGAGGAGAAGGAGGAATGGAGCGGTACATACCATTACTGCCCCCGCCCTTTATTATTATTAGCACCACCACCACCACCACCACAATCAACAGAGGCAGGACAAAGCCAACCACAGTACCGAGGAAGGAACTCCATCTGGCGGCTACTTCTTGGAATTTAATGAAAAGAGGAGAGGAGGAGGAGGAGATAAAAGAAGAAGAAGAACAACAACAACAACAACAACAACAAGGAGGACTGTTTATATAAAGGCTTTCGTCCATGAACATAAGAGACTTAATCAGATAAACAAAGAAACACACACACACACACACACACACACACACACACACACACACACACACACTTTCTGCCCAACACCCACCCAGCCAGCCGAGGGGGGGAAACACTACTTAGAGGAAATGGTCCGAGGGGAAGGTTAGGTGAGGGAACTTGCAGGTGTAGCGACGAGGCTCATTAGATTACCTTGGGATGCTGGGTTGTAAAGGAGGTAAGAGGAAGAAAGAAAGAAAGAAAGAGATGAAGAAAGGAATGAATGAATGGAGGGAGGAAGGAAGGAAGGAAGGAAGGAAGGAAGGAAGGAAGGAAGGAAGGAAGGAAGGAAGAAAAAATAGTAGAACAAAAATAAAACTGATTAATTAATGTACAAAGACACCGCAAAAAACACAATCAAATAACATCACGAGAAGAAATAAACAAATACAAGAAGGAAAGAAGGAAAACAAGGAGTAAGGAATCCAAACAGACGTGTGGAAGGAATATAAGAGATTGAAACCCATTCCAGTTGAAGAAAGGAAGCAATAAGGTAAGAGAGGCAGCCTACGCGTGGATACTATAGAACAACTACACCAATACAAAGGAGGAGAGTAGGAGAGTAACCTTGGAAAAGCAATCTGTCTCTCTCTCTCTCCCCAGAAACAAAACCAGAGAGAGAGAGAGAGAGAGAGAGAGAGAGAGAGAGAGAGAGAGAGAGAGAGAGAGAGAGAGAGAGAGAGAGAGAGAGAGAGAGAGAGAGAGAGTTGGGGTACAAAAAAAAAGACAAAGCCAGTAAAAAAGGTAAGAAATTAATAAAAAAAAACTGAAAAACAGGTGAATGGAGAGGAAAAATGAAGCTAAAGGAACAGAGAGAGAGAGAGAGAGAGAGAGAGAGAGAGAGAGAGAGAGAGAGAGAGAGAGAGAGAGAGAGAGGGTTGACCTACTCTGAGAAGTGTATGATGAGCCAAAAACATCACTGCCAGCACGTGTGAGTTGGTCGAACAGAGACACACCTACCGAGGGAGGAGGAGGAGGAGGAGGAGGAGGAGGAGGAGGAGGAGGAGGAGGAGGAGGAGGAGGAGGAGGAAAAAAATTCTACAAACAACATCACGTATGACACAAAACAATATGAAACGAGAGAGGAAAAACAAAAGAGAACACTCGATGCGCAAAATAAAATATAAGAATTAAATTAAAAACAAATGACGCCCGACATATGCGTAGCTAGCAGCAGGTGTGCCAAACGTGTGTTGTTGTGGTGGTGGTGGTGGTAGTCACGTAGATCCCTATACACCTGTGCCCCATATGTCAATGTCAGTATTTGTGTCCTCTGGTCGAACATTGGCACTCGCACTGGCACGCTCCCCTCCCTTCCTGCCTTGTCCTACCTAACTGTCTGTCATCATATCAACTTCTCTTCTCTCATCCCTCTCATTAGTCAGCTAGGATACAAAGCTCTCTCTCTCTCTCTCTCTCTCTCTCTCTCTCTCTCTCTCTCTCTCTCTCTCTCTCTCTCTCTCTCTCTCTCTCGTGTGCTGGTAACATTTTCTGCTGCGTAGTATGTAGCGACAGGTAAGGTTTCTGTGCCAATGAACTGAGGACGACGGAACTTAAATGAGGTGGAAATATTGAAAGCCAGCAAGACATGAATATAATAGCACAGAAAACGAAGAGCGGGACTTAATTAACTTGTGGATGAGGGAGAAATTATGAAGTCCAGAAAATGGGTTACGTTTAAATTGTTTACAGATGTGCAGGAGAGAGTTTATAAAGGGGCTCCAGGTGTGTGAGTGACGAGGAAAGGGTGATAGGCAGATGGCTTACTGTTTGAATAGTCTATAACAAAATAATAAATATACAGATAGAATTACGAATAAAGAAATAATGAAAAATATAAATGTTTGTATCCACGAGGCATGAGTGGTAAGGGAAGCAGGTGTGTTGAGCAAATAAAGGTATGGTAATCAGTGTTGTGTGGAGTAGCTTTACCTGCACTACACTTCCGGGGAAAATACACTCCATCAACAAGTAAAATGACCTTGTGAGTTGGTAATACGTCATCTTTAATGTAATGGTGCAACATCTATTTTCAAAGTTGGTATCAAAGCGAGTGAGCTCCTTGTCAATACACAGGACAGGTTCCAACACAGCGATGCAAGGGTTTGAAACATCCTTTCTTGAGTACTGAACACACACACACACATATCACTAGAAAGCATATTTAGAGTGTGATGAACCACTGAAGTACGTTTAAAAAAAATTCTTTAGGTTCGCTAAAAAAAAAAGGCTGAATGTGGACCAGCGTTCATCCTAAGGTATTCCTGAGATTGTCAAATATACAGATCTTCATACACTGTTGGGAGGCATTTTTCAAACTATGAAGCGTATTTGAATGGAGTTTCTAGAAATACAACATTCTACCATGAAACCCTAGAAACGGTCCAGCGTTTAATATTGCATATTCCCGAGATTTATACAAGTAAAGTGGATTCATGAACAACTTTAATACATTACAAAAATATGAGGGTCATTGAAGTTATTTCATTTCGAAATTCTGGACAATTTTCCAAAAACTGTAGTAACTTTGCCTTGCGTGATGACCAATATCCAAGTGGGTTAACATCTGCTAACACTGTTCATATATGCCTTCCGTGACGCCCCAGAGGCTTGATACAGATGAACATTCTCTAATGAACACCATAACATAGGCAATCTTGCTCGTTTGAAAACGTTTTATAATTTCAAGTGTGGGTTACGGTTGGGGCAGCAGCAGCAGCTGGACTTCCCTTCCAATCTATCGTTGCCTTCCTGAATTCTCATCACAAAAAAATCAAGACGATAATGATCAAAGCAGACAACGGTGAGCATGATTATGTTATATCTAATACACGACGATACAAATACTGCCTCTCGCTGCTCCCTTCAGTGCATCGGTAACTGAACGGTCTAGTACACTGGTATTTACGTATAGATGAATGAATAAATGGATAAATAAAAGGAACTCCTTTCAAACGGGAGTATTAGGTCGCCGGGGTAACTAAACTGTCCTTGACTCTTAGAACTCCTCTTATATCACTCCTGGGGATGCCTTTTTACACATTCTTTTAATATATTTACTTTACCGTCCTTGGCCTGTTTCCATTTAAGCAAATAAAAACTTAAAAAGAATAAATAAACAAGAAACAAGAAAGGCACTAGAGGAGAGCACGGTATAAGCCCCGCAACCGGTTTGAACCACAACGACTCTGGCAGCCATGGAGTGTGCTAAGAGGGGTTAGAGGCCGAGGTGGGTTGGGGAGTGCCTAGTGCCACACTGCTACACGTGCCACCTCCCGACCCGGATAGTAGTAGTAGCAGCAGCAGCAGCAGCAGCAGCAGCAATGACCCTCCCTCCCGTTCATGTGTGTGTGCCTCGCTGCCCTCAACACTGCCTCGGCTGGACAGTGTGGCGGGCTGAATGTGTGTCATACGTCTCCATGTACTGCCCACTACTACTGATCGATGGGGGGAAGGGAGAGGGAGAGAGAGAGAGAGAGAGAGAGAGAGAGAGAGAGAGAGAGAGAGAGAGAGAGAGAGAGAGAGAGAGAGAGAGAGAGAGAATATCGACGTGCACTCTCTCCCTTTAATCCTTCACCACCACCACCACCACCACCACAGTACAGTACCGCTCCAATCCTTCTCTACGGCCTGCGGGTTCTACTAAAAGTTTTGATTTCTTGGCAATATAAGATGAAACTATGAAACTATTTGAAACAATCACAACCAAGGCAGGGAAAGTACTACTACTACTACTATTATTATTATTATTATTATTATTATTATTATTATTATTATTAGTAGTAGTAGTAGTAGTAGTAGTAGTAGTAGTAGTAGTAGTAGCAGTAGTAGTAAGGTGATTATAGTATACAATATCCTCGAGCTAGGTAATAAAGACCTTGTAGTACTCTGTTAGGTTTACGTGGAAGCGCTACCTCTACCTCTCCCACCAAGAAACTGCCGTGAGCCAGGATCGAACCCATAACCTTTAGGCCGCGAGTCCCACATAACTACCGACCCACAAAGAAATAGTACTAACAACAGCGGCGGCAGTAGTAGTAGTAGTAGTAGTAGTAGTAGTAGTAGTAAGTAGTGGTGCAGTGTAAGTGGTATACATGTGCCAACTTTTTGGTGCCGCCACTGCCAGGCTATTTCTGATCTCTCTCTCTCTCTCTCTCTCTCTCTCTCTCTCTCTCTCTCTCTCTCTCTCTCTCTCTCTCTCTCTCTCTCTCTCTCTCTCTCTCTCTCTCTCTTATCTCACATGTGTTCACCTTTACTTTTTTCATGATTACAAACTTTACTTTCATCTATATACTTTTTATCCACTACGTTCGCCTTACTTTCTATCTTTTATACACACGGATCGCTTCAGAGAGGCATAAGGAGACAACCCCCCCAAAAAAAGGGTGAACAAAAAGACATAACAACTGGGAGTAAATACAGACGACATCCACACCCACACCCACACCCACACCCCCACACCCACACACACACTGTTGAGGACGCTGGTGTGGGAACTTTGGCAGGTGCACCAGTAACGACCTTGAGCTCCACGACACACCGACCACCAGGGAGATGCTAACCTTTCACAACATTGACAGGTGTGTGTGTGTGTGTGTGTGTGTGTGTGTGTGTGTGTGTGTGTGTGTGTGTGTGTGTGTGTGTGTGTGTGTTATTCTTACATGCATGTCTGTCAGGTTGCAGTGCATGACAACCCTACTCTACACCTGGTCCAGATGTTAAGGTGGTGGGCCAAACGACTTGTATTCACCTATTGTTCCCTTCCTCCCTGTCCTTCCTGGTGGTGGCCGCGGGGACGCAAAGGCCGAGGTTGTGTGGCCGGCGTTTCCTCAAGGCTGCTAAGTATGTGGTAGTTGAGGCACACA
>JAPQNM010000040.1:14485673-14493173 GCA_029783475.1 Metacarcinus magister | reverse complement strand
TCTCTCTCTCTCTCTCTCTCTCTCTCTCTCTCTCTCTCTCTCTCTCTCTCTCTCTCTCTCTCTCTCTCTTTCTCTCTCTCTCTCTAAGAAAACTAGTTGACAATGAACCCCGTGATGTTCGTCTTTTTTTTTACATTGCCTCCCAATTCTCTTTTTTTCCGAGTATTACAAACACCAGAACCTGTTTGTCTTCCTCCCCAGCCGTCGGGCCTCCTTGTCCTGGCCTTTAATAGTACCTGAGTGTATGAGATTACAAGCACAAACAGGTGCAGTGAATTGGTAATGTGGGAAAGACCACTTCTTGCCAGTAGTTTAGCCTCAGGACAGTTTTTTTTTGTTTTGTTTTGTTTGTTTAAGTTTTACAAAATGAAGCACAAACAACAATCATCTATGAGTTTTTGTTTTATTTCATCCCACTTGGCTTCCTTCACCTTCCACCCCATCAGGCAGCTCGATAACAACAACCACAGACATTCTCATGCCTTCCTGACCTTGCCGTACGAGGCCCGCAGCCATATATGACCTTGATCCTTATCCCCTGGTCACAATGCCTTCCTTCACACCCTCCGCACCCACACCCACACCCACACTCCACTCTCCAACCTCCTTCCTTAAACAGTCAACGCAACCATCACTACAGACGCTATATACATATTTTTTTAGTCATACGATACTCCAAACTGATAAAATGTGTTGAGATACTGACACACCTCGTTACCCCCTGCCATCCCCGCCTTACTCCATGTCACTCCACCAACCTTGTACGGAGTTCATTTATCTTTCCACTTCCGCTCTCATCCCAAACACTGGCGTACATAAATACAAACGTGTGACAGAATACAAACATACGCAGACGCACACACTTTTTTTTTTTCTTTTTCCATACACTTTATGAGCGTGTGTGTTGCCTTTCCAACACTGTGACGGGATGGTGTGAGGTTCTCGTGGCCTCATTCCTTTAAACTCCACCACACAGCCACACAGAAGGTGAAGGTGGCGGGAAGCACTCGACGCCTCGCACGCTAACATGTCTCTTTTCGGCCCAGCGGGTGTGTGTGTAACGGGGCGTCCTGGCGTGCTGACGGGCTGACGGGCTGACAGCTGCTGCCTCCTGACGCACACACACTGCCTGCCTCTAGCCTCAGGACAACTCCCCCACCCCTTCTACCTCGGTCTACATTTTGTTTGTTTCTCTCTCTCTCTCTCTCTCTCTCTCTTTCTTTTCATGGGATACACACGGTCATTCCTTGTTATGTGCCTTCATCTTCTTTCTCTCGTTTGTCCTGTCTTGTCCTGTCTTCACTATCTAAATATAGACACTAACATTTTTTTAACATTTTTTTTTGTGTGTCGACATGAATAAAAGAACATCTTGAAGCATTTATTTTATTTCCCCGATGGTCTTTCACGTGGCCGGATCTATCAGGATGAGCCTCTTTCCCCCTTACCTTCCCCGTTTGGCTGCTGACCTTTTTTTTGCATATACGATGTGAAGAACCAACTCTATTTTGTCAGGGTACAATTTCCCTTCCGAATACCAAGTCATTTCCCGGCCTGACCTCAGAAATTCCCTCCTCGAAAAATTTCACCCTCGAGGGACACACAGAAGCTCCTCAGCCTCCTCTCAATTTTCCTATTTTTTTCCCTTTACAGTAGTGGATTAACTTTTCCCCTTTTCCTAACCGGATCTCACCGTCTTTTCCCTTCTTCCCAGCCCGAGTGCATCATACTTTTCCCTCTTCCCGCCCAGAGCTCACCGTCCTTCCCCTTGTCCTATTAAAAGCTCATTGACCTTCCCCCATTCCAGCACACCACCACCGCTGTTTCCCTTCCCTTCCCTTCTCTTCCCTTCCCATCCCAGTCTACTAGCCGTTCTTCCCTTCATTCTTGCAGGACATCCTCGCCTTTCTCTCCTCCTTTCCCTTCCTTCCACCAAGACAGGATCCTCCCCCTACCACCTTGTTACTTCCTCAGACACTTGCAACTTATCTCACCAACCACAATCACAACCACAACCTCCCGCTCTCCCTGGCACACGTCCAACCACCAAGGACTCCCAAGGGCACATCCTCCTCCTCCTCCTCCTCCTCTTCCTGCTACTCCAAATCCTTCTCTTACACCAAATAGCTTTAATCTTGTATAATCTTTCTCCTTCCTCCTTCAATCCTCCCACGCCTCCACTGAGCTACGGTTGATGGTAGTGATGGGAGGAAGATGAGTGTTCCGAGCCTTGGGAGAGGGATATCGTGGCTTCCATTTCTAGGGAGAGGTAATTACACTATTTTTTCCCCTTCACTGTGATAGGTAAGGAATAGCAGAAGATTTATTTGTTATGTTGCCTAATGAGTAATATATCACCCTCCTCCTCCTCCTCCTCCTGTTGTTGTTGTTCTAATTCTTCTTCTTCTTCGCCTTCTCCTTCTCCTTCTTTTTCTTCTTCTTCTGCTTCACCCTCTTCCTCTTCGTCTATTCAAATAATATAGAATGGCACACATTTTCAAAGGGGTAAATCTATATTCCTTATTTCTTTTCCTCCATATGTCATGTAATATTATTGAGACTGGTGCATCGGAAGTGTGGTGGCGGCGTTGTGGTGGGATGGTGGCAGGGTTCTGGTGACTGATTGTGTGACTGACTGTCGAGGGTTCAGCCGTCACAGCCATCATCCGCTCACTTCACACCGCTGTTCAAAGCCTGCGTGTGTCTGTCTCACCCTGTCTCATTATGTCTGTCTGTTTGCCACCTCCCACCCCTCCCCTTACACACACACACAGCTGGAGTGAACCCAGGGGGGATTTCCTGTTTCGCCAGCACACCCCAGTCTCAGCCAGGATCTTCGTCTCACCTGACTTCACACACTCTCTCTCTCTCTTTCTCACACACACACACACACACACACACACACACACACACACACACACACACACACATCACTTCACAGTTTCCTCTTTCTTAAACAGGTAAGGTCTTCACCTCTCCCATGTACTTACTACCTTACCCTGACACTCTACCTATAAAAGTTACGTTATTAAGTCACAATCACACTGGATATACGGTACCTGAAGAGCGCTAAAGTGTGTTATATGCTTTTGACTACATCGCTGCATCCAATGTAAACATGAACCAAGCGAATGATGTATTTGCAAAGAGAAATCCAGGAAGACTAAAACTGCAACACATGTACTTGTTTTAAATGTATGTATGCGTATATACTTACTTATAATTGTGGATATACAATGTTTATATATCATTTAGGGACACATAATACAGTGTGTCAATACCTTAAACGTTAGAATACTGGTAATCTACTACACCTTGAACCTACAAACAAACACAAAAATATATACAAAAAATAAGGAGTTTGCAAGAGCCGATGCTATAGTCGGCCTACACACACACACACACACACACACACACACACACACACACACACACACACACACACACACACACACTGCATACGGCCTTCAATGAACAAAGAGAAAGAGGAGTCAACAATCAAAGCTCCTGAAGGCCGCCTGACGTCTGCTGACCCCAAGAGGAGAGTCACCAAGCGAGTCACTCCCTCACCTCCTGCCCCGCCCCGCCCCGCCGCCGCCCTCACCCGCCCATAACGCATTACCACACACTCTATACGCAAACTTAACGCAAAGAAACACATTTAGACAGACAGACAGACAGACAGACAGAGAGAGAGAGAGAGAGAGAGAGAGAGAGAGAGAGAGAGAGAGAGAGAGAGAAAAAAAAATGTATATCTGGTCATAAGAATTTAAATGCTCTACTAACACAAATGGAGGAGGAGGAAGAGGAAGAGGAAGAGGAAGAGGAGGAGGAGGAAGAGGAGGAGGAGGAGGAGAAGGAGGAGGAGGAAGAGAAGGTGATGCATAAGAAGAACAGGAGGTAAAGTAGAGTGACAGGTATCGCGTGAGTCTCTGGAACCCTCACTCAGTCACTTGGATGTCCCGGTGTGGGTAGGACACGAACCTTGGCAGTGACGTCACCGCCAAACACGCAGGGCCGAGGGGGGTCTTGATCTGCACCATACACACCTTAGCATCGCGGCGCATTACTATCCGTTATCCGTCCCGCCACACTGTTTCGGAACTCTCCCCTCCTGGCCCACTACGCACCTCCACCCAGGGACTCAAACCTCATGCTGCGACACACGTCTTAGCATGATGGTGTTAAGGCCTTGGACCCCACATGACGTCAATCCAGCGGCAGGGTGGGAAGGCAGCATTCGAATCAGTGTTCAAGAGTCACCTCATCACCAAAACCCAAGGAGGCGATGAGGAGCTGAGTCATCTTAACGACCTCCAAAAGATACCTAGATAACAGTCCTAGAGTAAAAAAACAAAACTGTATCGAAGAGGGACTTTTCTACGTTAATGTTACGTCTCTGGACATAACTCTACCTGTATAATGACACTCGTTAAGTTCTACCTGTATAATGACACTCGTTAAGTTCTACCTGTATAATGACACTCGTTAAGTTAAGTTAATCTTCCCACAACTTGCTGCCAATATGGTTCATTTTGGACAAATAGAAATTGTCGCTTTCATCGTGTGAGGGTCAACCTGCCTCCTGCTGCCCTCACTTGCTTGGGAAAGTTACAACAACACAACAACACAACACAACACAACACAACACTTAGCATGAGGCAGCAGCCTTGGGCGGTATCCAGGCTCCCCGCGTGGCTACTGACGTCACTCCTCTCGCAAATTGGAGATAGTTTTATTATCATTATTATGTTTCTTTATCCCGTTAAGAAACAAGTTAGGGTCGATGCCTCGTGTTACCATACCAGTACAGGACGCGATGCAGGTTACAATTCTCTTTAACATGATATAAAACTGATGACGTCAAAAATCGTTCATTAAAACTCAGTAACTCATTACAATCAGCAGTGAGTCGCGAGCAAAGATTGACACAATGACGGGCAGGACACACAAAGAGACGCCCCTTTCCCCTTGGCGGGTGTAAATTCTCCCTCACGGTGTTCCGACGGTACAGTTTGTTGAGGCGGTCCACTTGTTCATTTCCAGTTATGTTTAGGGTTACTCTTCCTGCTCGTTGTGTGACCTTCCTTCACGTTATGAGCTTCACGGCATATTAACGCCTGAAGCAGTGTGGGTCAGATCTGAGGCCTTGGATGTGTTGGGCATTAATTCACTATCACACATCCACGAACTGACTTTTTCTATCAGTCACGAGCACATGGATGTTTGCGTCACAGCTTGGTAAAGTAAATATTATCATAATCTTAACTGCACGCCCAGGATAACGTCTATGAAGACTGCCTCTGTTGCTCCGCCTCTACATCAGGGTAGTGACCACTGTACCCCTGAGTGGCTGCCCAGGACACTTCCATATCCTCCTCCCCGCCGAGATGGTACATACATACACATCCTCCCTTCGGTATTTCACTTCAGGCAAACACAAGACCCACAAGTGTATGAGTTATGAAGATTCTTCCACCTCATCCCTTCCCCGTGGTGGGCCGTCCAGGTGATCTGGCCTGGAGTAAGAGGACATGCCTCCAATGGCCACCTCACTATAATAATGTTATCAATAAAGAAACGATTTGCCAAGTCGAAACAAATTCCTCAATGAATGATAATTTAACATATCCTATAATTTATGTTCAAGAGCAAAGGAAATTGGCACTTCCAGCATGAGGCTCGATATATTTGTATGCCTCATATATACAACAATATATATATATATATATATATATATATATATATATATATATATATATATATATATATATATGCTTGGCATAAGAATGTAGCAGCAGCAGTTCAGAAGTAGTCAGCTGCATTGTTTACCAGCCGAGGTATTTCATTGTTCTTTCAGAAGTATGTTGTTGCGGCGTAAATGTAAAACCTTCATCGTAAACACCGCCGTGAATCCATTAACTGACTCACTCAATGACGTAATTTTACAGCAACAACAAAAATTTCATTACCACAGGTGACCCCACGGTGACCTGCCCTCTCACGGGTTGTTTTGAAACCAACTTCAATTTTATGTAAGGTTCCTGCATGTTAGATGGTGACCTGATTGTGTGGCAGGTAATGCAGTGCCACCATCACCCATGAGAGGTCGTGCAGCAGGAGTGGTGTAATGACCACCTCGTTACCTACCAGGTGTCAGGTAATGGATTTCACCTTGATGAGCTCGTCTTAATTAACCTAATAATCCTTCTTTAAGCCTTCCTCAACTTCCATCAAAAGCTTCCTTCATCTCATTACTCAGTGGACCGGCATAATTATCCTTCCTGCTTCACTTCTAATATCACCCTCACAACCCC
Organism: Metacarcinus magister; assembly: GCA_029783475.1. Taxonomy (NCBI): domain Eukaryota; kingdom Metazoa; phylum Arthropoda; class Malacostraca; order Decapoda; family Cancridae; genus Metacarcinus; species Metacarcinus magister. Next base: position 14,486,856 of record JAPQNM010000040.1, on the reverse strand, counting down.
CCCCTCCCTCCCTCCATCCCTTCCTCACCCCAACACCCAAGCCTTCACTTATTCATCCCCTGTATATCTCCCCTCCCTCCCTCCTCTTGCCCCAGCCTTCTATACAAGGGGTAGAGGCGGCCTTCGAGCACAGTAGTTAGTATTGTGGAAGTAGATGCAGCCTAGCCTTACTGAGCACCTGGACGTGGCTGGCATACAAGGAAGAGGATGGATGGTGCAGCACGGCACGGATTTCGTTATGGAAACAAGACCAAGGATATATATGAGGTGTGTTCTCTCTCAAGTGTCTGAGGAGGAAATAAATGATGGATGGTGATTCAAGGTCATCACCATCATCATCAGCAGCAATAACACGCTGCAGTCATGCGAGATAAAGAGATGAAAAGTGGTGTTTTTATAGATGTTTATACACAAAGACAGACAGATAGATAGACACATAGAAAGATGCATAGATAGATAGATAAGTAAATATAGATAAACAGATAGATATATAGATAGATATATAGATAGATAGTGCATGGCAGTTTACCGTTGAACAGGATGTATATAGGAAGAAAATAAAAAAATATATATATATGATAAAGAAATATAATGCGAAAAAAAGATGGAAGAAAAAGGTGGATAAATAAAACGATAAAGAAAGCCGCAAATGTATAAAAAAAAAGATAAAAAAAACATTCAGACTGCGATGGAAGGCACACACACACACACACACACACACACACACACACACACACACACACAAATGAACGTGTCTAACGGGTGAGAGAGCCACAAAAGAGCAAAAGAGGAGGAGGAGGAGGAGGAGGAGGAGGAGGAGGAGGAGGAGGAGGGGGGAGAGAGCATGCATAGAAGGGAGAGTGAAGGGAGGGGGAGGGAGAGGAGAGAGTTGATGCGCAGTAAGGAAGGCTGTGTGAGGCGGGGAGGAGTGAGGGAGAAAGGCAGAGGCAGGTGTGAAGGGTCAAGACTCACTCAAAACAACACCACAACAACGCTCTGTTTATTCATAGGTGTGACTTGAGGGAGTGAAGATCGGTGGTCCCTGTGCACTTTAAAGCCTTCCACTCCTCACCCCCCACCACCACCACCACCACCACTTCCTATCATAAACAAGAGAGAGAGAGAGAGAGAGAGAGAGAGAGAGAGAGAGAGAGAGAGAGAGAGAGAGAGAGAGAGAGAGAGA
>JAPQNM010000040.1:14453173-14480673 GCA_029783475.1 Metacarcinus magister | reverse complement strand
TCTCTCTCTCTCTCTCTCTCTCTCTCCAAACTTTTCCCTCCCACGCATTCCTCTCCAACTCCCTCTAACTGCACTCCCCCCATCCCCCTCTTTGCCCTTCCCCGGTTGTCTCTCTCCTTAGTACGTCACGCGCCGCTGCCCCATCCCATACCTTCCCCATTCCGATCCCCACCAATCCTTCCACCCCAGCCCCCGCCTTGCCCCCCACCCCGCTGTGTGCCGGCCGGCCTCTCACTCAAAGCTTCCCGCCACCTGACTCACCTAACAACACCTTAAATTCCACACATTTTACTATTTTGCTCTCCCCTCCCGCCCGGTGATCCTACTACGGGTTGAAGGTGACTCTGAGCACACCAGGAACGGTGGGAACGAAGGAAGTGAGGTGCGCAATGTCGTTCTTTAAGTAGGATATTCTAATGGCTGCCGGCGCCTCTTTCGACCATGCCGACATTTGGCAAAGCGTCTCCGAGTGCTCAACGACGCAGAGATATCAGGCTGTGGGAAGTGGAGATAACGGTGTGAGGGCCCCGCGGCGACCGCCGACACCACCACCACAGCCGTCGCCTTTCACCAGCCCGCGTTGAAGGTGACCTTGAAAACTCTCCTCCACTTGCCATCTCCGTCACCGGCTACAGACTGGTCCTCCACCGCGGATGTGGGTCTCCGGGTTGAGGGGGGACGGGGGACGGGGAGGCAGGGGGGAGGGGCGAACCTATCTACAGTTCTCGGCTTTCGGGGGCAGGGATGCGGAGGAAATGGAAGGGGAAGGAAGGTAGAGAGTTAATATGATGGTTTGAAAGGAGTAGAGGCGGGGAATGGGAGTGCGCAGGTGGAGGGGATCTAAATGGTGGAGTCGGGTTGTTCCGGTACTAAAAGGGAATATTGAGGGAGGGAGGAAGGGCGGGCAGCGCTATGGGTTGAAGGTTGAAGGGTCTGGTCAGCGTGGAATCTGCCTTATACATACATACATATCAATGCGTTTCGTCCCATCCTTGAGCTCATCCCGATATTACTCTTCTGTGCCGATCTTTTTTAATCTTGGAAACTCATACAGCATCCATTGGTAAGTTCCCTATTTTAATCTTACACTAATGAGAACATACGTATATAGTTTTTTATGTCCAATCAGCGCACGGCAGGATGAACGGGAAAGGTTCTGAGGCCAATGACAAGGATGATGATCAGGAAACTCGGTGGGAGAGCAATAGCAGCATGTTGAATTACTCTTAAGGAAAGGGAGGAAGGGTAAGGACTGCAGAGTGTTAGGAAGGATACAAACAACAAACAAACGTGCTATACCAGTTGAATAAAGGGAGTGTAGAATTAATATAAAGCGAATCACAGCCTCGGCAAAGTAATGAAAACGAGACATGAAAGAAATGTTAAATTCTCTATAAGCTTCCTCTTCATGCCTTTTCCTTTGTTTAACTTTATTTTCCGTGTTTATATATCTTTATTATTGTCACTATAACTATTATATCACTATCATTATTATTATTATTAGTAGTAGTAGTAGTAGTATAAAGCAGTCGTAGTAATATAACAATTATCATTACATACACACTACTACTAATAACACCACCATCATTACCACAACCACAAATACAACCAACACTACTACTATTAATACAACCCCACTACTGTAGTTTTCATAAGTTCTGCGAAACGCTACAAATGTTTCTTCAGTCTATATATCATTTCTTCCTTCCATTGTCTTACACACACAGTCCAACAAATCCAGTTATATTCGGTCTACAGAGGATAAAACTGCTCAAGAGGAAGGGAAGGGACGAAGGATATATATACAGGGACGAATATCTGACAAGAGGGTGGAGGAGGAGGAGGGGAAGAAGGAGAAGGAGAAAGAGAAGGAGAAGGGGGAGGAGGAGGAGGGGGAGGAGGAGGAGGCTGTCACAGAGAGGGAGAGAAAGCAGGTAGTGATAGGAGGGTGTCGGGAGAGGAGGAAAAGGAAGGAAAGGCAGGAAGGGGTTGGGGAGAGGGAAACAGGAATGTGGAGGGAAGGAGCCTTGAGAGGAGGGAGTAGTAGACTTGCGGTCACGTGACTCACCAGGGTGTGACGTAACTGGTCCCGTCGTGCGGTGACCCAACTCCCACTTTTGCGTGCGTTTGGGGAGCGACACGTGTGGGGAAAGTTAACTACAACTGCGCAGCGGCGGCGGCTCAGGGTGGGGAAGAAAGTGCAGGCAGCCCTAACGAACCCAGCCCAGTGTACCTTGCTATGCTTACTCAGGGGGGGAAAACTGCGTGTGTGTGTGTGTGTGTGTGTGTGTGTGTGTGTGTGTGTGTGTGTGTGGTGTGTAATTAGCCTGTGTTTGTAAGTCTACAATCCCTGAAGAAAATCGTTCCCACAGAGTCGTCTAGCCTTGAGTACATTTGACGGGACGGTACAGGTCAATAGGGACGTTTGTAGCTGCGAGGGATACACGTGAGAGTGGCAGGCAGGTGGCGAGTAGGTGGCAGGCAGGCAGACAAGACTGACTAAAAAAAGTGAAAAGCCGCTGACGTATGTGTGAGTCGAGTTATCATACAAGTGGACAAATGCACGTGTAGCTAAATTATGAAACAGTGCACGGAGGAGAAGGAGGAGGAGGAGGAGGAGGAGGAGGAGGAGGAGGAGGAGGAGGAGGAGGAGGAGGAGGAGGAGGAGGAAGTGACTGGTGTGTAAGCAAGAAGTGGACGGGAGGGTGACAGTTTTAGAATGAAACAATACGGGTGAAAAAAGGATACACAACGGTAAACATCTACCTGAGTGAAAAGATTATGTGGCTAACCGAAAGAAGAATGTGAAATGTTTGAAACGTCCGGCTAAGGTTAGGGGCAAGGACGAAGGGAAGACGGTGGGAGGCAGGCAGGCGAGGAGGGCGGGGAGGCAGAGGCGGGGAGGCGGTGGTGTTAGGCAAGCAAGGGTGAGGGAGGGAGGGGAGGGGTGGATGGTTATGGTGAGAAGGGTAGAGTGTTAGGCAAGGATAAGGTAGGGATGAGTAAGGTGGGGGGAGCATAACTCTACATCACATTAGATAACAAGAACCAAAGAATACAAAGGGCATCCAGGAAGTCAATGGTGTATACAAGGCAATTCCTGTATACTTAGTAGTAATGTATAAGTAACTATCTATCTAGTCTTCTGGTTAAGGCGTTTGTACTGTACTTGCATCTTCTACGTGGCTGCTGAACCTATACAATGTTTCCACTACTTGATGTGTGAACCGTACACCTTCTAAAAACTAACTGAAACCCAATGATACAACTAACTCACTTATTCACCACACAGACAGACCTTGCAGTACACGTCACATTTGTCAAACGTTTTAGGCCCACTTGAACCTCCCTACCAGACCACCCGCCACCCTTAAACCTCTCTGGAATATGCAAATTAAGGTGTAAGTCTGTCCCATGAATAGTAAACATCTCCACCTCTGAATAGTGTTTTGTCATGCTTCCCGGTACTAGATCTACAAAACTATGTCCATTATGAAGAAAAGAGCAAGAGAGCCTTTGTGTTATAGGTCTCCAGAGAATACTAGTTTGTTATCTTGTTCGCCTGAGAGGATAACTACAACCAAGAACAATAATAAGCATAGAGGAAAATAAAAAAAATAAAAGATAGAAAATGTAGGTCATCTTCTCGGTAGTGACTTTCTAATAAATCACTTTTCTGCGTACGTATTGTGTTGTAACGGAAATAATAACCAGGAAAGAATGAACGAGTTTGACGTCTATTCCTTTTTTATGTAATTGTTATGCTGGTGGTGGTGGTGGTGGTGGTGGTGGTGGTGGTGGTGGTGGTGGTGGTGGTGGTGGTCTCCGGAAGCCTCGCTAGTCAATGGAATATCCCCAAGGCCTTCGGAAGCTAACATTACTTTTCCTCCTTCCGCTCACCCCATCCCCTTTAGTCCCTCACTCTCAAGTTTCCTATTATTAATCCATCCTCTTCTTGTAATAAAGGTTTCACAATATCCTACATGTACACGTTTCCTTATGTACCCTCCACCAATACGCTCCTCCCTCTCCGCCCCGCCCCTGCAAGAAGCCAATCGGAGTGTGTAAACTGGGAGGATGGACTGTGACGTCACTACTCGCCGGGCAAACGTCACACACACACACACACACACACATACATATCACAGCCGGAAACTTGCATCACCTCAAGAACGTGCAGGTACCAAAAATCTAATGACCTCACCTTACACAGACTTACAACCATATTATAGTACTTTCCAGCCTCTCTTTCTCTTTCACTCTCTTTCTCTTCTCCCTTCACTTATAAGCAGCGGTCGTCTGGCAGTCACGTTCCTTCCTGAAAGCTGATTAGTTTCCAGCTGTTGTTCAGGAATCAAGTCTTCGTCTCTACCCTCTTACCAGGACTTCAGGCAAATGGAGGATTGGTAGGTAAGGATGAAGGGATGAGTGAGGGAATGGGTGAAGGGATGGGTGAAGGGGTGAGTGAAGGGGTGGATGAAGGGATGGATGGGTAAGCCTATTGGACGTTCAGAAATATCCCCTTCCTTTCCTAGTTGAGCCAATACACGCTCAATTATCCCCTCCTCTCTTTCTTTATTGGTGATATAGCTCCTCTTAACCTACTTTACCTCCCCCTTCTGTTAGTTAGATATACTTTTTCCCTTCTATTCTCTCCTCTGTTAGTTAGATATAGTTAATTTGTCCTTCTATTCTTTCCTCTGTTAGTTAGATATAGTTCATTTGTCCTTCCATTCTCTCCTCTGTTAGTTAGATATAGTTAATTTGTCCTTCTATTCTCTCTTCTGTTAGTTAGATATAGTTCATTTGTCCTTCTATTCTTTCCTCTGTTAGTTAGATATAGTTCATTTGTCCTTCTATTCTTTCCTCTGTTAGTTAGATATAGTTAATTTGTCCTTCTATTCTTTCCTCTGTTAGTTAGATATAGTTAATTTGTCCTTCTATTCCTTCCTCTGTTAGTTAGATATAGTTAATTTGTCCTTCTATTCTTTCCTCTGTTAGTTAGATATAGTTAATTTGTCCTTCTATTCTTTCCTCTGTTAGTTAGATATAGTTAATTTGTCCTTCTATTCTTTCCTCTGTTAGTTAGATATAGTTAATTTGTCCTTCTATTCTTTCCTCTGTTAGTTAGATATAGTTCATTTGTCCTTCTATTCTTTCCTCTGTTAGTTAGATATAGTTAATTTGTCCTTCTATTCTTTCCTTTGTTAGTTAGATATAGTTAATTTGTCCTTCTATTCTTTCCTCTGTTTGTTAGATATAGTTCATTTGTCCTTCCATTCTCTCCTCTGTTAGTTGAATACACCTCATTTTTCCTCCCATTCTCTCTATTGGTTCTATACAGTTTCTCTTCCCTCCCACCTTCCCCTCCAGCATTAGTTCAATCTTTTAGTTCATCCCCTTTCATCGTCTCCCTCGTCCCTCCTCCATAATTAACGTCCATTCATCCCCTTCCCTTTCTCACTAGAGCACCACAAGTTTCACCTCCACTCCCCACGTGCCGTCTCTTCCTTTACAGTCCAAGGGGTCACGTCAGCCCAAAAGCATCAGCACGTAGTCAGCCTAAACGTGGGTCGTGTTAGGCAGATTGGACTGGTGTGTAGCATAATAAACCAGTTCAGACCACACGATGAATCACACACACACACACATGTATCCGTATGTGATGCAATATCGATGTAGACAGAGGCTCTTCATCCATATACAGACATACATAATGAGATGGTTACATATAATTAACCTACACAAGAGACAGTATGAAAGAGACAGTGAGGAAAAATAAGACAGTAAAAAAATAATAATAATAATAATAATAAACACATTGACAGTGGTAAAAAAAAAAAAAATCAACCTACACTGCCTGCAATAATAAAATAAAATAAAATAAAATAAAAATAATAAAAAAAAAGTGCAGAAAAAAACCCAGTAAGACAGCAAAAAAAAAATAAATAAATAAATAAAATAAAATAAAAAATAAATAAATAATAAGATGACATAAACTCAACGGTATATAAGAAAAAAATGTATATATAAAAAAAATAATCATGACAAACACAAACCATTATATCTCTAAACCAGCTCATTATTTCCCACTCTCGGGAATAAAAAACAAAACAGTCACAGAACCAACCAATGGACCCCAGGACAATACCACACACACACACACACACACACACACACACACACACACACACACACGCCAGGGGGAGAGTCACATCATACAATTACTATATGCACAAAAACCACCACGACAAGGACATCAGGTACAACACTAATCTGTTAACCATTTCCTCTTAAAGCAAGGAGGCAAGATTATGTCCAGCACGTGACCACCACCACCACCACCACGAAGATAACCAATGAGACGGAAATAAAAGTTTGTGCAATACAGTGACAATGGGGAAGTAAGCGCAGCATGCAGTCCACCTCCATGAATCACCAGGTAAGTAGGTGTGAGTGAGTATGCCGTAACTACATTCCTCGCTCGTTAGTGTTCGGTTTGTCCTGTGTTGTGTAAGTGGCAATTTCCTGTTGTTATCTTTTCGATCGGGATAAGGTCGGCAATTTATGTATAGCATTTCCTTTATGTTTGATTAATTTCCCGAACTGTCTGGTGTTTTTTTTAAATAATACTAATATTTCTACTACTATTATTACTACTACTACTACTACTACTACTACTACTAATACAGAAGTCACCCAAGTCAAATATGATCACACAAACAAGCCTCATAATCTTGACCTATTTGCTGGGACACACTACCTCACCCAACCTATTCCTGTTTACATTAATTTTCTCTTTACCCAGTAGTAGGTAGTAGCATCGCCCTGCCTTGCCTTCACCTCATTCTGGCGTTGTGGTGACGTGAGTATCCGCAGTTCAAGACGAAGGACAGAAATAACGTCATCCAGCTAATCATGACAGTGTAGAGGTCAACAGAACACAAGTGGCGAGGCTTTCCCCTTGAAACACTACAGGAAGTGGCAACCTTGACCCTAGCCAGCATGGGAAAAAGGATCAAGCTACACACACACACAGTCGAGTCTCACGCACATCCTCCAAACTTCCCCGCGTCCTCACCCCGGCAGCGTCACCAAATGCTGTGCCACGTCAAAACAACATGCAAGGGCCAGCAGAGAGGAAGTCGAGGCCCACGTAATGAAGCCTGGCTGGCATCTGACTGGGGACTTGCAGCATAGGAATGTTCCGGCCTCGTAAAATACCAGCTCATAAATGTCTGGATCAATGCTGAGCCTCGCGGGGAAGCGTGTGATCCCCAGGAAGGCAGTGAGGCGCTCTGTATGGATTATTAAAACGGGCTACATCACGTTACACGAGAGAGAGAGAGAGAGAGAGAGAGAGAGAGAGAGAGAGAGAGAGAGAGAGAGAGAGAGAGAGAGAGAGAGTAGAGGAGAGAGAGAGAGAGAGAGAGAGAGAGAGAGAGAGAGAGAGAGAGAGAGAGAGAGAGAGAGAGAGAGAAGAAAAAAAACAGGTGGGAGTAACGAAAGCTAACATGCCGATCACTTTCACAAGTTTGAGCGGGCCTTAACAAGAGCCGACGCCATAAAAGAGTGAGTAAGGAGCTTGAAGAGGTCTGTGGAAGCCGAGAGAATGGTGGGGAGGGAGGTGAAGGAGGGAGGGAGGTGGGGGCAGACCGAGGCGTACTGGAGGGTGCTGGAGGAAGAGTGAGAGGCAGAAGTGAATGATCAGAGACAGAGGAGGTAATGGTTAGTGGCGATGAGTAAGCACCCTAAAGGCTTACCACATACTCTTAAACATGGAGAGGCATCATATTTATGTTATACGCTATGGGCAGTAGAAAGATGATGACAGTGATGAAGATAATGATGATGGTTTGAATTATATAGTCTGTGTGTCTTGATTCTTAACACATAGTAAAGAAATAGATAAACCTTAGATTAGTACCACACCCACGATACACGGATACACATATACTGTTATAACTCGATCTCAATTCTTCTCCAACCCAGCGGTGTGAGGTGGCAGGCTCCGGCAGGACTCACAAGCGATTCAAACCAGATGAGTTCATGATGACTACACGATGAATGGAAAAGGAAGGCAGAGGTGATCAACGGTGACTTTGAGAATGTAATAATTAAAAACAAAATGATAAAAAGGATGCAACAAGTAAAGGGTGATAAATGACTATAATAACATCAACAGGAACAAAACAATCATTAGAACAACAGAAGCACCAGCAAGAAGAAGAAAACGGAAGAGGAAGAAGAACAAGAACAAGAAGAAGAAAGACTACACTCCTTAGGGACGCCAGTGGAAAACAACACAAGTTAAAAACAAAAAACCACCACCACCACCACCACTACCATCACAACAACAACAATAACAACAACAACAATCAATCAATGAGGACGTCAGCGGAAAAGAAAAAAAGTGTGAGGGGATGAGGAGGAGGAGAGGTGAGGAGGGGAGGCGAAAAACGGGCAGCATGACAAGGAAGACAGGAGTAAAAAGCAGAGGAGCGTGTTTGGGATTGCAGGGGCAGGGCAGGGCAGGGTAGGGTAGGAGCAGGGCAGGGCAGGGTAGGGTAGGGACAACGGACGTCACAGCAACGCCGATACCTTCCTCCACACACACACACACACACACACACATACACACACACAAAGCCGAGGATGGCGTGATAATGTTCTCTTCTTCCACATTTTATACAACACGATGCGATTTTTTTTCACCCTTATGGTTTTTTTTTTTAATATACAATCACCACTTTTCTTTTTTACTGCACTGAAAATATACGTAAAAGTTGCAATACCTGTTTGTTGTTTTCATGAGTCATTATTTAAGAGTTAAAATAGAAAAAAGAAAACAGATTGGAAGGAAATACTGAAATGATATGTTGGGAAGCGTTTAGACAGCTTGCATCATCATCATCATCATAATAATAATAATAATAATAATAAAAACTTGCAATCTGTTTCAAGTCTAAATTACTACACTTCATCAATCAGTCCACATTCTTGCTCTGCTGTCGTTACTTCCTTCCTTCCTTTCTTCTTTCTTTCTTCTTTTCTCCTTCTTACATTTATCTTTTTAATCCTCCTGAACGATCTCAATAACTCGTACCCGTTGCCTCCTTTACCTTGCGCAAGCCTCCTCCTCCTCCTCCTCGGTTATTCATTTCCTTTCTTTCATTTTCATTGATATCTATCTCATCACATTTCAGCGACATTTTTCCTTTTTTTATTCTTCTCTCTGTGTGCGTGTTTTAAATCTCTCTCTCTCTCTCTCTCTCTCTCTCTCTCTCTCTCTCTCTCTCTCTCTCTCTCTCTCTCTCTCTCTCTCTCTCTCTCTCTCTCTCTCTCTCTCTCTCACGTCCTCCTTTAGCAACACCTCTTCACTTTATCACAGCAACCTTCACCCTCCCCCTCACGTCACCCCCATCTCACCCTACCCTCCCTAAGCCTAAGCCTACCTGGACCTACACTGTCAACACCTTTATGCAACTCCCTCGGTGACAGGTGAAGGTAAGGTAAGGGTGTATGAGGCAGCACAATGAAGCATCACTACAAAGAGAGGAGGAGGAGGAGGAAGAAGAAAAAGAAGAGGAGGAGAAGGAAAGAACAAGGGGATCATTTTGTAGGATTCAGATGCTATTTATAACTTAACCCAGAGTAAGAGGCTAACATATATTCTCTCTCTCTCTCTCTCTCTCTCTCTCTCTCTCTCTCTCTCTCTCTCTCTCTCTCTCTCTCTCTCTCTCTCTCGTTCTCAATCTCTCTATCTCACCCCTTCACGCCCTCTGTCGCTAACCCCGGATCGGCCAAGGTCGCTATCTGGTGGGGGTCTGCCTGTCCCAGCTCGTCCTTGGGGGTCTCACTTCCTAGCCCAGATTCCCCGCTGCTCCCAGACAACGCCTAGCATGTGGCTTCATTAGAGGCACGACTGGGCGGCTTTCATCACTACGACGACAAGCTGGCTGGCTGGCTGGGTGAGGTGGGTGTGGTATGTGGGTGGGTGGGTGGGTGAGGCAGGATGAACTGACACTCTAACTTGATTTTTTTTGTTTTGTTTTTTTGTACAGGTAGGTTAAATAGAGAGATCCTGTCAAACTTGTTCATGTCCTGAGAGGTAGGTTCATGTTTATGTGTGTGTGTGTGTGTGTGTGTGTAGGACAGGGAGCATATTGAACTATTAAGTGTGTGGGTGGGTCTCTCTCTCTCTCTCTCTCTCTCTCTCTCTCTCTCTCTCTCTCTCTCTCTCTCTCTCTCTCTCTCTCTCTCTCTCTCTCTCAAATGGACAGATGAGTTGAATTAAATGTTTCTTTTTGCTGCTGTTGCTATTATTAACATCCTGGTGTGTGTGTGTGTGTGTGTGTGTGTGTGTGTGTGTGTGTGTGTGTGTGTGTGTGTGTGTGTGTGTGTGTGTGTGTGTGTGAATGAGGAAGAGTAAGAGAGAGAGAGAGAGAGAGAGAGAGAGAGAGAGAGAGAGAGAGAGAGAGAGAGAGAGAGAGAGAGAGAGAGAGAGAGAGAGAGAGAGAGAGAGAGAGAGAGAGAGTGTGAAGGAGAAAGTCTTATAAAACAGTTGCATTAGAAGAATTTCAAGAGGGGAAAAAAATTGGGTAAAAAAACAAGAAGAACCAAGGAGGACATTTTTTTTTTTATAATAATACTTGAAGTTTGAAGAAGACGAAAAAAGCTGTTCTGTTTCCCCTCCTCCTCCTCCTCTTCCTCCTCCCCTCACTTGATGTTTCCCTTGATTAAAAGCTAAGATCTCGTTACACCACTGAGCTACTACGTCTGTCAACGCTCTCTCTCTCTCTCTCTCTCTCTCTCTCTCTCTCTCTCTCTCTCTCTCTCTCTCTCTCTCTCTCTCTCTCTCTCTGCATCAATATCACCACATTCTATCCCCTTTCATCCCCTCTCATCACCATGCTTCACATAACACACACACACACACACACACACACACACACACCCACACACACACACACACACAAGTACTTCATAATTCAACCCGTACTTACACAACTTTTCCAAATACTTTTCTTCGCCGTTTTTTTCCTATTTAAGTATTAAGTGACAACGCAATCCCAGCGGACACAACTCAGCCTTTAATGACACGGTGGTAATAAGGCTTTAAATGCTGTACTTACGTTAACTTATCAATCATTTATACACACCACTCTGAGTACTCTTGTGAAAAAGGTAATTAGACCTAACTACCATCCTTCTCATTCCCTCCTTAATAGCACTAATAACACGCTGGTAACAAGGCTTTACTACTGTGTACTTATGTAACTTATCAATCCCTTCTACACCAATCTGGGTACTCAGGTGGATAGGCAATTAGATCAAATTACCTCCAATTAAGGGCAGTAGTGTTAATTAATAGTCTTTAATAGCACTACAGTCGTTAAGGTGTGGTAGTTAGCAGACATGATGGTGCATTAAATAGACCTGGGTGGTATTCTGTCACCTATATAGGCCTCTCTGGCATCCCTCACTGGAAGCTTTAAAGGACCACTAAGACCACCAGCACCACCCAGGATCCTGCCAGAGTCCGATCGATATCCTAAAGCTGCAAGCATACACGCCCTTACCCCCCCCCCACTCACCTCCCCTCACCCTCCCTTCCTTCCCTCCCTCACTTTCATCCGCTCTCTTCTTCAACCTCCCTCCCCCAGCGCTCTCTCTCTCTCTCTCTCTCTCTCTCTCTCTCTCTCTCTCTCTCTCTCTCTCTCTCTCTCTCTCTCTCTCTCTCTCTCTCTCTCTCTCTTCCCCTTTCCCCCTTGCAGCCTCTCGCTCAACGCCCCTCCCTCCACCCCTCCCCCTTCTTCCTGGATTCGAGTGACCTTCCTTGACCTCTAGTAATGCAAGCTGAGACCCAAGTTTACCATGGAGGCCGCAGGAGGCTGGTGACTGGAGGCGAGCACAAAGGAGTACAAAGGAAGGACAGACAGCTGGTGTGTGAGAGGACAATGTGAAAGTGCGTTGGTTCTGGTACTGTGTTGTTGTTGTTGTTGTTGTTATTGTTATTATTATTATTATTATTATTATTATTATTATTATTATTATTATTGTTGTTGTTGTTGTTGCAATTTTTTTTTATCTTGTTTGATTGCGTCCTCTCTTTATGCGTTTTTGCTGAATAAACAAATAATTAGATAAAAAAAAAAAAAGTATAAAGTGAATGAATGAGTAAAAAAAATGCAAGAAATGAGAAGAACAGGAAGAGGAAGAGCAAGAGGAGGAGGAAAAGGAGGAGAAACTTGCCTTCACGTAACGACACCATAAGGAAGAAAGTTTCCCTTACTATTCCTGCAGCTGAAGAAAACGTCCACTCTCTCTCTCACTCTCTCTCTCTCTCTCTCTCTCTCTCTCTCTCTCTCTCTCTCTCTCTCTCTCTCTCTCTCACCTATAAACACATACACACAAGAAGACTAATAAGAATACATTTTTGTGACTGCCACGTTGGACTCAAGTGTGTGTTTGTGGCAGTGAGTGTTTGTGGCAGTGTGTTTGTGGCAGTGAGTGTTTGTGGCAGTGTGTGTTTGTGGCAGTGAGTGTTTCCTTGCTCCTGAGGGTCACTTGGTTGGCTCGGGACCTGAACTTTAAGCGTCGTGACTACACTTGAAACATTCAGTTACTTTACCTTGATACACTGTTGAAAAGATTCTACCTTTTACCGGGAAGTATACAGACCACCGCACAACAGCACACAATACAAGCAACAAGTTCACTGAATACTTCAAGATACCTTAGGTGCTATCTACTTTAAATAGTGTTACACAAGCAGACAGCACTGTAACATATTTCTGGTAGCATTAAAAACTAAAGTAGCAGACCGATGTGAAGTGTTTTGTCTCCTGTCATAACATCAGGAGGAAGACAGACGCAGCTGCATAGTGTTAGCCTTCACACGCAACATTTGGTTCACCACAATCAGGTTACCGCTATGAATGAAGGTAAGAGTTAAGTTAAGGGCAATACAAGCACGGTGGATGACTCTTCAATGGTAATTTACATCTTCTTGACTCTTTTATCTGTGGTGGATTCTAACATCTTTCCCAACGCACACGGACCACTGTGGCACTCAAGTTGGCACAGTTTTCCTTGGTGAGGTTCCCCCAGCAGCAGCCCTTTAAGGAAGGATGAACGGCAAGCTAAACTGCGCACCTTCTGCCCCGCCTCAAGCTGGAACAATGCAATCACAGAGTAGTGGCCGCAAATGTTGGACTCGAGACCACTTTGGTTGACAACACGAACCGCGAGAACACGCACACAAAACCTACTTCAAAAAATGCACTCAAGCAACACACTCAACATTCTGATTCCATCTCTCAACTATTCATTCATTGGTATCCTTACATTATCAAATAACGTATCAATATATATATATATATATATATATATATATATATATATATATATATATATATATATATATATACACATATATAATTCTAAGAACAACACGCCTGGTTAGAAAGAAAATCCAAGGTTCCAAAGAACAATTCCTTGACAGGCAGTACGGGCGGCCTTGTCTTAGAAACTTGATCGGCGCATGCGTGGTGGGCGAAGGGCAACGCAGCCTCCCTAGTCTCGTCATACCAGACCCACGGAATTTTCCATACCTAACTCTCTCTCTCTCTCTCTCTCTCTCTCTCTCTCTCTCTCTCTCTCTCTCTCTCTCCACCATCGTTTCCTCCTCTTCAGCACACAACTACAACAACAACACTTTCGGAAGATAAAAATTGTTCCTCGCACAGACCGGGATACTGTCCGCTACTTGGCGCAGTTTATACCACTCACCATGTTCTGTCTCATTTACCGTTTGCCTGTCTGTCTCAGTGAATCCAATTACCTGTCTGTGTGGGAGTCTATATATACACACCTGTCTGTCTGTTTGTCTCATTATATCCAGTTACCTGTACGTCTGGGAGTCTATATATATACACACCTGTCTGTCTGTCTGTCTGTCTCATTGTATCCAGTTACCTGTCTGTCTGGGAGTATGTGTATGTATGTGTGTATATATATATATATATATATATATATATATATATATATATATATATATATATATATATATATATATACACACACCTGTCTGTCTCAGTGTATCGGGTTACCTGTCTATCTGCTTTCATCTGCCGTCCCCCACACCAGCACACCGTCTAGTCCTCTCCCTCTGCCATTTACGTCTGATAAAGCGTGAGTTATGCTTCACTCAGCCAGCCAGCTCTTCATCCATGCATCTCGTGTCTTGGAAAAGTACCATTCTCTCATTCTCTCTCTCTCTCTCTCTCTCTCTCTCTCTCTCTCTCTCTCTCTCTCTCTCTCTTTTTTTTTACTTCAACAACAAACACATCAAATGCACGACAAAAAATAATGGTTACTCGCACGAAGGTTTTTGTCTAGACCGGGGAGCCCCATTCCCCCCTCACCCCCTCCTGCCTCTTAGCAGTCATCCACCTGCCATGTTTCCTTCCCTGGTAATGGATGAGTCAAACATATTACCGAGCCAATACAAGCAACCGTCGGGAAGTTTCAGGAACGGTGATGGATATGATGCTGGTGAGGCTGCCACGTCGGAGTACAAACAGGTATTTACACTTAACTCTTGTCTGTTTTCATGAAGCGTAATGACTCAAGGAGGTAGTAGATTAAGATGTCATTGAGGGGTTAAAAAAAGAAGAAGAAAAAGCTATGCCATTTACAATGAGTAATAATAATTTAAATGCATCATCAACCTTGTATTGAAGTTCTCCATTACGTGTGATTAGCCTTGCAGTCTGCTTGAATAATTACTTCACAGCGACGATATTCAATAACTGATGTCATTCATTCTATTACAAGCGAGTGACAACATGCAACGTAATAAATTCCTTCTGTATACCTTGCACAGGCTAATAACAGGCTTTGGATTGGCACGACGGTTACAATAGTGAATGCAGTCATGGAAGAATATGAAGGGAAACACATGAGTGAGTGGGTCAAGCCGAGCACCGAGCACCGAGCAGCCTTGTGTAAGTGTGAACAAGATGGTGACCTTGAGAGCAGGCTCCTTAGATGTATGCATGAGGATGACAGATGGTGTTGAATCTACAAAAGTTGTCTTGTGTAGGACGGCTGACCTTTAGCAGTCTCCTTATAAACTGAATCTAGTGAAAGCAATGTTTCCATGATGACTTAAGATTGGAAAGCTATAGATTTCAATAAAGCAAACAGGCAGACAAGGCAACAACAATCTTCCCAAATTTGTTCACCTCCTCCCCACATAAAACTAAAACGCAAAATTGGAAAGGTTAACGCAGATTTATATCAAACAAATAAATAAATAAAATAACGATAAACAAAAATCTTAACCTCATTGCAAATATATTGTTGGTGAATTCTCAGGTGAATTACAAAAGATGATTTAGCAGCTTAAGAAAATAAATATATAAATGTACACAAAAATAAATAAAAAAAAAGTCTTGAAATGGGTCGATAGGTAACCAGAAAATAAACCCAAGAACTAAAGTTGTATCTAGATAATGTTAAGACAATTAAAGATCCGTCTACTAGGAACAAACATATATGACAAACAACAAACACATCAGCGAGATAACAAAGGCACAAACATGCAGTGTAATACTTGAATAAACACTGTAACACCATCACCAATCCACCTCACCTTACGCACACACACACACACACACACATACAATTAACGTACAAGTTTAAACCTAACAACACAAACAATTAAAGACTACTATTAGGAAACACTGAAGCACATCATGAATAAGAAGAAAAAAAAGTAGGTTACAAGCAGAATATAATTAATTTGACAATAGTACAAGACGTAGGACTAATGACACGTAAAAAAGACATATAGGCAACTAAGGCAAGGCAAACGAAGATAAGGCAGACGATAGAAGATGGAATGCTGACCATTGCTTGCCTCCATCCCCATGTGAGGCCTAAGCATTTGTGGGTTCTAACTGTTATTTCTGGTTCTATCCTGCTGGTCTGCCTGCTTAGCTTGCCTGTCCTCCCTACCTACCTGCCTGCCTGTTTGTCCCTCAAGGTAAGACGCAGCTGCCCTCACGGTTTAATGCATGTGTTTCAGGGCCTCATGTGTGTGTGTGTGTGTGTGTGTGTGTGTGTGTGTGTGTGTGTGTGTGTGTGTGTGTGTGTGTGTGTGTGTGTGTGTTACGTTTCCACTTCACTTCACAACTTCACACATCTGCATCCACCCTGCTCCCTGCCTCTGTCCCTTCCTCCCTCCCTCCCTCACGCACAAACTTTCACCTTTGCTCACACTAACTTGGTATTCCTGCGGCCTCGTGTGTCTCGTACTCGATCGGCGGGAATTTCGGTCACACTCACATATTTCAAGTCCCCGAAAAAAGCTTCCATTTGCTTCCCGTTTCGTCTCATCGCAGACTTGACGTATATCTCTGCTTCCCTCCCTTAGCCTGACCCTGACACCTTTATGCTCGTTTTGGGAGGGACTATTATTATCATATTCCGAATGTATATATGCGTCTCTCTCTCTCTCTCTCTCTCTCTCTCTCTCTCTCTCTCTCTCTCTCTCTCTCTCTCTCTCTCTCTCTCTCTCTCTCCAACACCCCCTTGAGTCCGTTCTGTATGTCCTTTTTCCCTCTCATCGGCAGCTCCCACGTGTCTCTCACCATGACGCAATCTTCCAACTCTCCCTCCCTCACTCACTTACTCTCAATTCTCCTCACACTTCTCCTCACACTTCACGGTACAAAGAGTGCGTGACGTCACCATGAGTACGCAATACCAAGTGAGTGTGAATGGTTAGCGAGTGAGTGTCTTGTCTTGTCCTGGTTAGCCCACTCACTATACAAAGGGGGGGACTCAGTGTTTTCATACCCAGGAATGTACGAGAATAGCCGTCTCATGTACGATAGCAAAAGGACTAACTGATTATAGTTGAGGATTATAATGTTTGATTGTGTAGATATTATCACAACAATGCATAGACGTTTTAAGTATATGAAAATTTACGAGAAAAAAAAAAATCCAAACACAGTATGTAATCATCAAATTGTAATGGTAACCAAATGAGATGAATTGAACACATGAACTATTTTTTCTGTTCACATTCTAAAAGTTATACACGTAACATTTCCTGTGACTTGTTTGTTTAACTGAGACGCTTCACAGTAGAGGACAGACAGGCGAGATGACGGCGGCTGTTTCTAGAACATTCCCAGCCTTCTGTCCGCGCCGTCCCTGCATGCGGCCACCAGACAGCCAGAGGGAAGGGAGGAGAGGAGAGGAGAGGAGGGGAGGGTGACAGAGGGGGGGTCAACACCAGGATGAGTCACCAACCGCGGAGAAAGATCCAGAAAGCGAAAATAACCACCAATGATATATAAGGTTACATTACCGGTGTTTTAGTGAAGCTTTTCTCATGACAAACACAAAAACAAGTCACATGTTACAACACAACGTCACACCATAACATAATCGTCTGCCTTTCCTGCTTCGTTATCATTGAATTGCGTGATTTGTGTTTGAATCGATGTGTCTGACGCCAGGAAGGAAAGAGGAAGGAGAGAGAGAGAGAGAGAGAGAGAGAGAGAGAGAGAGAGAGAGAGAGAGAGAGAGAGAGAGAGAGAGAGAGAGACAAACATTTTTCTCGCTTAGTAATCAAATTTTCAAGTGTATGTAAGCATGTTGTGGTAATCACACGTGTCCTTGAAGGTTGGTTATGTCTCGTGTAAGTATCACTGATCTTTGCCCTCCCGCCCACGCCTCGCCTGCATGATTACTTCCCCCCCCATCCCCACCCGATTAAATAAAGGAGGTGATAACACAACCGCTATCTACCACCACCACCACAATCATCACCACCACTACAACCACCACCACCACTACTGTCCTCACGTTCTTGTATAATTCTAAGTTGATAACGCAAAGAGGACAGACAACTCGGCATATTTTTACCCCTGAGTGGTACATACTCAAGTTTTTACTCATAGTACATCAACAACGGAAACAAACATAATGGTGATAATGGTAGTAGTAGTAGTAAACAACAACAACAACAACCATCACCACCAACTGTATGTTCACCGCTAGCCACTTGGTAACAAACACTCTAAAATAATCCTATCATTACTCACTACCGACACACACACACACACACACACCCACGGCACCCCATTGTTCAGCTTTAGACCAACACTTGCTTTCCTTCCCGAGCCACAAAGCCACGAGAAGGAAGCATCGAGTGCAGCACCTTGCCCCACACACGCCAGGTGGTGCTGATAACAAGGCTCAACACACCATCACGCCACACCAACTGCACGCAACACCACGCCGGATCTCACGCACAATACTACACACACACACACACAAGTACACCCTTGACCACGTAATTTTTAAAGCATTCCGTTGATATACAGTAACTCATGTCTTTTGAACTGTCTTGAGGCAGGAGCGTAATTATTTTGGGATTATTATTATTATTATTATTATTGCAGTTAATGGATGCTGCTGCTGCTGCTGCTGCTGCTGCTGCTGCTGATGATGGTGATGCTGCTATTACTGCTACTCGTATTAATAGCAGAAAAGTAGCAATGATGAAAATACTACTACTACTACTACTAATAATACTACTACTACTAATAATAATAATGATAATAATAATAATAATAATAACCAATGTTGGCGTGTGATAGACGTACTGTGAGGACAAAAAATATAAAAAAAAGAACATCACTACTTACACTGTACAACAATGACTCCCTTGACAATTCCAGCCTAGGAAGGACGAGCTGCGGGACTTACAATTGCTACCACGTGCTGACCTTCGGCCTATACAACACAGTGTATCAATACTAGGAACTGAGTTGTGTCGCAAGCAACGTCATCAATAAATGTGATGAGTTTATCCTGAGACTCTACTCGTAACTGTCTCCACTTAAGACGTATTTTAGTCATATAGTTTAAGTCTCATTATAAAATTATATATACATTCATTCACCAATCAGTGCAGAAAAGGTTCAAAAATAAATTATTCAAAGATTCAGATCAAATCGTAAAACCACTTAAATTAGCATTCTTAAGAGAGACGAAGGGTGCGAGCTGACCTGATGGAAGTGTTTAATAAGTGAAAGGGTTTAATTAAGGTGATAGCGTAAGGTAATTATATCAAATGAGCAGGTCAGGATTAATAATAACGACTATTGGTTAAATTAGGCAATATTAAAAAAAATTATTATATAAGATGTTTTGTGAGTTGTATAAATGTGAGTGTTAGTAGCCAAGTGGAGGAGGAGTAGAGTACAAGGAAGACTTTTAAAGGAGGAGGAAGGACAGATGAGGGTGACAAGGGAGTAGTATAATGTTGTATACGAGTCGCCTTGTGTGGGAGAAATTGCCTTTTGCAGTGTCATGATAATATTGTCGTGTTTTTGTGTTCAGTGTTAGGGAGGTGAAATCAATATAACAAAACAATATTACAAAGTGAAGTGTAATCTCAAACCCAACGTAATCTGATATGCTAACCTGGAACTGTGCAATGTTTTGTGTGGAAACATTTTGTAAAACTTGTAGCGAGAAATTGTTGTATATACTCTTGTGACAGATACAATTGTGCAAGATTCAGAATGATGATGATGACGATGACAATGATGATAACGATGATGATGACACAGACGGCGACGACGATAACGACAAAAATAGTACCAACATGAAGGCGACAACAATGATGCAACAAGGAGGAAGATGGAGAAGAATGTCACGAGTAGACAAAAAAGAAAGAAAAAATATCAAGGCGAGAAGGACATGGGATGGAGGTGACGGGAGGAAGCGCAGGGAGACAGATGGATGGGATTTGGGGGAGGGAGAGAGGGAGGGAGAAGGGAGGAGGAAGGGAGACTGTAGGGACCAATGGTGAGGTAGAACTGAGGTAGGAAAATGGTGCAAGGTGGGGTAGGGTGGGGAGAGGGGGTGGAGTATACAGTGTGGGAGAGACGCAGAGGAGGTGAGGTGAGGTGACAGGACAGCAGCGGAGACCCCACAGACACACGGAAACTGAAGGGAGTTACGGTACCTGAACACGCTATTACTACCTGACCTTTTTGTGACTTGTCTGATTCAAGTCTGGCTGCGGACGTAAACATTTTGGGGGAGCGAGAGAGAGCGAGAGCGAGAGAGAGAGAGAGAGAGAGAGAGAGAGAGAGAGAGAGAGAGAGAGAGAGAGAGAGAGAGAGAGAGAGAGAGAGAGTGTGTGTCTGAGCCGTGAAATGTATAAATAAACAGGCAGGTAAACAGGATAGAGAGAGAGAGAGAGAGAGAAAGCTTGTGAGAGACCAACATCAAAATAAACACAGAACCAACCACCTTATTTACAACCTACATATACTTTAAAGCGGAAAATTCCACCCATGAACAACATACATACAAGCTTCCAACCCAGACGCATGAATACTGCAAATTATTACTACAGCCATCCTTTGAGTGTTTTAACTTGGCGTATATATTGTCGATCAGAAGTTCCATATCGGTGGCCACACTCTGCCCGCTTCCACAGTTATAGAAGAGGCGGTGCAGTGTGTATTGAGGACAGATGTTGGTGAAGTGAGGTTTTCCCAGCGGTGTCGTTGAGAATGTGAGGGAGTGGCATGTGTGTACGTTCTCAAGGTCATGACCATTTATATAACGCTGCTGTCTTTCACGCAGCTGAGATAGATATATTAGATAGACAGATAGAAAGATAGATATATAGAGTGTGTGTCTATCCTCCAATATTAAAGAATCGTACATGTTTATTTACTAATTCAAGTCATGCATACTTCAATGAGCATGACAAAGTAGAACCAAACATTCAGGAACTGCATATGAGAGATCAAGATTCAAGCTGAGCAGTAACTAAAGCTCTACTGCTATTCTGAAGATCAATATTCCCTTTGGCTGTGAGAGGAGAGAGAGGGGACGGCGGTCACATGGGACTCAAAACATTACACTAGACAGCACATTTTATCTCAACCTCCCTCCCTCTTGTATGGAAATGAGCAACAGGCAGGTAGGTAGGTAGGTAGGTGGTGGTGGTGACAGGGGAAGGGCAGGGGTAATGGAGTGGATGGCAGGGAGGGAGAGAGGTTTGCAGGGACCAGGAAAGAGAAGGAGCAGATGTGAAGAGAGTGAAGTTAGAGTGGCTTTGGACAACACCCCTTTATGTGAGGATGGATGTCTGGGTCAAGTCGCCTGTACGCCCGCCCGCCCGCCCGCTCACCCTCACATACACCTTAAACACACACACACACACACACACAACACACACACACACACACACACCACAACACAAGGCGCACAATACACCAGCCTCAAAGTAGGTCAGTCACTTCGTATGCCTCCCAACATTAAACAGCCATCCCACCACTCCACTACCACCTCCCGCCCCTCCACCACGGCCCCCACCTCTCCACTACCACTACCTCAGCTCCCTTCCTCCTTCCTCCTGCCTCCACCAGCACTCCCAGCCTTCCATTTCCAACAGCAGAGCCCCGCCCCTCCTCCCATCACCACCACCAGGACACGTCACACACATGCTCGCCTGGGTTCGGTATATCAACTTTCGTCACTCCTTCCATCATCATCAACATCAACAACAACAACAACAACCTCACCCTGTCTGTCTGTCCTCCTGCTTCGCTTTGCTTTTATCATATTTTATCTATCATCACTACGTATCTAAAGGTCAATACTCCATAGACAGAAAAAATAACTTAATTTGACTTTTTTTTTTCTCTCTCTCTTTTTACACACGTGTGAAAATTATACTGACGGAAATAAATGAAAGTTTGCTACGTTGTTGTTCTTAGACTATACTACAACAACACTTATTTATACGAAGCAGTGTCATGGCCGAGGCTCAGCCCACCACCATACCTTCCATCCATCCATCATCTATCTCTCTGCACATGCGTCAAGGGAAACTTTCCTATCCACGCCTCACTCCTCGCCGCCCCGTCCCTGCCACCACACTCATCCCTTAACTAATACCACCTTATTCCACCCTTTTCCCAACATCTGCTTCCACTTACTACACCCACACACACACACACACACACACAAACACACACACTGCCCTAATTCTTGCCCTTCCCCTGCCACCCTCCCACCACACGTGTTCCTCTTCCACCCCCCCCCCACATCCATAAAAAGGTGTAGATCCCCCTGTCAGTGCTTCATCAAGTGTGTTTGTGCTTCCTTTACAAGTCACTTTCTGCTGTTTAAGTGTTTATTTCAGAACTAATATGCTGTATTCTTACAAACACTCACTCAACCAACATCGAGTTTTCAATACCTAATAAAATACCTAAATAAATAATAACCACTTTATGACTAACCGTTTATGATGTAACACCCGTAAAAAAATAGTTACATATATATATATATATATATATATATATATATATATATATATATATATATATATATATATATATAAACTTGACGGGGACATGAATCGTCTTATACAACCACAGAGCAAAGATTAACATGCATTATTTTTTCCTCGCTAACTTTTCTTATATAATTTGTTCCTAAGAGCGTGACCACAGAGAGCCACGCCACACTAAGCCTCCACCCTACCCACGCTCCTCCATCCTCTCCACGCCCCCCCTCCACCCTCTCCACGCCCCACCAGGCACACCAAGGAAACACATCAGTACTTACACGACGAGCAGTGAGCTGGAAGACCCAACTTGGTGTCCTTACCTGGAAGAGAGAAGAAGGAGAGGCAGAGTTAGGTGTGTGGGGGTTAATGTGGAAGGGAAAAGGTGGTGGGTTTAAAAACTGGTCACCCACACACACACACACACACACACACACACACACCACGGTTCATCTGGGATACTCACGCACTATAAATAAAGTATGAAGTCTGATTTCAACACAAATTGCATCAGATATTCATTGCCTCAACCATTTTTGTAATAGTAATAGTAATAACAATAATAATTATAATAATGATAATAATAATAATAGTAATTATAATAATAATAAATTAATTTCATACCTAATCTGTTTACCATCATACGTGGCGTGACAGGCTATTAATTTTCTAGTCTAATAATTATAGTGATGATGATGATGATGATTATAAAAAAGATGACGATGATAGTGATGACGATAACGATGATCGCATAACAACAACAAATCTTTACACTAATAACATGATCAATACAACAACAAATCAAGGAAGTACATAAGTCTGAACATGACACAACATTTAGTGACGTATTTCAGGATATTCAAAATGTTTCCCTTTTCCTTTTCATTTACATATTCCTTTCCATGTTCCTCCCTGCACGTTTCCTTTCCTCCCTCAGCAAGCCTCTTCCTCTCCCTCCTGACAGCGGCTTACTAGGTGATCACACAGGTATTAAGAGCATCATATTATCATGGACAAGGTGGTGGTGGTGGTGGTGGTGGTGGTGGTGGAGGTGTGGAACAAACAGAAGACGAAAGTTAAGAGTGTCTTTTCTCTTGAAGGAGGAGAAGGAGGAGGAGGAGGAGGAGGAGGAGGAGGAGGAGGAGGAGGAGGAGGAGGAGGAGGAGGTAGTGAGGAGGTGTGGAGAGATGGAAGAAAAAAAAAGAGACAGCTGAAGGTAAGGGAAAATACGAAGGAAAGGTCAGGTATAGGTGTGTGTGTGTGTGTGTGTGTGTGTGTGTGTGTGTGTGTGTGTGTGTGTGTGTGTGTGTGTGTGTGATAAGGAGCAGGGTAGATGGCCAGCAGGAGGTGGTGTGGGGGGCGCTAGGTGAGGCAGGGAGGCGTAGGGTATGCCAGGTAGGTGGATGAGGGGAGGGGGGAGGGGGAAGGGGCGCAAGGGGAGGGGGGGGCGTAAGGGGAGGGGGGGGGGGCGTGAAGGTGAACCGCCCTGCAAGAGTTTTTGTTGAATCCAGACGCCGAGGAACACCGAGGTAACCAGCATGACACACCCTCACCTCTCTCTCTCTCTCTCTCTCTCTCTCTCTCTCTCTCTCTCTCTCTCTCTCTCTCTATCTCATCATGCAGTGTTAAAAAAGACAAAAAAAACATAAATAATAACAACACTAATAATAATGCACAGTTGAGGGACAGCAGTCATGGCGGGAGGAGATGCCTTGAGGACGTGAAAGTACAAGTATGTAACTGTGTGTTGAGGGAGGGAGGGAGGGAGGGAGGGAAGGTGGGTGGTAACACTTGGCTATACCATGATGCTGCTGAAAGATGGGTGAGCGAGGGTGGTAGTGGTGGTGGTGGTGGTGGTGATAGGGCCACACCCATACCTGCTGCTGAGTGGTGGCTGCCATTGTATAAGACCGGGACACATATAGTCAAGTCTGACAGCCGCAGGGAATGGCCTGGGTCTACCTTTATCACACGAACACAATTATGATTTCAAACAAAACCATCAATATATTTCACATCAATTATAAATCAAAGCTGCAGATCAACGTGTAAACAAACACAGCGTGGGAAGGAACATCGTGGCGTGCAGTCCACCAGTGCCTGCCCACCACCCACCCACCCACTGTGTACTGATGCAACCCACACCAGCCTGCCTTCCCGCACCCTCACGCACACACACACACATTAACACACCATTATGTAAGGCAATGCACTGGCATACCTCCTATACGTGCCTCTGAATGTAACCTGAACATAACCTTATCTGTGAGTATGGTACGTGCGACTCTGGTAACCCATGGGAGAGTAAGCAAAGTTTATAGCCATCTTTGACAGGCTGATGCTCTTCCTGCAGTTTCTCAGCAAAGAAAACTGCGTGCATTGACAACCTGACGGACAGACACAAGCGGGGATCACTATGACATAAATGGGAGAAGAGAAAATCTGACAAGTGCAAAGACGAGAAAAAACTGAGTGGAAGGAATGCCGCAGCCACGACGCAATACGTGAAATGACGCGTTGAAAAGGGGTGAGGAAGGAACCTGAGGCCATGTATGGCAGGCAATGAGAATGTGTCCCTAACTTCTTCCTTGTCCTCCTCCTATACAACTTTTGCCATCACAATCACTACTACAGCCGTTGCTCTTCCCAATGCTCCCACATCCCTGCTGTAGCGTCGCAACTAAACACACACCCGCGCCGCCGCCACCAACACCCTTCATGCGCTGCCTGCAAACACCGCCACTTTATGAATGAATATGCTTTCGTGTTTCCTTCAATCAGCAATGCTTTTATAATGACATGGCAGTATTCCCGTTATCTCGGTGACCTCTGTACCTACGTGGAGCACCTTCCTATCCACCCTTCTCATGTAACCTAATTCCAACTACAGCTTGGTTGATAAGCCAAGGGACGCAGCCAACTACGCAGTATTTAAAACCAAATCAGTGAAGTGCCCCATTGAATACGAAGGTGATGGTGTGTGTGTGTGTGTGTGTGTGTGTGTGTGTGTGTGTGTGTGTGTGTGTGTGTGTGGATGCTTTCCCTTTAAGCCTCACAGGACTGCACGTATGCCATGTGGGGAAGGAAGCAGTGCAAGGGAACGTCCTCCATTAGGGTGGGAAGGGTCATACCAGATCACACTGGTTCTACACATAGTTCCAGGAGCCCGTATTACACACACACACACACACACACACACACAATGGAAGTAGTGTATTATAACTTTGCACGCTAAACAAGACTAATAAAACAGTCACCGTCATCCCTGTACTCCCCGTGTCTTCCTCAAAAGGTGAGATTCATTACAAAATCTACCTGGATTACATGAGGAAGGAGTCACTCATATTTGAAGAGAATCCTGATAAGTGTTGCACCTCCTCCTACCCTTCCCACCACCACCACCACCACTCAGTGCGACCACGTGCTTTCTGTTTACCTCCCTCCACCACGTGCCAATATTTACTTCAACCACGTGGTCATGTTTACATCCAACCACGTGACAATGTTTACATCAACCGGTTTTCATCTTTTCCTTCCTGAATGTTTTGTGTGCTTGCTCCACGTGTTACTGGGATCACTCCAACGTATGATCTGCGTATGTGGATCGAGTAATGTGGTAACGGAATGACACGTGGTAATCATTATTTGTGTGACGTCAGCTGAGTTGCCAGTGACTGAAATTGAGCACGTGACCCGATGCAACATTACGCTCACAAAAGACAGATGACAATGAGAGAGAGAGAGAGAGAGAGAGAGAGAGAGAGAGAGAGAGAGAGAGAGAGAGAGAGAGAGAGAGAGAGAGAGAGAGAGAGAGAGAGAGAGAGAGAGTGCTACGTGAGGGCCTGAAGGTTAATTTAATGGATATCAAATGCCGTTTCATCATGATAATGAGGCTGTAACAAGATGAGACAGAAGAAATAGAGTGATGTGTGTGCATGATGGTGATGGATGGGAGGGGTGACGTGGGTGTGTGTGGTGGGGAGGAGGGGAGGGACAGAAGGGCGTCACTATTTTTATCATCTACTCTCCGTATTGCACACGCCCTAAAGTTTTTCCAGTGATGTTTCTTGCGTGTAGTGTGCTTCCTTGTGTTAAATCATGCCCTTAGGAGGCTACTTTCAGGGGTTAGGGAGGAGCACGTTATAGATGTACTGTTAAATAATTAATGAATATGCCTCTACCACCCTCAAAGCATAATTTTTCGTTAGGTAATGAGTTTATTTTACTATTATTATTTTTCAAGCAGTGTCCGCTCCATGGATGTGAATGAAAACGTAATAATTGTCATTTCTGTTCAGTACCCGAGCGTTGCGGGTCCCCAAGCTGTCTTCACCGCGCCTTGTAATGTAATACCTATCGATTCTGATCAAGTTTTTCACCATCATTATTATCATTATTATTATTATTTATTATCATTATCATTATTATTAGTAGTAGTAGTATCATTATTACTATACTACTACTACTACTACCGTCATCATCCTCCCAGTCTTCCACGTTACAGTAGGGCAGAAGAAACAAGAGCTGGGAACTTCATCTTAAGAACTTTCGTATTCCCTGTTGACCATAAACATAACTACTTCCTGGATGTCACCTCGTGCGTGGCGGACGAGACGTGATGTGCGAGAAAGGCGTTGCATCAGAGGTGACACGATGCTGGGCTTGGAAAATGTTGTCATTCTTGTTAGAATATTGTGTAAGAACGCTAAATGAACCGTCTATATAGTGGTTATTTGTGTGTTTATTGATGTTCTGGGGTAACGAAGAGACAATGTTGATATGTTAAGGTATATATTCAATCTGTATGTGATGCTTGTATATATATATCGGAAATTATGACATATTTACTTTGATAAACAATGATTCAGTGTTGTTTAAACGTCTACTCATCAGTTTGCGTAATAATAATAAAAAAAGAAGGTGAGTTAGTGAATACAGCGTGAGTTTGTGATGTCTGAATATATTAATGATTCTGTATTCTGTCTTTCCTTGCAATCAGTTCACGTTATTCTCGTCCCAACAACGACTTATGTGACAATAGAAGAGAAACACGAGATACATTCCAACGGTGTGTTAATCTTCTCGCATCCTG
>JAPQNM010000040.1:14445673-14448173 GCA_029783475.1 Metacarcinus magister | reverse complement strand
CAGGATAAGGTGTGTGAGAGAGTGAGTGAGTGAGTGTGTGTGTGTGTGTGTGTGTGTGTGTGTGTGTGTGTGTGTGTGTGTGTGTGTGTGTGTGTGTGTTTGTGTGTGTGTGTGTGTGTTGGGGGTGAGGGGTTGGGGGGGGAGGGAAAGAGGCGACATAAGGAAGGAGACAAAAATACAAGGCAGGCAGGCAAGCCGACACCAACTTTTCCTTTTCTTTCATTCAAGTTTAATTTTTATCAAGGTGTTATTGAAGCAGAGATGATTTCCCCGGAAGTGTGGAGAGAGAGAGAGAGAGAGAGAGAGAGAGAGAGAGAGAGAGAGAGAGAGAGAGAGAGAGAGTGGCAGAGGGTGAGTGCTGAGATTGCTCAACACTCCCGCCACACTCCTACTCCATCCTCGGCCGTCGACCCCTGCACCACTACTACTGCCTCGCGCCGCGCCACCTGTTGCCGCCACAGAACACACTTTTCCTTCGCAGAAACAGGGTGCGCGTTTGTTGCCCGTCACAGGTTAGGGGAGCGGTAGGGGTGGGAAGAGGAAAAAGGGATTGCAGAGTGATGACAGGGAAGGGGGAAGGGTTAAGGATTGTAGAGTGATGCCAGGGAAGGGGGAAGGGGAGATTTCAAGAGAGGAAGGGTTAAGGGTTCAACAAATACCACTAACGATACTGAGATGGTCCGTGATATTTCTGTATGGTAATAATGTTTTAACGACATTTTTTCATCTCTTATTTATAGCAAAAACGTGTCATGAAAATACTTAGGGTTCAAAAGTTCCCATCATTCATGTTTGTTAGTCAGTATGATTGATAGGATTACTTGGCAGAAACATTATTATTTGTCATCGATTTTCTCCTGAAGCCTGATGCAGACCCAAGCACCTCCACAAGGTTTGTTTACAGAACCAAAGACTGCCCCGCCCTGCCCCACCCTGACCTGGTAGCGGCGATGGCATTTGTTCACCATGCAGACCCCGTCCAATCCTGCTTATGTTGTGCCAGCCGCTTCATAGTAACTACAGTACAATTTAAGAGTCCCACATTTCTTACAAGATATGCTGGTCATGTACATTACTTTTTTTCTTCCCAAACAGCAATACTTTAGTTACTCATCTTTTTTTCCTTTACAGCAGAGGGAGGAAGGACAATGGTTGTGTGACGGGAGGACTAAGTATTGAGGACGCTGCAAGGGGTGGCGTGGAAAGTACAGGACATCGTTACGGGAACAGTCACTCAGAGAAAGGATGACAGAGGACAGAACATTACATCTACGCAATGGTCCACAACCTCGTTTTTTCCGGACGAGAACTGTCAACGGACGATTTGTTGGACGTTGACAGCGGGCACTCCACAACAAACACACGTCTTCAAGGGCCACACAGAAGATGCGACGAGATGATAATTGTAACTTTTCTAATATGAACAAATAAAGTAGAAAACATACAATACTAATGTTGCTACTACTACTACTAATCAATCGAACGACGCGTAGCTAATGAAACTTATGCCGACACCTGTACTCCTCCTTAGGCAGTGTAGGGAGACTAAGGTACAGGTGGTGATGGTGCAGGATGATGGTGTGTTTCATGCCACCTCACCCAAGACACTACTAGTTACAACCAAGTGTCATGTCAAGTCAAGGGGTGATACGCGGCACTTGTCACCACCACCACCACCACCACACCTGGCCTTCAGTACACAGGGCTTAACTCTCCCTCACCTTTTCAGAATCACCTTTTTTACGTTACACCTTTTCAGTGCCAACCTTTTACGTTGGACAATGCCAGGATAGAGAGTGTGATGGGAGGGGGCAGGAAAGTGAAGGTGGAAGGTGATGTAATGCTTACCTCCCCAATGGAAGGAGTGGGTGACTAAGGAAGGGGGTGTGATGAGTGGAGGGAGGGGTGGCGTGGGGCTGGGAGTGAGTGTGTGGGGACTGTTGTTGACTGACTGGGCTGGTGGTAGAATAAGTCAGTGAGGGTCATTCACCTCGTCACGGCCTACACTCAACGTGCACGGCGACCACACACACACATGTATATATGTATACATATATATATATATATATATATATATATATATATATATATATATATATATATATATATATATATATATATAGAGAGAGAGAGAGAGAGAGAGAGAGAAAATTGCATAGAAAAGCAATCAGAAGTAAATGCAGTGAGAAGCAATTGAGTGCAACGTTGATGAGGACGCTGGGTCATATAACCTTATCGGAAAGCCGCTCCAGGAGATGGTGGTCAAGATTGCCTTGAAAGGAGTTATGTTACATTGGAAACCATAACGTGGAACTATACACCATTTTCAAACGCTGCCATTCGCAAAGATGAATTAGTGCTGACTGGTTGTGTATCCCACTCCGTTACTCCTCGGTGGTGATGAGTGATCATTTCAAGTTCATTTATGTCAACATTCATAAACCCTGACTAAGCCTCTCCTCATTACGTGAGTGAATGATAATCTTCGTAGCCCTACGCA
>JAPQNM010000040.1:14433173-14440673 GCA_029783475.1 Metacarcinus magister | reverse complement strand
AAAAAAATCCACGAGTATGTTTTTTGGGGCTCCATTCTAAATCAAATTGACTATTTGTTTGTGTGTGTGTGTGTGTGTGTGTGTGTGTGTGTGTGTGTGTGTGTGTGTGTGTGTGTTACAGAAAAGGACACGAGAAGGAAGCATCCCAGACAGCTGCTCACTTTAATGTAGCGTCACAGGGGGGGGGGAGAGAGAGAGAGAGAGAGAGAGAGAGAGAGAGAGAGAGAGAGAGAGAGAGAGAGAGAGAGAGAGAGAGAGAGAGAGAGAGAGAGAGAGAGAGAATCTTTAAAGCCAAACTAAAGAAGCATTTGCTATCCCATTACTAGTTTATATGTCATTATGCAACTCTATACACTTATGACTATTATATTTATTATTATTATAATATTATCCTTATAAATATGTTTTTATTAATATTTGTACTATTAACAATTTTCACTATTGTTATTATTATTATTGTTATTGTTATTATCATTAATTTTAATAGTATTGCAATATTAAATTTTTAAGTATATTTTTGCGTTATTATGAATAAATTTCGATCATGTTCTTCAATACTGTGTTTATTGTGTTGTTACAGTGACAATTATCTAATAATTTGTATTCTATTGTGAATAGTAATTTAGGTGTTAATGCCAAACACAGGTAATGGAAGTGATAATGATGATGGCAGCAAAAGTTATTATCACTATTCTTATTGCTTGTTATTACTACTGTTACGGATATTACTAATATCTTGTTCATTATTATTATATTACTATTAGCATTATTATCTTTTTTGTTTTTGTTTGTTTGTTTGTTTGCCCAAAAAGCTTTTGCTTATAAAGGGCAGTTTGTCTCTTGATTAATTTATTTTAAAAATCTGTGTATATAAGACAAATATAATAAAATAAAATGAGAGAGAGAGAGAGAGAGAGAGAGAGAGAGAGAGAGAGAGAGAGAGAGAGAGAGAGAGAGAGAGAGAGAGAGAGAGAGAGAGAGACACGGGGGAGAGGGGGGTGAGCACTTGGCTACCTACAATGTTGTGACGCACGGGACGGCCTCACTCACTTCAACAATCGGAACAACTACAACCCAATGTTAAAACAAAACAAATAAAGACATACTATAAACATGTAACCTAACCTAACCTAACATACATTACAAAAACCCAAACCTGACAAAAGAGAGAGAGAGAGAGAGAGAGAGAGAGAGAGAGAGAGAGAGAGAGAGAGAGAGAGAGAGAGAGAGAGAGAGAGAGAGAGAGAGAGAGAGAGAGAGAGAGAATAATAATCCCACTTATACAATACAAGCCATAGAAGAGCCATGTATAAGAGGTTCAGATCCTTACCTAAAGTCCTCAGATTCTTGAACCACCTCGCCTCCTGCCTGGAAGATGTCGTTGTAACACAGGATGAGCAGCTCGCCCAGTCTGTTAGCTGACGTCCTCTGTTGGTCAGAACTCTCCGACCCGGTGAGGACCCGCGCCAGAACCCTGCTGAGAGAGTCCACGGGCACCGGACACCTGCAAGGAAACACAAAACACACATGACGGACGCTGAAGAAGGTGTATCGATAACCTACTGTACCACGATGGGAAACTTGACACCTTATTCATGTTTCCCTATAAGAACTCCCTATTTAATCCTACACCAAGGTCAAGGATACACCTCTAAGTCATCCCCTAACCCCCCCTAGGACACAGTGGGTGAAGAGCCTTGACCTTCGCTACCCCCCACCCCCTCCATTCACTGTAAAGTAAGGCTGGTCTCGTCCTGGGCTCCTCCTCCTCCGTGGGTGAATAATTAAAAGCAGCCTGTCTGGATGTGATGAAACAGCCCTTTAAAGAAAACTAAACACAAGGGGCTGGTGACGAGATGAGGAAGCACACACGCACGCACGCACACGCACACACACACGCACACACACACCACACACACACACACACATCCCCTTTGCATACTGTAATTTCAATAAACAATAAAACACATTGCTTTCAAGACTGGGAAAACAACATTCTGCCCTTCCCATTCCTTCCCTTCCCTTCCCCCTGGACATACATATTCACATACCTTTCAGTGCTAGGAAAGAAAAAGAACCAACACAACAACACATTGACCAATTCACTACAACAATAAATAAGCTGAATTTTCCTGATGCTCCACCACCAAGATGCGATTCGCTGCACCTCCACCTCCACTCAACACCAACACCCGAAGGGGCATCAGGTGTTGGCTACAGTGACACATACATCACCCACACGTTACATGCTACAGTGACACGTTCTTCCACGGAATAAATCTTAGACTCTTTTACATCGTTAATATGAAAAGCAAATAAGTCACCTTGAGTTTAATGCAACAGTCTGGCGAGGTAGTTAGTGTTGAGACGGAAAAGTGTTATGAAGCATCAGGTACACAATGAGTTGACTGTAATATGTATGTCATGGCAAAGCGAGACATACTGAACAAAGTGTAGACTGACCAAATTATCTAGATCTTCCATTGTAACTCATGAAAAACACGTCACCTTCGCTTCAGGACTTTCTATTAGTTGGACACGTAAGACAAAACATATTTTCCAACAATACTTCATTAAAATACACCTGGAGGCCTTTTGTTAGGAAAGGTGAATCAATTACTCTGAATAAAAGGCTTTATCATACATCACAAAACAACACAACACCATTACTTCTGTGTACAAAACGTGATGCTGAACATGGGAAGCAAATATTGTGTTGATTTTAGATAAATTGATTAATACTGAGGTGTGTAGTAGTAGGAGAGAGAGAGAGAGAGAGAGAGAGAGAGAGAGAGAGAGAGAGAGAGAGAGAGAGAGAGAGAGAGAGAGAGAGAGAGAGAGAGGAGAGAGAGAGAGAGAGAGAGAGAGAGAGAGAGAGAGAGAGAATATTAATCCACAGATATTTACCCAGGGTTATCAAACTCAACTTTTTTTTCCATTCCCATCACCACGGATCGTAAGAAAGACTCGTGGAGACGCTCAAGGCAGAGGACGAACGAACCAAAGAACATCCTTTACTGCGCTCTCGGAGGAAGAAAACAAGTGTTCCCTATAATCTAACCTTTCCCATCATCTCTCCTTCCCTTCCCTACCCTCCCCTGACCTGCCTTCTGTCAACTGGTCGATGTGAAGCTAACTAACTAACTGGCCACCACCACCACCACCACCACCACCACCACCACCACCACCACCACCAGCATCCACCTACTGATTTTCTTATTTATGATCATGCCTATTGTGAAGAGTTCCTTTCATGCCATATTTTCTGCTTATCATCGAGCGGCTCCTTGGCGGTTGGTGTCGCAAAGAAAACATGTTGATGAAGCAGACTTTCAGGAAAATGATCACGGATGTATTCTGGCAGCGAGGAAGCGGTGAGTAGCGAGCAGGCTTATGAAAACCCCAAGCTATTCAGTGTGATACCAAGATCCATAATGGGGATATGTGTGAGAGGAGAGAGAGAGAGAGAGAGAGAGAGAGAGAGAGAGAGAGAGAGAGAGAGAGAGAGAGAGAGAGAGAGAGAGAGAGAGAGAGAGAGAGAGAGAGAGATACACACACACACACACACACAATAACTTTCATACACTACATAATCACAAAGTTAAGTGACAAACAAGCCGTTAAGTGAAGAGGAGACATAACAGCCCACCGCAGTTACCTCACATCACCAATCACCATCAACAACGAATATTTCAAATGCAAACTGGAGAACAGCAATTATTAACCATCCAGTAATAACACAATTGATAACAACATTGAGAGAGAACTGCCTTGCCCTTCCGTCCCCTCCACACACTCCTCAGGATAAAAACAAAGACTTAGTTAATTTCTGATTTCCCGCCAGCCTGAACGACCATCCCTCAGAGCCTAAGTATATGAGTAGTAGTAACTCCCCTTGCATAACCTCACAACACTATACACTTACAAGACTATGACTATGACAACTGAACCTTTGTTAATGGGAAGGGGTCATCGCACGCCTTCCTGCCTCACCCTCGTTGTGCTTAAAGTACATGAACACCATCCCAAAGAGTACACATTTAAAGGTGGTGTTACAGTGAGCTAATGGAAGGACCTGAAAGAAAGTCAGTGTGTTGACTCCTTGTTTGGGTCATGTTACTCTTACTCAGCTCATCGTCTTAATTAAACAGCATTAACACCACTACCTTCGTTTGACCGGCGTTTTGTTTGCCATGGAGACGTTTGTGTTTATCCTCTTGCACTCCTATTGTTTGTTTGTTTGATACACTAAATGGTGTGTAAGTCGTTACGTTAAGTCTCATCTCAGCACCAACACTGTTTACTTCCACTCCAGCATGAAGGTCGTCCCGCTTCACTCCATTACGTTATCAAGACTCTATTCAACAAGGGAGTTTATCATCGTGCCACATCACGCTGTTATCTTGCGGGGCGAGCTAACCAACACTAAATAAACAAACCCTTGGTAATGCTACACAAGCCTGGGTATCGATAACGTTAAATGTATATCAATCACAATGACACACACACACACACACACACACACACACACACACAGACACACACACACACACACACACACACACACATACTCGTACTACATCAACGTGTGTGAGGTGTGGGGTGTGGGGTGAGGTAGAGAGTGTCATGGGTGGGTGGTGGTGTTTGTTTAGTGAGGCGCGGTGGTGCGGGGTGTTGTCAGGGTGTGTTCCCAGCAGACTTGTTAAGGAGTCGAGTCTAAGGCGAGCACGTTCCAAATTTCACTAACAGTACGTTCAGTGACCTTAGGGTGAGTGTGAGGCAAGCCGTGACCTTAATGACACCAGCTGAAGCCACACAAAACACACACGCACACACACACACACACACACATAGTTTTTGTTTACTCTCTCTCTCTCTCTCTCTCTCTCTCTCTCCCTGATCTATGCCAAGTCTAATTTCATAGTTTATCCCATAGCATCATTAAAGTATTTTTATTGATCTTTCTTTTCTTATAATGATGATGATGATGATGATGATGATGATGATGATGATGATGATGATGATGATGATGATGAGGAAGCATGAGGTAACACAGACAGGTAAGTGAAAAAAAAAGAATCCTCCCATTAATATTTACACTAAAAACAGATAAATACACAATAAAAAAAATATATATCCCCCTTACATTTCCACACAAAAAAAAGGAGGAAGGAAAAAAAAATGTACCCCAGCAATATCACCACAAAACCACAACAAAAACCACAGCAATAATCACGACAACTGATAAAAATAACTCCACCGCCGAGTCACCAGTCACCCGTAACACAAACCAGATAAGATCACATAATAAAAAGGAAGAAAAAAATCCCTTGAAAGACCTGATACAGACGAATCACGACTCACTAATGTCACCAATCACCTTTACATGCTTACTACCTCCTATCCTATCATCCTTACTTCCCTATCCCTATCATCCCTACGTACAGATACCTTAATAATACCTCCCCCCCACCCTTGTCCTCAATCCACTATACCCCTCCACAGTCAGTCAGTCTTCTTTACATATTTCAATACTTATCTCTGTGTTTTCTATTTCCTTCTACTTCCCTCATTCTCTCTTCCTTTTTTTCCTATTTATATTTCAATTTCTACGTTTTCTTTTCCTTCTATTTACCTCCTTTCCTTTTCCTTTTCTTTCTATTCATATTTCCATCTCTGTGTCATTCGTTTCCTTCTATTTTCTTACCCACTTTCTACCTTTCCCTTTTCTTCCATTCTTCTTCGCATTTCAATAGATTTTTCTTCTTCTGTGTTTAAGTTTCCTTCTATAAATCTCTTCTTACCTTCCCTTATTCCTTTCCATTCTCCATCAATCCTATTACCTTATACTCCCTCCTCCTCCTTCTATCTTTATCACTGGTAGTTTATTGGGTCAAGATTAGGCATAACACGGTGAGTCACTAAATACAGACCCTATATCTAAGAGGGTCATATATCACAAGGACTGAGGGGAGGGGAGGTGAGGTGAGGGGGGAAGGCTGTCACTCTGATATACGTAAGCAATGAGAGAGAACTACAAGGAGTGCGGAGTAGAAACAGAGAGTGTGAGTATATGTATGTGTGTATGTATGTATTATGAGGAGTTAAAAGTATAAGGGAAAGGAGCGATTCTGTGTTTGTGTTTAGTTAAGGTTATAAGGTTCAGGAAGACGTACGAGAGAGAGAGAGAGAGAGAGAGAGAGAGAGAGAGAGAGAGAGAGAGAGAGAGAGAGAGAGAGAGAGAGAGAGAGAGAGAGAAAAAAAGTCATTATATGAATACAATAATGACAATACACAGAACACAGGAGGAAAAAAGAGAAAGAGAAAAAAAAATTAAGAAAAAAAAGTAGGAAAACAAATTAGTCAATAAACACAATAACATTTCAATTTATTTCCTCATGAGAACACATCAACTCTATTGTTTCCCCTTCTCACGAGGACAAAAACCACCTGTCCTCACCCACTCACGCACTCACTGACTCACTCCTTCCTTCGTCCTCTCTCCTCCTCCCTTTAAGTTAATAAACCCAACTTGACCTTCCAGAGTAAGCTTCTCACAGCAACCTAAATACTTACCTACCTACCTACCTCACCTTTCCTCTCACCCTTTCCCTTTAAGCTTCCCCTCTCTCTCTCTCACACTTCCTCTCACCATTCCCCTCTCTCTCACAGTTCCCTTCATCCTTCCCTCTCTCTCTCTCTCTCTTCCTCTCATCCTTCCCCTCTCTCACCCTTCCTCTCCCCTCACTCCACCATGACATTAATAAAACCATATGCAAGGCCAGCAATCCTGACGCAGCAGACCAGTGGCCAAACCCCTTAAACAGCTGCACTAAGGGAGGGGAGCACCGAGGGAAAGCCAAACGAGCGCAATGACGCATAAAAAAAAAAGGAGAAGCAATTAGGTAAGAGGCAAAGAACGGACTCTGCAAATGTACCCCAAACATATGGTAGAGGAAGAGGAAGAGGAGGAGGAGGAGGAGAGAGGAAGAGGAGGAGGAGGAGAGAGGAAGATGAGGAGGAATATAAAAAAAAAGCTGTACAAAAAGGAAACAGCAATCAGCAACAGAGGAGGAGGAGGAGGAGGATAAAGAGGAATGTGTGTGGGGGGGGGGGTGATGGCGGATGAGTATGTGGATGTACTCACGTGTTGTGGTTGCCGGTTCGCAGCTGGTGGATGAAGGCTGCCAGGTAACGCAGGAGACACAGGTGGTGGAGAGGCAGGCGGCGGTGGAGGAGGCGACGAAGGCGGGGCACCACGGCCACACTCAGCCCTGGTGCACCTCCCCCTACGCCCCCCACGCCCACGCCCCCGCTACTCTCCCCGCTGTTCTCACCCACACCCGAGTCTGTGGAAGAGTGGAATATTGGGCATTAAATTAAAGGATGAAGTAAAGACCTAATGGTAATATATGGAAATGACTCCTTTATCTAATTCAAAAAAGACATTATTATTATTATTAGTTTTTTTTTATATATAATGGTTAGGTGTGATACAGT
>JAPQNM010000040.1:14423173-14428173 GCA_029783475.1 Metacarcinus magister | reverse complement strand
CACAACGTGTCATGTTGTTACAAAGACGTGACTTGTTTCCTCCGACATATATTTTTTCCTGTAGATGGATTTTTTGTAGTTTTTTTTATAATTTATTTATTTTTCTGTTTCTAACGAAATGGTTGATCCTTGTTCTATTGATAGAATCATAAGTTCAAAAATTTTGATAACGTAATGTTAGAGAACAACCTAAAACCCTGTACATACTATTGACAGGATCCTTTAGTGTCACGTGACCCAGGCTGCTAGTTACGTTAACAATGATCAACTAGGCCTGGGAGGTGTTGAGCCTAAAAGTGTGAAGTGAGTTGAAGGCGAACCAATTCAGTCACAGATTACAAGTGTGTTTTTCCTTGAGTATGTCATTATATTTACAATGTTAAAGCAGATCAGAAACAGTGTACGCCATACTATATTAGGTGGTAGAAAAGAGAGTAAAATAACATTTCCTTCATCAATTACCATTACTATTACTATCATTATTACTATTATCATTATCATCATTCCATAATTACACGAAATTAAACACACACACACACACACACACACACACACACGCGCGCGCACACACACACACACACACACACACACACACGAAGTTCACTCCCACAGAGATGATTATGAAAACACATCAGGTTACCGCGACGAGCAGCACAACACGTGTTTGCGAGTTGGTGTAATCCCTCCTCTATGTAGACATGACATGGTATATAACCTGCACGGATGCCTCACTCACTCATCAATGACGCACGATGGAGCATGAAGTGTTTAGAGGCGAGTCGAATAAAACTGTTCAATCCAAATGTTTTACTACGATATTATTCATCAATCATTTTATATAATTACTGGTACATACGAGATGATTTGAGGGATGGGTGTAGCAATGGTTCACTTAGTTAGGCTGCCAGAGTAAGGGCGTAACACCTGCACCACCAAACCATGAATTACTACTACACTATATTACTAGAGTCTATGTGATATAGTCTTTATACAATGTAGAGATGGAGCTTCCCTGGGGCGCGGTTAGCCTTCCGTGGAGAGACATTACATAGACACACAACACACAACACGGCATATTTCACAGCCTAACACACACACACACACACACACACACACACACACACACACACACACACACACACACACACACACACACAACTGCCGGATATACGTGCGTGCGTCAACATACATTCAATTTATATATTTTTTTCAGGCTAGTTAAAAATACAAGTGTTATTCTTCACATATCCACGTGGCGCTTCGATGACCCTGATCCACGTCAATAAATAAACATTATATTCAATGACTTGCAGAGGAGTTACAATGCTGGGGGGGGGGTGAGTGACGGGGGGAAGGTATGAGGTATGTTGGATGGAGGAATGTGTTGCAAAGGAAGATGAGAGTGGGGAGAGGAGGGTGTGAGGTGAGGGTGTGAGGATGAGGGTGAGGTGTAAAGCCAACTCACCATCAGCCAGCTGCAGGAGGAGGGGTGCCACGTCTGAGGGCAGGAGTGGGTGCGGCAGCTCATCCAAGAAGAGACGCAGCAGACCCGTAGCCACAGCAGAGTCTGAGCCTGATGAGAAGAGACATGACTCTTAGTATCTGCCACACACACCACGTCCACTTAACACACACACACACACACACACACTACACAACTACACTCAAACTTAGCCACAACTTCATCATTCCACCTGTTCTCAACTTTCTAAAATTGAATCTAATATTGCCTCGCCATCACCAGCCTCCCAGCACCACCAAACCCTCAATAACCTCGTCTTTGTGGCTTGAATCTCCACCCTCTTCTTTAATCAATGGGGAGGCCACACAAGAGGAGGACACTAGCTAGCATCAACAGTGTCATTTAAACCCAGTGTTGTTTGTCCATCTTGGCGCCTCTACACGCCCCCCCCGCCACACACACACACATTGCTCCTTCCCAGCGGCCCCCCCCCCATGTTGTGCAGACTTCCCGGAACTCCGTTAAAGAAGATCAATACGTGAAGCGCCCAGCGTGTACAATCGTGTCGCTTCTACGCCTCAATACATGTTGCGTTGTGAGTGTTGTGTTGCGTTATGTTGTGTTGTGTTTGTGTTGTGTTGTGTTGTGTTGCGTTGTACATTGTGATGGAGGAAGGAGGCGAGGCTGGGAGGCTGCAGTGTTGTTGTTGGCACATAAGAGCGGACAGAAGTAGATGTTGGTGACAGAGTTTAGAGTTACGAGTCAAGATTAAGACAAGGCTGAGTTATGGATTACTAAAGATCCATCAGTATACAGGTAAGACAGGTAAGAGGAGTAGTAGTAGTAGTAGTACAGACGTTAAGGAGGATTTACCGAGCCAATGTACAGAATGAGAAGAGATTACTATTTTCTTCCATCCATTTCATTCATTGTGTTGATCAGATTAGCGTAGAATGTTAATGTCCGGGTGTGAGTGAGCGATGCCTGGCAGGGTATTACATTGAAGTCACCCTTACGACCTAAACATTCAGCAAAGAAGGAGAAACAGGGTGACGTCTTTCAGCCTGCATCGCGACACTCACAGACAACAGGGCAGAGAGGCAAGGCTGTGCGGCGGCCCTCCCCATGTTGAAGTGATCTTAACAGACACTTAACAAACACACTACAACAACCTTCCCAACCTCACTCCACTACTACTACTACTACTACTACATACGTACTGCACAAACAACCACGCTTACAACACGTGGTCTCAAGACATACTACGTACATACCCTAACATAATAATAATAATAATAGGGAGAAGAAGAAAAAAAACATCAATTGAGACTGACAGATGAGAATTTTTAGTGCGTCACCAAGGAACAGATGACCTCTCTGACGCACATACGCTGAAGGGGGGGGGGAGGGAAGAAGGATTTTTGACGGTGGCCCAATCATGGTGACATATGTGATGGGTGACAAACATGAAGCTTAAGATGTAATGTGTGTCAAGGAATGGAAGGCTGGTGGGTGGGCGGCCGGGTGGGCGGGTGAAGGAAAGCATAGTGGACGGTGACGCAGGTAAGGGGCAGGTGACACGGGCAAAACAGGTGACGGGTGACAAGTGAGACATATCAAGTTCCTCACAGCCTAAACTAAATATTGAAAGAGCAAAACAAGTTACGGAGGAAAAAAAATAAGGAAAGAATGAAGCAAAATGAAAAATTGAAATGTCAGCAAGAAAGACGATATTAAACTAAACAGGTGAGTCTAGTTAATTAACACACACACACACACACACACACACACAGTCATGAGGAAACATAAGTGAGGGAAGGCATTGGGAAGGAAAGAAGAAAGAAAGAAAGAAAGAAAGAGAAAGGAAGAAAAAAAAGAAAGAAAGAAAGAAAGAAAAAAAGAAAGGAAGGAAGGAAGGAAGGAAGGAAGGAAGGAAGGAAGGAAGGAAGGAGGAGGGTCAGGGGGATGGATAGCTTACCTGGGGGCACCTGCTGAGTGTTGGGCTCCACACCTGCGGCTCCTCGCTCCAGCAGCAGGCGTGTCCTCACTTCCTCGGCGCACCAGTCCTCACTCACCAGGGAGTCGTAATCCACCCCTGAGACACCATACCAAAACCTTATCATCTTAACACAAGTATGCACGCAAACACATACACACACAAACAAAAAATAATAATAATAAAAAAATATATCACAAATCTCTCTCTCTCTCTATGAACCAGTGAAGCCAAGCAATCATCATCGACAAACAGAGACAGGCACAACTTTCCTTCCAGTGGCCTCCAAGTAGTAACACAAAGCTAAAACAAGATACCAACTCTAAAAAACACCGTGAATTGCTATCCCACCCGTCAACTACCTTGGCTGCGCCCACCTAACACTGCACGCCAAGTACTTCCATCACTAAGGTTTACTCCCACTTAGTGTTAAAGGTGTGATAAAGCTTCACCTGTAGCTCATTAGTTCGTGTGGTACAATACAAACATGAAGGGTGCTCACTACAACACAATAATACAACACGTGTGTGAGTATGACAACACTAACTAGACATTGTGTGTATCTGCCTTGACTCATCCTTCCGTTAGTTACAAGATCAAATATTTTCTTATCGGTTCAATTTTTGGCCAAGAAACAACTCAGACTAAACCAACAAGTACCATTCAACAACCTACACCACTAAGTGTTTCATACTCCCTCAACTTCATATTTATGTCTCCACTGACCTTTACTTCAACAAACAACAAAACACTACTTAGCACATGATAGGGTTATTTATAAGTTCTCAAAGGACAAGGTAATACTAGTGTGCCAACATAGTGGTGAGTGAAGCCAAGTTTGTGGTGCACTCTTGCCATCACCACGAGGGATGCTTCACCACACACACCAAGGAGACGTTAGAGGTGTACAACAACTTTACTCGATAACCACATGAAATTCGTAGCATTGTGTACCAAAGCTTGTGTACATCTAAGCTATAGGAATGCACACCAAAAAATGTGTTTCAGCTGGCCAAGAGAAGAAAAATTCAGTGTATACTAGGAACGTGACCAGGAGGAAGCAAATAACCAAACACCGTACATGCGAGGTGCGGGCTGGAGTGCACAGTGCACAGTGTTGGGAAAGTGGAGGAACAGTACCCACCGTGAGTCAGCAAAAAGCAGCATAGCAGGTGCACTAGGGTCGGGACGCCATGGCCGCTCGAGTCTTCGCCATGCTCAGCCATCACCTCCTCCAAGGGTCGACCAAGCACGCCCTGCACCCCGACGCCGGCACTCTTCATGTCGGCGAGGAGGGAGTGCACGGCGAGGGCCGGGGAGTGGATGGGGTCCGGCGGGAGGGCGTTTTGGTGCTTGCATCGGGAGGAAGAGCGTCCCCCCATTGAGAGCGCCAGAAATCTGCGAACCCTGGCCAGGGTGCTCTCCCCGCCGTCCTGCAACACACACACAAACACACTTGTCATTACACTCCTCCACTAGGTGCAACACTGCAATACAACACTAATCATCGAAC
Organism: Metacarcinus magister; assembly: GCA_029783475.1. Lineage (NCBI taxonomy): Eukaryota > Metazoa > Arthropoda > Malacostraca > Decapoda > Cancridae > Metacarcinus > Metacarcinus magister. Next base: position 14,423,202 of record JAPQNM010000040.1, on the reverse strand, counting down.
TATTATAAAGAAATAAGCAATAAATATAC
>JAPQNM010000040.1:14395673-14418173 GCA_029783475.1 Metacarcinus magister | reverse complement strand
GTTCATGCTGACTGTTCTTCTGAACTTGCTAACTGCATGCCTCCCCCCCCCCTCCCGCGGCCTCGCTGCACAAGACTTTCTACTTCTTCTTATCCTTATTTTGTCCATCTTCCTAATGCAAGAGTTAACCAGTATCTTCACTCTTTCATCCCTTACACTGGTAAACTCTGGAACTCTCTTCCTTTGTCTGTTTTTCCATCTGCCTATGACTTAAACTCTTTCAAAAGAGGAGTGTCAAGACGCCTCACACTAAATTGGACTTCCTCCCGTGTCTATATTTCTCCTACTGTCCTCTTTACAGGGATTTAACTCCTTTAACCAGTACCCTTTTAATGTAAAAAAATAAATAAATAAATAAATAAACTATAATATGTTTTAAATAGATACATATCAAAACAACATTAGGTTTGCAGATCGCACGACCAGATGTAAACAAACTGCTACGTGCTACTTCCATCCTTTTCTATAATCAATAATGAGGAAACTCACTCCTGTCATTATTCTATGAACCATGAACTACTTTTTAGAAAGGTAAACAAAACAATGACTCACCAAGATGTACTGCAAGACACTCATCAAAATTATGTGAATGCTTAATGAACATGAGCATTCTTACAATCTCTAATAACTGACTCAAATGTAGCAAGGAAAGACTATCTTAGGAAATGATTGTAAAGTGGAACAATTACAAACTAAAGAAATATAAATCTTACACCAATCTTATCAAAGGTATCCCACTGTAATGTTCAATAGATAATCAAGTGTGCCAATGCTGTTCACTGCAATACGTGATAAGCTGATGGTCACTTGACAACTGAACAATTGACGATAAATATAAAACCAAAAAAATATGTAATGTTAAGATAGAGAATTCCAATTATAAAAAATCGAACCACCTTCATCTTCCACTACCAACATAAAAAGCTTAACTATTCACGCAGTATTAATAGAATTTTCTTAATCTATATCAGAGTTTCTCACTATTTTTTCATACAATGTTTTTCTCCGAGCAGTTCTAAAGCATACTTGAGAGTAAGACATAAGTAGTCTATTCAGTAAAGCGTTCCCGGACGAGATTGAAGAGTAAGTCAACCTAAATAGTTAAGTAATTTCATAGGTACGATCCCTGACCTCCTACTCCAAGGCGAGGGTTGCCCACTTGTCAACCAGTGTAGTACCATGGAACAACTTCTTTACATTACGTCTGACATCCTTCTTGGAACAACACAAAGCCTCCTTCATGCGTACGTAATGCTCTGGAATGTGAGTGTGAGTGTGTGTGTGTGTGTGTGTGTGTGTGTGTGTGTGTCTGAGTAGCTATAGATAAGAATGCCATAAACCATGTATACACCACCACGCACACCCACCCACCCACACCCACAACCCATGATAATATAACAGCTCACAATAACTATAACTTCCCCTCTGTACCCCTTTAACATATACCAGAGTCCAACTGAAACTCAATGTAGCGCCACGTGTAACTCTTTTATTTATGCCTCGTCATGACACGCCCTAACCCGGTTTTAACTAGTGGTCAAGGTCTTGGTCTTGGTCTGGGTCTGTTAGGAAGTGAGCGATCGTATTGAACTGAACAGACGAACCAATACTGAATCCAAGGCACTTCTGGTCTTCATTTGTAACTCATATTGTATCTAACTTGCAAGATTATGAGAGAGAGAGAGAGAGAGAGAGAGAGAGAGAGAGAGAGAGAGAGAGAGAGAGAGAGAGAGAGAGAGAGAGAGAGAGAGAGAGAGAGATGATTTTCTGAAACCCTATTGTGGCAAACCTATAACACACACACACACACACACACACACACACACACACACACACACACCAGGTCTCATATTTACATATTTACTTAACCTACTTCTGATATTATATTGTGAACATCAACTCGATTAAGTGTTTTTTTGTTTGTTTGTTTGTAATAATAATAATAATAATAATAATAATAATAATAATGATAATGATAATGATAATAATAATAATAATAATAATAATAATAATAATTCCCCCGAAGAAAGAGACAACACGGACAGACAAAGTAAATCAAACACGACAATAAAGAACAATAAATTATAAAAAAAAACACTAACATATACTATCAATAACACGAAAGATACAAAGGAAATGTGTTTGTTTACTTGTTGGTGTTTATATTCACCGAGTGTGCTGATTACAAGTCTAGCACGTGATCCTTACTATGTAGAGGATCACGTGCTAGACTCGTAATCGCCAGCTATCACTATCACCCTCACCCTCAGCCCCTCCCCCCAGCCCACCCCCAAAAGAGAGAGCGTAGAGCTTGAACAGTCCCCTCTATGGGTAAGGAGGTTGAGGCCTTCACACACCCCGTCCTGGCACTCAAAGGAGGCCACAAACTGCTCGATCATCAGTGAAATAAATGCACCACCTTGACCGGGCGAACCTCAGCCTGCCTAGTGACAAGTGTGTGTGTGTGTGTGTGTGTGTGTGTGTGTGTGTGTGTGTGTGTGTGTGTGTGTGTGTGTGTGTGTGTGTGTGTGTTTTATCTATATATTTCTACTCTCATCGTACACCTTCCTCTCGTCTTTAATGACCAAAAAATAAAAAAATAAATAATAATAAAATAAATAGATCGCATTTGAACTAACACTCCTTTGGCCTTGTTAACGCGGCGTCCCTTAAGGCCTCAGTCACCTAAATCAGAGGCGGCATCTATCCCTAATCCATTTTCGGTATAGCGACAACACCCACCCACGCCCTTAAAGAAACACCACATGTACACCTCCTGTAGCTAGTGTGTATAGGGTGTTAGGTGCACAGGAGCTGCCTTGTGTAGGTTAACTAGCCTCTCCTTATATTCTTACGTTTCTGATGTTTCTTAGTAGGTGAAGAAAATAATCAGAGTGGATGAGAGGGCGTGGCCATACTGTAGCAGGTGACACGCGGCTCAGGTTCAAAAAATAGGAAGGCAAAACAAACAGACACGAGGAAGGGGTATTTTCAGGGTCCATGCAGCAGGCCTTCACCACACATTCAGGCTTGACGGACGGTTTTATCTTATCTTATCTATCATAACCCCGACCCAGTCTAGGCTATCTCTCCCTTCCACCCTTTCACCTCTCCAAGCCTCACCACACACACACACACACACACACACACACACACAGTGACTAGTGACGATGACTGGTTTAATTTTTTGTAAGCAATCATCTCTATTATAAGTTGAACGCAAAGTCCTTTCAAGGTCAGGGTATCTACCTTGGAGCGTTAGTACTACTTCAAGTGATGCCTGACTGCCAACATTACTGGAACGATGCTGGAAGATACGCGAGATGATGGATGCCTCTACCTAACCAGCGTAGTGATGCAGACAAAAAATAAATGACAAAATAAATTAAAACTGTCAAAGAGCATGTTTGTACACCTCCTTCAGCGTAATTCAAGACATCATCATCATCATCATCAACAACAACAACAACAACAGCAACAGTACAGCTGAGTGGGAGCAGGAGACATAATACCATCTACCTCTAATTACATAATACACCTGATAATGATAACTCTACCACAGGTGTTCTTTTGCTACCATCATAGGATCACAATAGATAATGATAATGTTTGTACTTGTTCCTCAGCATGGATTCAGTTGTGTTGCATCGTGTATCATCCTTCTAATGACACTGGCACATAAAGGAAGCAGCTGTGTCCGGGCCATCGTCTGAACCAAGTGTCGGCAACGAGGCCAAGAGTGTGTGGTGTTGTCAGTCACGTGAGGACATCTATTCTCGGGCTACAAACACTTCACCTTGTGTTGGCATTATTGTTGTATGTATCACGTTGGTTCTTTTCACCGCTGCATCTCAACACGGGTCTAGGATTACCAACATGAACTGATCTTAGTGTTCAATAATTATATGTTTTATTATTTAGTAAGAGTGTGCAGCTCGACATGTCTTACAGCACGAGTATCAAATGACACGCCTGTGACATCACTATAACATGAAGTGTACGACAACCCAACCACAACGCCGTCCATCAGCTGGAGTTCCAGGGTGAGACACGTGATTTATCCATTTCAAAAGAATTGCGTCCAGCACTCAGCGTGAAGGAGGCCGTGAGGAAGACCTTCACTACACAGGCTTCCATACTTTGATGTTGCTTGAGTGTGTCACTAAATATTTGATTTGTGATTCCACGCATAAACAGTAGGATAATTGTGCATCAAAACTATATGTACACAGCATAAAACCTTTAAAATTAAAAAAGAAAATTAAAAAAGTAATGTCAGTTGTTGTCCTGTAGTTCCAATGAAATAACTGAGTCTTTGTTAAAATAATTGATGGCGTCTAACACGATGAGTTCTGAACACAAAGGTGCTGCCAGATTTTTAAAATGGAAAGGAAGGAAGATCACAATTTTTCCTTGCCAAGATGTAAGCCTCAGTAATGCTGCGTAGGCCGAGAAAGACACAAATTAGGCTTCCGAGTCACCTAAATTGTACCTTTCAAAAGTAGTCGTTATCTCCCTTCCTTTATATAAAAACCTGATAACACCCTCGTATACAGGTGGAGTCCTTCAGCCAGACGCCATCATTAATTTTCACAAGGACTCAAATACTTCAGAAGAAAAAAATGAACGTGAAGTGAAACCTGGCATTATCTTGTTTAATTAGAGTGGTGTTGAGTTTTGTTGAACAGCTTCCCGTCATCCACCACCACCGCCACTCTGGTGTGTGTTGGTGGACTCACACACCACGTGCCTTGCGTCAGACCCAAACACCGGCAAACAAGCCTCGTGTACGCACACTGAAATAGGCCTCAATAAATCTGTCTGGCACCGAAGGGCCTCTTGTGAATAGTAATCTCAGCCAATCAGCCGAAGACTGAGAGCTCAGCTTGAGTTATCTTCACCATGTTAAATAACAGCCTATAGTGTGGAATTATCACATTCCTCTCCAATGTTATCTTTATCTTCCTTGTAGCGTCCATGTTATCTATACAATGTGTTAAGAAATGCTTATGAACTAATCCTGCTTTTTTCTTGTGAGGTGCAGGTAAAGCTACCTGCACCTCACCAAGTATGTGGTGCAAGGCATGCAACGAACACAAGGTGAGGTAACGACGAACAGGAATGTGAAACACTAACAAACTTGATGAGACGCATTACCTTTGCACGATACATGTACTAGAGCTGTGGAGCTTAGTCCAACAGATTTTAGCCAGAATTATGGTTACTTCCTACATTATATAAGTATAGAGACAACCTGCCCTTAACAAGCAAAACACGCATCCGTGCAGTGTAAGAAAAGATCCTAAATGTGTCAACACAGTATTGTTAAACCTTCTTGGTATGAACTTAACTTTTGTGTATTTTGTCAATTGAGTGAAGACAAACTAGGGTGTGACTGTGTCCATCGACGATGGTCAGGATAACTCAACACACGACTGTACGTTACACAGAGATGTGAGGCAAGTGATACATCGCTGACCAAGATGAAAACATTGAAGTACCAGATATGTCATTCAACAAAATTTCATGTTTGATGGTATAGACTAAACTATTAGTAGTATTTACAATAATGATTATTACAGTAATAGTGTTTCATTCCGTGGTAAAGACAGGAATATAATTTTGAGACGAGTCATTTCATATCAGCAGTGTTTCATCAATATTAAGTGTTTAACATCGTAACATTAAAACAAAATAACATCATGGAGTTTGTTTTTCTTTTCTTTGTCAACAGTTACATAAATGTCCGCGGGCGTCGCTACCTGTACGTGTACATGCACAATCCCATTGGCACAGACCACACTGAACACCTTACTTCAGAAAAGGTGATTGAGCGAGTAATACAAATGTGAAATCAATCATTACAACACAAGTAATACAAGCCGAGACGCGTGTATTGCATGATGTACTGTACCTTTCCTGGCGTAGCTTCATGAATGCACTAAAATCGCTTCAGGTGTATAAAAAAATTCAAAAACTCATACAAAATTAATTAATAGAGTAAATACCATTCAAGACTCGTATCAAAATGCTTCAGATGAAATGAGAGGAAGTATATCACCATCACCACCATCATCATCATGGACTCTAGTTGTAACATTTGGACTCATTTTCACTGTCATAATCCAACTTCACAATACGTATATGACGAGTAATAACCTAACTAAAGAATGGATGTAAATTCTTCACAGGCAGTACAAAGGGTAACAAAGAATAATCAAAGAATGAAAACTTACTGTATAAGGAAGGATGAGTTAAAACACTATAATGTACATTCCCTTGCAAGACTAAGAGTGTCGAGTGACCTGACTGTTGCCTTAGAAGGAAGAAGAAATTTAACAAGTGATGAAAATAAGATTCTCGTCACAGGTGATCAGGCCATGACTCGTGGTAAAGAATACAAGTCAGATAAACAGTTATAAGAAAGAGTTGGATATAATCTGTTTCACAAGGAGGACAGTGGATGAATAAAAACAGGATAAGCAGCCATGTAGTAAGTGTAAACACGATGGAAGGATTTAAACAGAAGGTTGGATAAGTTTACGAACGAAAATTATTGATGTTAGTTACAACATATATATAGGGGTTAGCTTAGCTGCCTTGTGTTTGCTAACTTGTCTTTTGCTTCATTAATTTTATGTATATAAAAAGAAGATAAAAAAGACGTACAATGGAAAAAAATATATCACCCACGAGAATATTTACAAATGCTTCATAACATTTATCTCCCTCATTTGTTTTGATCAGATTGGGAATATTAATAGTTTGTAAGTATAACATAATACAATATATAATGGGATACACATTTCCTGTAGTGAAGAGGGTGAGACCATGAATAGTCTTGAAGGACAAAATTGTTAAGTAAATGGGTCGATCTTTACATAATACAAGGAAGGATAAAATGGATCACGGGGAAGAGATAACATGAAGAAAAAAAAGGAGCCAAAAGTAATGGAAATGCCACTTAATAATGTCAACCAAGACGTATCAGTTGTGTGTGGCCTTGGTGTGTGTGTGTGTGTGTGTGTGTGTGTGTGTGTGTGTGTGTGTGTGTGTGTGTGTGTGTGTGTGTGTGTGTGTGTGTGTGTGTGTGTGTGGCAGGCAAGGCATTCCTCGTTCCCCTTCACCCTGGTACAGACCCACAACTCCTCTTTTTCTTCTTCCACCCTGTCACCACCACCTCCTCCACCACCACCATCTATGGGTTCAGAATACATACTAAAGCACGCGACTCAAAGGTCACACTGTCCCATCTTTCCCTTCCCTCCTGTCCATCAATGCCCTTCCAGTACTACCCTCTCTTTCCCCTCTAAACTATCTTCACCTTAGCCCAGTCCAGTCTGTTGTCCCTGTCATCTCTACTGTCTGTCTGTCTCATGCTACCCTACCGCCCTTGTCCCCGTCTATTACCATTACCCCTTCCCAACCATTTACAATCCTGCATACCATACATACCCTCCCTTTCCCCTCACTTCACGAGCACCCTTGAGTTCTATTACTTCTCCCTTACCATTTACCATAATAATCCCTCTCTTTCTCCCTTCCCTTATCCCTGCATTCCTTCCCCCTTTCCCCTCACTCCTCCCTGTGTACCCTTTCACCTTTCCCCTCTTCGTTTTGCCCTCCCCTCTGCAGCCTCCACAAACATCAGTGCCGCTATAACTTTCCCCTCTGGCCTTGATCCTTCCTTCCCCTCGTGCCCTCAAAGGTGTGTTGTTGTCCCTCCCGCCACACTCATCACCTGGGATGGACCACGATAACCTCAACACATTCAGACCACTAACAAAAGGGGTTCGATCCAGCTACTAAAAACGAAAGGGGAAATATATAGGTTTCATCTCTCTCTCTCTCTCTCTCTCTCTCTCTCTCTCTCTCTCTCTCTCTCTCTCTCTCGAAACTTCATCCCATTTAGCTCTTAAAGGTGAGATATGTTTATGGTAACGTCGATGTTTAATAAAGTTTGACGCCACAGTAGCATACCTTATTTACATTCCTTCCCCCTCACACACTCCCTACCACATTGCAGTTTATAATACAGGTAGCATTGACTTCCTCGGTCGATGGGTCGCGTTTAACGAAGAAAAAGAAAAAAAACACAATATACATGTAAGGAAAATCATACCAATAAATAAGCAAAGAAATGGTAAAACGAACACAAATAAAAAATGAAAAAATCAAACATAAATAAATGAATGAATGAATGAATGAATGAATGAATAGGATTGGAGAACATTATTAGTTCGGCAAAAAGTTTAACTACGCATTACGCTATGTTTTTGTTCCGTCTTAGTTTCTACCGACAATATGTATATCCTCAGCACCAACATGAGGCTCCGTTCACGACGACAACTATGTAACAAGCGGTTAGCGGGTTAATTAAGCATAAGGTGGTTGTACGCAGTTAACGATAACAACAACCTGTGACATAGTTTACTTGGGACCACCTGCAGTGTGACCTCAAGCCTTGTAAGTGTCAGCATCAACAGGTGAAGCTCTACTCATACACTTAATTTAGGCTCACGACGCTGCCTTACTTACACACATACTGGCTTCCACAGAGATGGTTCCATACACAGGTGTGCATACTTCCTGGTTGAAGGTGTATTATAAATGTTATGGTAGTTAGGTGTAGCAGGATTTGAACCCGGATTTAGTTCAGTGATCCGGTTTCAGTGTTGACTTAGCGGTGGTTCAGTATTCACGAGGAGCGGACCCGGTGAAATGTATGCCTACTTGATTCTATGGTTTATTGTTAGGTAGGATTTGTGGTGTAAATTGAAGTGAATTTATTTTGAGGTTATGAATTGACACAGTGTGATATGACTGGTTTGATATCTCGCTGATGAACCTGATGACCTGCACGCATTGCCTAGGTGACGGGAAGCCGGGTGGCGCGGAATGCACTGCGCTGCCATCCTTTGTGATGACTTACAGACCTGCCGGGGAGTGTTTATGCTCGTGATAAATGTGATTGAACCAGTTGTTGAAAGCATTGTGTGTGATAGTTTATTCAATGTTTATTTCCTATTTATTGGGTAGTTGTTGTTGTTGTTGTTGTTTAGGTGACATGGTGTTGTCAGCGCGGCATTGGTACATAACTAGAATGGCATGTCTATATAGTTGCCTTGGATCGGGGTATGAATTTGGAGTGCACAATGGTGGAGTAGATTTGGTTATTGACTTGAGTGACAACATGCATACATTTAGCTAATATGCATTCTTTTTGTCATGCCAAGTTTTCACGGCCAGCTGACACTTGTTAGTTAATACTTTCAGGTTGAATCAATGGTTAATACAGCACGGTGCCATGCTTCTCCTAATCCAGCTTACAAAGGCCACCCATGGTAACCCTTCAATGCCTGATACATAAAGTGGTGCGCAGTTTGATCCTCCTGATAGAGAGGCATTCACGTGCTGATACGGAGATCAACAATCAGGTTACGTTCTGGCCGCCAGGTGCTAAGCATATCATGTTCATATACTTGACGAGACAGTGGCAAGTGTGTTTGTACCAACCACCACCACCACCACTACCACTAACACCACCACCACCACTAACACCACCACCACTACCACTACCACTACCACCACCACCACCACCACCATCATCATCATCCACATTATTTAATGAGTCACTATGGCACACATGTCACATTTAATACGAAGTAAATGAACTACCACAGAATGCATGTTTTGACGTGTTCATAAATATTCAACCACAGCTTTAGGAAGCGTACATTGTCCATGTGTTCATTATTAACGTGCACACAGATCAATATGAAAGCAATGCATGTAATCAGTGAATGTGATACAGGAATTCACACGTGTAATAATGAAGAGTGTTGACCTTGAGCGGGGAGGGAGGAGAGAGTGTAGGTCATACTGAATGTTAGTTATACCTATACCATACGTGTCACGCATACACACTGAGTGCCGCTGGATGAGACAGGATCACTTATGTTAATCCAGGTTTTTGCTATGATCTACCCAAGCCACAATGACAGACAGACGGCCGTGCAGCACCCAACCCAACCTTCCTGACAGACTATCACAGATTACGTCCTATAGAGGTGGCCTGAAGGCTTTAGATAACACGTGGCCTCTCAATAACGTGATATTTAGTAGCCGTTTAAAGGTTTTTGTAGCATGCATATAAGGATCCAATGGAGTAATAGCCGTGATGAGGCCCAACCACCTTTCAAGTAGGAGAGCAGCTATTCCACAGATTGAACTGAATTCACGACCCGCTTCACTTGACCCACTTAGAGACTGTTAGTGGCCAGTCCCATGAAATAGATCTTCCCTGACCTTGCACCCTCACTTCACTGTCCTTGCAACTGACTGTCCACCATATCCCAAAATTTATCCTTCCTACTGATTCACCTCCTGCTACACTAACCTAACCTAACCTAACGTATGCCCTAGCTGTCCTTCCTCCTGGTTCGACTCCCGCTACACCGTGACCCGTACCATAGCTGTAATCTTATCGACACAGGTGCATTAGTGTGAGGTCACAAGTGATGGTCAATGCCCCCTCCTCCGCCCCCCCCTTGGTCCCCCCCTTGTCATCCTGCCCAGCCACTAACCAGCATCACGTGTTTTATTGTTTGATGAATGGCTGACATGTTATAAGTAATCAATATCTTAATCACAATGTCATTTTTCATTCTCTCTCATTCTCTCTCTCTCTCTCTCTCTCTCTCTCTCTCTCTCTCTCTCTCTCTCTCTCATCGTAACCCTTCCTACATCACCTTGAATGAAGAAGTACCAAGACAACTTCAACTTTTTACAAACTTAAACTGAATTTCTTTCTTAACACTCCTTAGAAAGACAATACATTTTCCTTTTCATTCCTTCCTAACTAACGTAACTTTCACCCATTATTAACATTCCTGTCTCCGTTTTCTTTCCTTCAAACAATTCAAATACCTTTCTGAGATTCATATTTCTATTTTCTTTTTCTTTTCTAAGTCTTTTACTATTCCATATATTTTCTCATAGTCTGACTTCCCTTCCGTTGGTTGGCCTTTGTTGCCGCCAGGGGGCTAATCAACCTTATTGATTTCCATGTCATGATACTAGAGACCTTCCTGGACTTGACATTATGAATTCCGTATTCCCAGCAGCCTAGAACCATTCCCACGTACTTTACCGAATGAAAAAGTGTACATACTAAACGCAGTACACATGGTATTACTGAACAATATACAGTCAGATCTACATTATGGTTTTCAATGTAACTACAAAATCGTCTATTGTAGTTCATTAAGTTTGTATACTAGCTTAGCATAACCGTATCATCGGTAAATATGAGGCTATTAATGTATTCTCCATTGTGTTTCAATATCTGGGAATTTATAGATCTAGTTAGGTGACTATATCAGTGTATCGATTAGAGGTTACACAGCCTTCCCTCTGCATACCTTCACACATGCGTTACTGTCCTCTTAAAGGCTTGTAATTACGCTCACCAGGTGTTCTTCCACTTCCTTAACCTACATACAACCTGCTTTATCATATAAACATCATATCCATTATTTAAATCCATAATTCCGTAGTATTATCCTAATCACACCGTCTCTCTCTCTCTCTCTCTCTCTCTCTCTCTCTCTCTCTCTCTCTCTCTCTCTCTCTCTCTCTCTCTCTCTCTCTCTCTCTCTCTCTAAGTTTCCCAACTATTTTCTTATCACCCCCTCAGACAAGGCACCTTTCCCTACCCTCTCCACTCCTTCCATTCCTGACACCACATCAATTTGTTAATGTTTATTCTCACTGCCTCGTGTTACTTCCCTTACCACTTACTTCCACTCTTTTTTACCGCAGTTCCTCCTCAAACAGCCTTCCATCTATTCTCGCCAAGTTGTTGTTGTATGTAAATCGTTCTCTTAACAACACACCACCCACCTATCCTCTCACTCTTTCATGATAACAGTACAATAATCCCTTCCAGCTTACAGACTACTCTCAATAACTAAGAATTTCAATATATTAAAATCTCCGAATCTGTCTTCTTTCTTTGTTTTTCCATTTTAACTCACAGGGTAAAGAGGGTTAGATGCTCTTACACAATAACCATATTCTCTGTTCCACGTTTCCTGTACATCTATACATATTCAGCACCTTAAGCTGTATTTTCATATGTTCAACCCAACCTTTCCTAACGCCATTGAAACTACTGTTGTGGCGCCAAACACTCAATCAGGCAATCAATACACCTTCCCGCCCCTTTCTGCTTCCTTCTTCTTCATGGTTTGGTTTCGATTCAAGATTCATGGATAGAGAACAGTTGACAGTCACGCATGGACTACTACTACTACTACTACTACTACTACTACTACTACTAATAATAATAATAATAATAATAATAACAACAACAATATGCAACAACATTTTAACCTTTTTTTTTACTCCCAATAAGTTCATTTTAAAGTACTGATAAAAACGTTGAATTCCGATCCGATTCCACTTTTTTTTTTTTCTTCTATCAGGCAAGGTAATTAAATAAATAAACAAATAAATATTACATACATTCATATTACTATTCTTATAAAAGCAAAAGAAAAAGAAAGCTTTGAAATCGTCATGGCAACCCCGATGATAACACAAACTTGACTTCCACTCTAGACTCAAGATTCCATCCCTTACGCCTGGAGCATAAATGTTGACCTTGCTTTCAATGCTAATTCAAACCGCAGACGAAATAATTATCACCTTGACTCAGCAAATATGGTTCATTTGAAGATCAGTCGACTTATGCAAATCCACATTGCACCCGATGTCATGTTTTTTCAATGTTCTGGCACAGGTAACTTTTGACAGTGAGGGAGGTTAGGTTAGGTTACGTTACATTAGGTTAGGTTAGGTAAGGTAAGGTAAGGTTAGGTTACGTTAGGTAAGGTAAGGTATGGTTAGGTTAGGTTAGGTTAGGTTACGTTAGGTTAGGTTAGGTAAGGTTAGGTATGGTGAGGTGAGGTGAGGTGAGGTGAGGTGAGGTGAGGTGAGGTGAGGTAAGGTAAGAGTAAGGTAAGGGTAAGGGTAAGGTAAGGTAGGTAAAGGTAAGGTAAAGGTTAGGTAAGGTAAGGTAAGGTTAGGTTAGGTTAGGTATGGTGAGGTGAGGTGAGGTGAGGTGAGGTGAGGTGAGGTGAGGTGAGGTGAGGTAAGGTAAGGTAAGGTAAGGTAAGGTAAGGTAAGGTAAGGTAAGGTAAGGGTTAGGTAAGGTCAGGTAAAGTTAGTTACTGGCCCCAAAGCAGATGCAAAATTAGGATATTTAACAGTACGTACTGGGATTTTGATAAGAGTACACAAGTTATGTATGTAAGGTAAACTAAATCAAACTGACACAACACAAAAACACACAACTCTCACACAAGCTTACGAAACACTCACTGCACCCGCGACGTCAACACAGTGAGCTCTAGCCGCCAAGTGACAGGGAACGGCTACCGACGGCCACCTTCCAACATGTCAAGACGTGTTTCTGCAAGCGCCTTACTCACTCGCCTATCTAAACTTGTGCTTTCAAAAATAAATGATACTTCACAAACCATGAAAATAGCTGGGTCTGGCATACTTTTTTTTCGATCTAAATACCTAATGCGTATATGTACTAGCCACACACACAAAAAAAAATAAGGAACAAGACTAATTAAAACAAGAACACAGACAAAATAAACCAACAAATAAAACAAAACAAACGAAACAAACAAAGTAAATAAATCAAAACAACATGCACGAACACTGACTGGATTTCGCTTCCGTAAAAATAATAATAAATAAATAAATAAATAAATAAATAAATAAATAAAAAGTGCGTGATGTGTGGCTGACGGAAATGAGTTTTAAATGGTTTTGAAATGGACGCGCAGCTCACCTGACTACGCAACCAAATTACCTTTTTATCTTTCTTCTTCGTTAACTGCACTTCATTTTATATTTTCAGAGCAAAGAACTTAAATGTAGTAGTAGTAGTATAAGTAGTAGTAGTATAGTAGTAGTAGTAGTAGTAGTAGTAGTAGTAGTAGTAGTAGTTGTAGGAGTAATAGTAGGAGTGGTTGTAGTAGTAGAAATAGTAGTAATGGTAGTAGTAGTAGTAAAAGTGATAGTAGTGGTATTAGAAAGAGAACGAGAGAGAGAGAGAGAGAGAGAGAGAGAGAGAGAGAGAGAGAGAGAGAGAGAGAGAGAGAGAGAGAGAATCCAATCCACACACACTTATAAGAACATTGTTGGTGTTCACGTACCTGAGAGGGGTGAAGAGGTGGTGGTGGTGGTGTGGTGTGGGTGCTTCGTGGTGGTGGTGGGGGTGGGGTAGGTCGTTACGAGGGTAGTGTCCTTCCCCCTGAGTACTGTTTCCTTTACTGTTGTTGTTCTTGCTCTTGTTGTTGTTGTTGTTGTTGTTGTTGTTGTTGTTACTGCTGTAACTGTCGCCTGATTTAGTTCCGCCGGAGGGTGTTGTAGTTGTAGTTGTTGATTATAGTGGTGATGTTTCCTTGTGTTCTCCGTTATGAATCAAGTGTTTCCTCTTTAGCCTGTTGTGTTCTGTTACGGAGTCACTCTTGGTCAGGCGGACGTGCTCGGCGTGTTCACTTTGAAGCAAAGCAGCAGGCGGATCTTTTTGATGTAGCTTTTGTATCCCAAGTTATCTTTCCCAGCAAATATATATATATTTTTTACCTCTTCCGCAAACAAATTATTTAAGCCTCTTCTCTGTAGTTTATCTAATAGTCTATATGTTATATATAATCTTCATATCACATGCACTTCACCTGCATTTGTTCATATAATACATATGTACATTTTTATACAATGATCTTGCCCGCAACCATAGAAAGACAGAAAATGAGATGTGGCGGCTGTGTTTCACTGTGGTGTGGAGGTAAGGCAGTGGAGGTGAGGGCGGGGTGGGGTGAGGTGAGGTGAGGTGAGGGAAGGGAAGGGAGGTGACAGGTTGTCTCCTGTCGTGAGGGGAAGGGTGTTCACTTGGAGGAAGGCGGGTGAGCCCGGCCTTAGGGTAGGATAAGCGTGAAGGGCAGCTCTGGAAGAAGGGTGGTGGTGTGTTGTGTGTTTGTGGTAGTGGTGAGGGAAGGGGAAGGGCCGTGCCACTGCCCTGAGGCTCTGAACACTCCCGAGCCCTGCTGGGGTGGGCTGACAGAGCCTTATTTAAGCTGAGTTACACTGAGAAACAGCTGGCTCAGCCTGACGCAAGCTGCTGTTGGTGGGTGTGATGGTGGTCAGCCCTGGGTGACGGTAAGCAGGCAGCGCAGGCAGAGGCGACCACGTGATGGCGGCGACAGCGGCCGTGATGGTGGTCGAGGATGAGACGGCGTTTGAAGTGCCTGGATTGAATTAGTGGTCGTGGCGGCGGCAGCGGCGATAGTAGATAGTGACGGAGTCGTCAACGACTGTAATGGCGACAGCGACGGTGGTGGTGATAACTGGGCAGCGGGCAGGTAGAAAAGAAGGTCAAGGGTTCATATCTCTGTCGCGGCACATGATGGTCCTGCCTAAGGTTGTTTGAGTGACCTAGTGGACACGAGGCGCAGGCTCAACATAGGGTACGCTGGCGGACCATTAGGTCTCCAGCGCTAACCCAACACCTGCTACAGCTATGCCTGCTGCTGCTGCTGCTTCTCTCCTGATGGCTGCCACACCTGAGGAAGAAACACATCCAAACATTAATACAGATCACAAAAAGAAACAACAATGTTGTTACACACACACACACACACACACACACACCACTACTACTGTGTGTGTTAAGTTGTTGCTACCATCAGCATACATACAATGGAGGCGCAGAACGGAACTCGCTATCTCCTCGACGTGTGACAGACGGCGGCGTGCACACGGTGCTCAAACGTTTCCTGTGATAAGCAGTCATTGTTTTCGCCACGAGACCAAACACTAAATACATACCTTGCTTGCAACACGGCATAAAGACCACCACCAACACACACACACACACACACACACACACACACACACACACACACACACACACACACACACACACACACACACATACACACACACACACACACACACACACACACACACACACTGGACTGGCTCCCGTGGTCCAGTGGAACAACTCCCGCCAGTTACCCGGCAAGCAGTTACTGTCCCCCTTGAGCAAGGGGATGGTAATGGCTGACGATCACGAGTCCAGCACGTGATCCTCCAGGCAATGGTTAATCCCCACACACACACACACACACACACACAATCAAGGTCGGAGAAAAGAAGCCTCATGATCGTCAGCCGGTACAGTAGCACAGCCTACACACCAGCCAAGGTAACGCGCCTCAGTGTGGTGCGTTGCCTACACTGGTACTCACGTGGATGTGCACCAACAACAAGCTTCATGCACGGAAGGATCACATGTATGCAAATGTAATCCTTGATAAATAAAACACACTGCAACCTAGATACTAGGAATACAGTGTGTGTGTGTGTGTGTGTGTGTGTGTGTGTGTGTGTGTGTGTGTGTGTGTGTGTGTGTGTGTGTGTGTGCACGGTCTTGAAGATCACGGGCTGGATTTGTGATAGCCAGCCATTACCATCCCATAGAGAGTTTAGAGCTCATACAATTCTATCTATGGATAATAATGTGACCTTCCACACACCACACACCCCAACCTCTTGCTCAAGGAGAACAGTAACAGTTCGATCAACAGTGAAAACCTTGGCATCCTGAGCGGGGCACTAACCTCAGCCTGCCATGTGACCAGAGGCGTTGCTAGAATATCAAAACATCTGTACCCTTATATCCACTGATCTCAGGCTTACCAATGATACAAGTCAGACTACCCCTTTGATATCGTGTGTGCGTGTGCGTGTGTGCGTGTGTGTGCGTGTGTGTGTGTGTGTGTGTGTATAATTAAAGATGCATACCATCACTCCAAGTGGTATTTCTCCTGAATATCTATGTAATATTTCTTTAGATGAAGTGTTCTTTTTTCCTTTTTGCCGAGATTTGAAGCTTATGAAACGAGACCCTTGACTTAAGCCACACGAGGACCCCATAGCGACGCCTCTGTAGGTGACAGACAGGGACTCAACCACTGAACTAGTGTGTGTGTGTGTGTGTGTGTGTGTGTGTGTGTTGTGTGTGTGTGTGTGTGTGTGTGTGTGTGTGTGTGTGTGTGTGTGTGTGTGTGTGTGTGTGTGTGTGTATGTGTGTGTATGTGTGTGTGTGTGTGTATGTGTATGTGTATGTGTGTGTGTGTGTGTGTGTATGTGTGTGTGTGTGTGTGTGTGTGTGTGTGTGTGTGTGTGTGTGTGTGTGTGTTCGGATACAGGTGTAGAATTGTGACGCCAGGGTAGAATTAATCAGTAATTCCTACGAGTATTACCGCCGCTTTTCAATGGGAAACAACTTGTGATCATTTGTATAGACACAGTGTACTTGATCTACATACAAACACACACGGGGAGGTGGTGGTGAAGTAGTCTGGGCACACAAGTGGTGGAGGTGGACAGGGGATTCCTATTCAAGTGGCACTGATGCTTCGAATGTTGTCGAGTGAAGCAATGACCCACATGTCGCCCTGCATTTGATTGCGTCTCTAGTGAAGTGAAGCACCGAGCACCGAGGGGACGACATGAACCTTCAAGTGGCACTACTATACAACACAAACACCACGGTGCCACCACAGCCTCGGCCAACCACCAGAGCCACGTCAAGAACACATCCTAAAGGTATACAACAACTAGTGATGGGTATGCGTTGACTAAACATTATTATTTATTTAAGTAAAGATACTAACCTGGAATATTTGTCCTAATCATCCTTGATCAACCTTTAATATTTAGTCATGATAGCCTTGGAGTCTGGTGGCATATAAGCCTACTTCCCTTTCAGCAGATAATCTTTGTATAATCCAATTAACCTGAGTCATATATTCCTATTCACGCTCTGTGTCAAATGTTTTCACTCGTCCTTAGCCAAATATTCCTAATCATCCTCTGTCTGGGTCAAAACATAATTATCACGTCATCCTCGCTCGATGTCAAACGTTCTCCAGTGGCTTCATTTATAAACTAAAACATATTCAACTCCCACATTTTCCTAAAGTCACAATGTCCAAAGCATACATGTTTTTCGTCGGCATGACATCCCGTATTACTCACTAGCTAGCCTATGTACCGGAAATCAAAAATACAATACGTTTTGTAATAAAATCTGGCTGTCGGAGATCTACCACTCACGCTTGCCTCGTAATTTCCCAAAGCGTCCAATATTTTCCTTACTTTATCCCGTCACCTCGTCCGTGTCCCAGTGTGACGGTTCCTCGTATCCTCCCCTTTCATCTTCATCACCTCCCCACCCACCCACCCCAACCATGACCTCCTATGTCTTCCTGTCAAAGTGTTCCCAGGACGCAACGCTCCACGGAAACCCTCGTCACGCTAGATAAAAGCGAATCGTGCCCAGAACATAAATATCACCCTGTCTCTATTTACGTTCCTTGACCCTTACGAGGCCTGAATCACCTTCCTCACTGTAGGTGTAATAATATCAGGTGCTCACTCTCTCTAAAAACTGATCTGCTGGTGTAAGTGGAGCAGAGGTGTACTGACTGTGTACTCTGGCAACTAGGTAACCATATAGATCTGCTAGGGTTAACGAGAGCGCGCTATCCCTCTCACCAAGAAGCTGCCGTGAGCCAGGATCGAACTCTCAATCTTTAGGCCACAAGCTGAGCCACAGAGCCACCCGGGCCCCATGGTTTATACTGTAGCGCGCGTGTGTGAGAGAAAATAGTGACCACGCCCGTGCACACCAGCACACCACCATGACGGCCGAGCAGCTAAGGCAAGGTGCTGCGGAATGCCACTGACCCACCACCGCCAGGCCAAACACACGCCTTGTTTACACTCGCCAAGCCCAACCCACCCCACCTTGTGTGTGTGTGTGTGTGTGTGTGTTAGCCTGTTTTTTCACTTGATAACATGGCACGGATGCATCATTGGCTAAGCATGAACGGTCCTCACAACCATCATCATCACAAGAATGTTTGATAAAGCGGTCGATGATTACAGCCGCTGCTTGCTCTATCGACCGGTTGGCTGGGAGGGAGGAACCAAGTGACTCAAGGAAGCAGCGAGTACACACAGACACACACACACACAATCACCGGACACTGTGTGGTTGCTATCGTACGCCTGGCAAGCCAACGCGAGTGAATACCAACCAAGGAGGAGGAGGAGGGTGAGGCGAGAACATCTGCTTCACACACACACGCTCACGGTAGTCTTGTATCATGTGGTGGTCAGTGTACCGTACCCAAAACTACCATTCAATCACGGACATAATAATAACACCACACGACTCATCTGCAATGACTGGCTAAACTCTTTCTTCATCATCTTTTTACGGCGTGACTATAAATGATTTTTCAATACTCCGTTGATTTATTATTATACAAACTGAATTATAACACATAAAATGTGAAGGGAACTTATACATTATTACTACATTTAAATTGAGAGGAATACTCGTAGGAATGTATGTTAATTCAAAAACGGTCAAAGAAATACACAATTCTTACCATGGCTTGTTGTATTATTCCACTGTGTAAACATTGTATATAAACACTCTAGGTTGGCAACGGTGTGTGTGTGTGTGTGTGTGTGTGTGTGTGTGTGTGTGTGTGTGTGTGTGTGTGTGTGTGTGTGTGTGTGTGTGTGTGAAGGTGCAGAGATATGTGTTAGCGGTGGTCGTGGCGTGGCAAGGCAAGGCAAGGCAAGGCAAGGCAAGGCTGAGAGGACTGACAGAAACACATCAAGTCGACCTTGGCTCAGCACCGCCCGTGTTGACAGTGTGACGATGGTAGTACCCCCCCACACCCCGCCCTGCCCCCCAGTACCATTCCGTACCAATACACCCCAACATTGTATACCCACCATATCTCTCTCTCTCTCTCTCTCTCTTACAGCCACACACACTGATGCTGCTAAGCCTGACGTAGCTCCGTCCCCGTGCTGAGTAGTCACGTGACGCAGGTAGCACTAGTGTGATGCTTTCTTAACAACAGCACACTCATATACAGTAAGAATTGTCAGTATGAGCTATTTTTAGACGAATAGGAAAACTTTATGATTATGTAATTCAATATAAAAAAATAAATAAATAACCACACGCACACACACACACACACCCACACACACACACACACAGTTTTCCTTGTTCAACTGGACTAGTCATTGGTTGGTTCTTAGAGTGAGTCAAACACCATGACTTTGTAGGGAGTGTGAATCCTGTTTTGATGTGGAAGCATCTTAACCTTCAGCCAAGTGCAAGTACATGTACGAACCTATGTGATGAAGGTTGTACAAAGCTAGGTGTGGCATCCCAAGCAGTTTTTTTATTTTTTATTTTTTTATATTTTTTTTATTTTGTGTGTGTGTGTGTGTGTGTGTGTGTGTGTGTGTGT
Source organism: Metacarcinus magister (assembly GCA_029783475.1). NCBI lineage: Eukaryota > Metazoa > Arthropoda > Malacostraca > Decapoda > Cancridae > Metacarcinus > Metacarcinus magister. The sequence continues at coordinate 14,397,738 of JAPQNM010000040.1, read as the reverse complement.
GTGTGTGTGTGTGAACTCCTTATGGTATTGCAGTGCCCTTACTACTGACAATTTATCTTTTTTTTTTTCACTAACAACAAACAAACACCGATTTGCTACTTACACCCAGGCACAAACAACCATGACTCAAGAAAGACGGAAAGAAAGAAAGAAAGAAAATAAATAACCTGTTTAAACTTAGACTATCAGCTTATAAGTCGTTGATGCAATAATAAGTGTTCTATTACGAAAACTACTGCGTTCAATCCTGGCTGGGCCGCGAGAATGAGTGGGTGGGGATGGGGGGGAAGAGGAGCATGAAGAGGCGTGGCTAGGATAGTCTGAGCTGAGAGATATTGCAAAGAGGTACATGAGAATTGGAAGAGGATAGGGATTTTCTTCCTCTTTCTTGTGGGATGAAGTGAGGAATGGAAGACTAGAGGAAGGATGCAATAAGATACGTACAGAGTGTGTGTGTAGAGGGGAGAGAGAGGTGAGGTTGGGATGTGACTAAATATATTCTTTACTCATTTGATAAAGTTTGGTGTGAACGGTGATGAACTGTACGTGTCCTGTTGCTGTCTCAAACCCATTAAACACTTTCAACACACACGAAAACACACATAAATATAATATATCAAACGCTTCAATACACACGGAAACAAGTACATTTCTAAGGAGTCAAAATCACCACAAGATCGACCATAAAAAAAAGCGCTTACACACCCACACACCTTGGTCTGTAACATAACAGATGTATCACCACAGACACACACACACACACACATCACTCGTCTCGGTAAGAGCCTCACACTCCCATAATCTCGACCTCAATTCTCCCTCAGGCTTCCCAGCGGTAGACGGAGATGCAAGAGTCACCTTGAGGGGCAGACCGCCAGCCACGCGGAGTTGATAAACCCTGAAACTTGCTGGGTGAGTGAGTCTGGCTGCCTGGGTTCTATTACGACAGGTAGGTAGTGGACACTCGCCCGCCTACTCACCTGTGTGTGTGTGTGTGTGTGTGTGTGTGTGTGTGTGAGGTTCAAGGGCTGGGAAACATGCCAGATCCACGTCACTACCACACCTAATCCCTTTTCGCTTCCTACACTACCTGACTGCCTCCTCCAGCCTAGCCTAGCCTAGCCTAACCCAACTTTCTCTCTCTCTCTCTCTCTCTCTCTCTCTCTCTCTCGCTCTCTCTCTCTCCGCCTTCAATCCAGTTCGTACTCCCACACAATGTCTACGTAAACTCCACACTCCACCCCACCTAAGCTCTAGCACAGACCAAGGAGTGGCAAGTGGAGTCCAGTAAGGGAACACAAGACGATGATGGCGTGTCCTCCACCACCACTACTGTAACCCTGAGGCGTGAAGATGATGCCCCAAAAGGTGATGAATCCACTCTTTAAACTGGTGTGTGTGTGTGTGTGTGTGTGTGTGTGTGTGTGTGTGTGTGTGTGTGTGTGTGTGTGTGTGTGTGTGTGTGTGTGTGTCTATTAGGAAAAGGTGATGGGTTTAGACAGGTAGTGGTAGTGGTGGTGGTGGTGGTGGTAGTATTAGTCTTTACCTTTACACAACACACCCCACTGTCTTTCTCCTTACCTCCCTTCCTCCCTCTCTCTCCTCTCCTCCTCCTCCTCCTCCTCCTACTGGCAAGGTTGTGTGGGTGTGAGAGGCAAAGGACACACCTCACGCAAGACTCACTTTTCCCTGCTTGGTGGTGGCACGGCGGCCCTTCCAGCAAGCGTGGCCCAGCACTAGTATGATCCCAAGCAGGCCAGGGGAGCTTTGCAGGTTCAAGGTCTTATGTATTCTGTGTTCATGATGCTTGCTTGCTTGCTTGCTTGCTCTGCTCTCTCTCTCTCTCTCTCTCTCTCTCTCTCTCTCTCTCTCTCTCTCTCTCTCTCTCTCTCTCTCTCTCTCTCTCTCTTATTTACAGTATCTAATCTAAAGGGCTACATGGTAATATAAACAGACATACAACTACAACAACATCACATCACAACAACATAACCCTAATAATGAAGTCAAATCTCTCTCTCCGCTCCATACCTAATAGAGTTTTCACACTATTCTTAATTAACTA
>JAPQNM010000040.1:14358173-14393173 GCA_029783475.1 Metacarcinus magister | reverse complement strand
TTTAAGAACTATAAACAATGAAACCAAGTCGGCGGACGAGTCTCGACCGTGACTGGCTGGGGCTGCGGAGGGTTATTGGTGCTAATCCATGCCTGTTAATCCCCTCCTGACCATCACCTTCCCGCCATCACACCACCCACCACCCTCAGCTGCACCTCTGCCGACCACATACACCTACACTTCCACCCATCACCCTGTTTCAGCTGCTTCCCACCCAACGTAGACGTCGGCCTCCTACAGGCGGCACATCCCCCAAAACCTGAAGACGATGCCACTTACCCAGGCTCGAGGCCATCCCCGGCCTCCAAAGTGCTACACCACCGTCACCACACTGCCCTGGGTGGACATTGTCGTGAAGCGGACCTGACCTGACCCACGAGGCCACGACATATATACCACCAACTATCACTATGCTAACAATATGTCTGAATACTCTCATGTAAAGAAGAAACAAAGTCTTCCACTCCTCACATTTAGAGTTAAGCAATTTTGAAATGTATATTTTCAGCTTATGGCTGCTTTTTCTAATAAACCGTCTATTATTATTATTATTATTACACACACACACACACACACACACACACCATCACCATGACAACAAGTAAATCAGCTTTGCCATCTATCTCTGAATCCCTGAACAATATATCTGAAAGCCACACCTGACACAACGAACCAATCCTTAATCATTACTATAAACATTAGATAGGTGTGCTGAGCTGCGGAGGGAGAGGGAGGGAGAAGGAGGGAGATGGAGGGAGGAGGGAGGAGGGAAGGAGAACATACGAAAATAAGGAGGCTGCAAGAGGCTAGTTGACCTACACAAGGCAGCTCAGTAATAGAGGAAGTAGAGGGGGAGAGAAGGAGGATTGGGTAGCGTCATTTAAGCTCTGGCAACTTTAAATATCACTGGTGTGGCTAGTTAGGGTTACCAACCTCACAACGCGGGGGGTGGGGGGTGGAAGGGGGGGCAGACAAGCGAGGTCAACAACGTGCCTAAGGGTAGAGCTCAACGTTTGGCGTGTGTGTGTGTGTGTGTGTGTAGTTTCTTAGGCTTAAAAATTCTTTGTTTTAGATATTTGAGTGGTGGCAGTGGTAGTAGTAGAATTAGTAGAAGTAGAAGTAGTAGTGGTGGTGGTAGTAGTAGTAGTAGTAGTAGTAGTAGTAGTAGTAGTAGTAGTAGTAGTAGTAGTAGTAGTGGTGGTGGTGGTGGTGGTAGAATGTTGAGGCAGGTCAATCATGAAGGTAAGACTAATTAATAAAGACAAGGTCACACGTGAATCCAGTCGTGTGTTTGAGGCTGATAAACCCACAATTCATATAAACAAGAAGTAGAGTACACATGAACTTTAAAATGATTCATGAACATTGATTTTCCTATCCCCTTACTTGTTATCTCTCTCTCTCTCTCTCTCTCTCTCTCTCTCTCTCTCTCTCTCTCTCTCTCTCTCTCTCTCTCTCTCTCTCTCTCTCTCTCTCTCTCTCTCCATTAATGTATAAAAAAGGGAAGGGTGAAGGGTCTGAGTGAGGTACGGTAGTGGAAATAAGTATTCGGAATGAGAGAAAGTGTAAGGAGGGGAGGCGAAGGGAGCAGGGACCGTATGGAGGGGAAACGAGGGAACAGTCAGGGGTAAAGACACAAAGGGGAGGAAGGGGCCCGATGTGGGGGTGTACTTAAGGGTGTCGAGGTGAGACAGATTGAAGTGACGAGGATAAAGAGACTTAGACAAGTTTTTGAACCTGAACAAACTATCAATCACAGCCTGACCCACATCGATCTGCATGTCACCCTCAGTCTCCAGGGCAGTGTTCCAAGGAATGCTGCATGGCACTGACTAACCCAACCAGCCCCTCCCCGCACGCTTTGTCCGCTTAGTATATGCAACTTTAACCTTGGACCTTTGCCGAACCTCACTATGCACAGACTCACAACAAGAAGAGTAAGAAAAGAAAACTCAGGGTCATCAGCTTATCTCCTCACCACGTGGAGGCAAAATCTGGACAAGTGAGTGCGTTGACTAACCCATGTGATCAAAATGAGTGCCTGTATATTATAAAAAAAAAAGAAAGTCAGAATGGTGAGTTGAACACTTGAGTACAGCTCCGCCCACCGCCACTACACTTGAGCTGACATGATACAAACACGGTAATGGGGCGTCTCACACTATCATGTCCTGTTTAGTCTTAATCGGTCTCCTTCATCCAGTCAAGAGGCAAAAAACGCGCGAATAGTCAACAAACATGGATAAAAATAGCCTTTCATTGCGTCTTTTGAGCCAGCCTCACTGCACTCCGCGTAACAAGGGCACCAGATACCAAGGTGCACTAGAAATGACAGCATCATCTTTGTACGCACCCACCCACCCACCCACATGACTTCATGACTTTCCCGCCAAATTTCATTTATCTTGGTTAATCGTGAACAATATACGGAAATAATGCTACTCCAGTAATTTATAAGAAGCTACTTTAGGCTATACAATTACCGCATGTGACTGGCAACTTATTCAATGTGGTGATCATTATAAAGAATACAAAAGTACATAACACATGATGCAACTACTTCCTTGATATATATATAGTTTGACAGGGTATTACTATCCAAGAAATGAGAGCAAATGTTAAAAGTTGGGCAACTTGAGAAACAAATTCTCAACAAACGTAATTGGAATATTAAAAGTTATTATGTGATCTTGTTGGAAAACCTCACCCTCATCTAATACCATTTTATAATACACAGTTATTCTTACGTAAAGCAATGAATGAAATGTATACAAACATGGCGCAAGATATACTAAAGTATCAACTCTTCTTACTTGCCAGACTTGAGGAATCTCGACCTACTGTACTTGAAATTTTATATTTATCTAAGACACTGTTACAAGACCCTTCCACACATCAGCTCTGTTCACTTTGTAATGTACGAAGTTATCTTAAACGTTTAATAAAATATCGTGCAAAAGGAAAGTTTCGGGTGGTAGCTGTCTTCAGTGACGGATATACATGGATGGCTGGAACAGGTTTGGCAGTCATGAAGTCAGTGTTTGTTTTTTATTTATTTTATCTTTTACCCATGGCGCCGGTAGGCTTCAGGGAGACCTTAGATGGTTGGCCTCCGCCCGTTAGTAGCGCGGGTTAGATTTTTTAAGTGACGCCTTGTTTCTTCTTATTGATAGGCTCATGCTGCCAGCGGAAGCTCCTCGCGCATATAACGTTGCAGTCCCGGCGAGGATAGTGTTATGGCAGCATGTGGGTGATCTTAGGCCACTCGGCGGTAGTAACGTAGAAAAGTGGCCAGCCCGTGCCGAGGCTCGAACGCGGGACCCTGAGCTGGTATGCCCGACCGCTAGCCACTAGACCAAGATAAGATTGAATATATTTATGAATGAAGATAACAGCTAATACGAGGTGGGCTGTACTTTACGTACAGCTCTAAATAAGCCTTTCGTTAACTCATTAACACGTATGAGTAACATAACACGACTTCTGCCAACTTGTTCACTCGTTGCCCAAGATACGGTGTACAAAACGATGTATTGATCACCAGTAATTCTAAACCCATGACATTTTCTTTTTCACACATTACGTACAATACATAATATATATTACAGTAGAAATTCCAGACATTTCAACAATTTTCTAAATTCCTCGTGAATACATAGTTTCATATGGAAACCGATGACACATCAGGAAGAATACGGAAGTGCGGCAAATCTATTTAGGTGAGCTTATGAGGTCCTATGTAACAGTCACAGGAAGGTCTTCAAAGCAAAGTGAATCACCAGTCTATGGAGTGAAAATTCGTAATGGCACTTTCATATTATAAAAAATAAAATAAAATAAAAAAATAATAAAATTAAAAAAAAATGCGTGAAACTGAAAAGAAGGTTCGTCACGGCATTCATTCTCAAACCCTGCAGCTCACGTGCCTAACATTACGTCACACACACAGGCTTCAGCCCCCAAAGAGGACCGAGCCCTTGTAATGAGAGGTAGGTAAGATAGGTAACACAAAGGACGAGAACAAACACATGCAATAACAGGCGTCATAATGCAAACTATTAAACACAATAAGATAAAATATAGAATAAAATAAATGAAGGTCGCGGTTTCCCATTATCCGGTACCCTTCCCAAGATGGCCATTTCCCGTCTGGCCGCTCGATTTCCTCCTCCAGCCGGTTCAGGCCGCCTCCGGCCTTCCTCCTCACTTCGTGCCTCGCTCAGCCATTCTTTCCGTCAGCATCCCTACCCAACATCTCTCAAGTGATAATTTGCTGTTACTTTCCAATTTCACGATTCATTCTAAGCTTTACCTTTCACCACTATATTCTATCCCAAATATTCATCCCAGGAACGTCCAGTACTATGACTAAAGTGTGAAATATTCCTTCCTCACTCATCAGAACTCCCCTGCACTCCAGTCAAGCCCACATCATTATGTAGAGCCACGGTGGATACTTAACATATTCTCGTGTTTCTATTGGGTGACTAAATTAAAGAGATAGGTTGAAACAAAGTACTGGATCTGCTGAAATAATGAATGACACGTATATTTGACGGAACATTCTTGAGTGAAACCCCTATCACAAAGGCACGATGAGGAAGCATAAACAGCCATCTGGGAGTAACAGTTCGCATGTGGCTTTGGAAAGTTTGGGGCGAGGAGAAAGCCTGATACTGCCACTGTGAAGGGGTTGGGGGGGCAAGGTGGTTGAGAACAAAGTATACTCATACACTGTATACGTATACTCATAGGGTGAGGGGTGAGATAATCTGTTTTATCATAATAATTTACTCTCTCATTCATTTATATGAGGGTTCAGGTCTAGTGAAAAACCGCTAATTGGTACCCTCAGTTACACCCCAGCCAGTCAGCTAGACAGACGCTCTCGCCCACTGCTGCTTGACCGTGACCGTGAAGAAGAGGGAAAGCCTAACGTCAGAAACCACAAACTGTGGATTATTTTTAAAAGGCAACTAAAAAACAAATCTTATTCGGAAAATGTGAAACAGTACCCACACCCACACACTATCATCAATATGATTAAAAAAACGCTTGTGTTCGCATTCTACGTCTTGCTTTAATTATCAACAATCCATCAGATGCCCGCCACACCACACCACCAACGCTTGGTCACCTCTTATTGCACATCACCCACGTCATACACCATATCCTCGCTTCATCAAGTGATGCAGACCCCTTCCTTGGCCACACCTGGCAGTATTTAATGTGTGTGTGTGTGTGTGTGTGTGTGTGTGTGTGTGTGTGTGTGTGTGTGTGTGTGTGTGTGTGTGTGTGTGTAATTCAATATGGTCTGCATGACTCAGCTGAACTCGTGATTGTCAACCATTACCCTACCCGAAAGAGCTGAGCTCATAGATACAGATCTATAGATAAGGCGGAGACCTCTCACACATCCCCATCCTCTCGTTCAAGGGGTACAGTAACCGCTTCCTGTCAGGGAAAAATCCTTACCAACCTGAGAAGGGTTCGAACCCACGCCTTGCCGGTTGAATGAGACCTTAATCATTAAACCACGGAAACGTATGTATGTGTGTGAGTGTATATATATGTGTATACATATATATATATATATATATATATATATATATATATATATATATATATATATATATATATACTATATACACACACACATACATACACATATATTCAGCGGGTTGTTTCGCCAGCCAAAACTTACGCTTGCAGCAGACGCCTTTGCGGCACCTAACCGGTGTTACACTTCCATCCTCGCCTAGGAAGCCCCACCCTAAATCGGTGAACAATAAAATCCATAATATTACGACATACGACGAAAACAATATCAAAACCTTTGAAAACGAAATAACCCAAGCAATGTTAAGTCATAAGCAGAGAAAACTTCAGCACTGAACAGACTTAGTTCTAACTTAGACATAATTTTCTCATCCTCTATTTCGTGTCCACAATTCCGAGTTTATCACCTAATACATATACTGTTTTTTGCACCAGTATTTCCTGTAACACGCTACTTATTTTCAGTCATGCCTTATCACATGTTTACCTAATCTCAAACTCTTCCAATTTGTTCTATTAAACAATATTATCATTATAACTATTACATATGTTAAAGATCATCTTTGAAGTAAGCACTTCAGTTCACACCTGAGGCTCTCATACGATCTAATTTAAACTTGTTTTTATTTTACCTATCCTGACCTAACCTAACAAATTTTAGAAGATTCCCTTCATGATTTGCAAGAATAGTTTCCAATAGGGTTTGATGCAACTACATCTATAGTGTTCTGGAAAATACTGGCAGGTACATAAAGCAAATCATCTTAGATCACTTATTAATATCAATAACGTGTTAGTATAGTATACAAGATGCTATGGTTTTACATACGTGCTGCCCTTCTTACACATATCTTTCTTTATGCTTATTGTCTAGACTAAATATTCCTCTGTGTCCATTTTTTCGCTGCATCTATTGAAACATGTATGTTTATGAGGTCTCAACCTAAATTCAAGCTAACGTACACAAGATCAACTTTGGTTTTTGAAACTACCATACATTACTGTAACAAAAAGTTTATAAAACCTGTCCTCTATCTTAGGGCTTATTCTTTCAATGTTTTTTTTTCCCCTTCTCAACACTGACCTAACTTCCCTTTCCTTTAACAGTAGTAGCTTATCAAATATTGGCTAACTAATAATCACCGACTATCTAAGTATACCCGCCATGCATGGGCAGGAACCCATGCTCAGGGAAAGCAGATATTCCGGCCTCTCCCCGGAGAACCCAGCGACCTAACAAGGCTACAGCAGACGTCAAAGTGGCATACAGGTGTAGAGGAGGGCATCAAGTAAGTACAGAGGCACGTGCCAACAAAAACTGGACGAACGGCAAGCGTCTTGACACCGACACAGCGCATCCACGTAAAATTTTAGATGAAGTGAAATTTTCAGGGACTGTTGGGGTATAATGGTCTGTCCCACGTCCTCCTTAAGCATTACTTAACTTCCTCACCTGTTAGTAAGTCAAAATAAAGGCGAAAACGACTGCAAATTGTAGAACTTGTTGAGGTATCTTGAACACACACCCTTCCCTAGCAGTGGCTGGGTTATATCTGGGAGGTAGCGATCGATGGTCCGCCCTGACATCTGGCGGCCAAGGCGTGCACCTCCACCTCATCCTCCTCCTCCACCTCCCCCGCACGCGCCCCCCGCCGCCCGCCGCCCCCCGCCGCGTGCTTCTCCGCCTCACGTGACGTTGTAACCTACCTCACCCAACAGGTTACTTCTAGTTTTGCTTCCATCTGTGCAACACATTCCTTAAAGTATATTATCTTGAGATTTGTTAATAATAGTTATGTTACATTACTTTTACTGAATTTAGTGTATCTTGTTACTGTTAAATTATTGACATGAAATGTGCACATGCTTACCAACGTTGTGCAGGTCAGTATCATTTTTTTTTTTCTCGCTACAATCTTTTATTCTGTCAATAAACGTAAGATGTAGAAAATTGTTCCTTCTGTCATAGTTTCCATTATTACAATCATATTGAATTACTTTAACCACTTAACTTTAAACTTTTATTTTGCACCTTCAATGGCTAAGAAAGCGATGTACAACAGCATATCAACAACTTTCAGCAACACAATGATGTGCAGGCGGATATAGCACGGCAGTCGGTTAGAAAAACAAGTTTATAAATAACTTATTTATGCTTACATTTTCCCCAATACCATATACAAGTGGCAACTTAGCAACTTACTAATATAAAATTTCTATCTGGAGTGAACATTTTCCAGTCTCCAAGTTTTACAAAGATCTATATTCACAGAGACTAATAGATACATGCATAAGACACTGTAACTTAAAGCCAACCCAAACACAAACTTAATATGATAGTCAAGTATGTCATTTTGTCACTGCAAACACAAGTAGTGCGCGATTAATCATAATCTTATCTTCAGGTAGATGCAAAAGTTTTCATCAATCACAGGGTTGTAAAAAAAATATATATATTATATATATAATGATGCTTACTTTTGCTACCAAAAGATAAATATTCAAGAAACTTTATCAAACTTCATAAATCCATATTGATAAAAATCTACTTTTTTTTCCCCTTTCATTTCAAACCTATTAAAAAAAGCTTTTGAAAAAAAATTGCTATGCAAGAAATCACAGAACAGTCCATTGAAGTTTTTTTCCAGATTCATTCAATGATTGTGGTAAACTGTCGCTGATCTGAGGTCCCATCAATGAATGGAAGTTTTTAAATTTGTTCAAAGCTTCTTTTCAAAACCCAATGATGAAAATAGTATATACATAACAATAATTAACACACACACACACACACACACACACACTGCTCTCACACGAAGCAAAATATCAGACTGGAAACAAATGCAAAAAGGCACATGCTATAGATTACTGTTTGGAAGGGAAGGTGTTTCGAACATTTCATTTTCACACTGAAAAATCAACTAGGGAAGTACATTTACTTTTTTTTTTTTACCATATCAAAATAATGATAATTAGTCTCAACTACTTACGAAACAAATGTTCTATTTGTTGGCTATGTTTCCTAACTTGTTAATAACCACTATGTGTAAAATTTGTATGAACAGGGAGGGATTACAATGAAATTGAAAAGACAAAATTTTTAATAAAATCTGAGGATGATAAATGACTGAAATAAATCATAAAAGAAACTGTGCACTGCAAAAAATTAATTTGGTGAAAAGCATGACAAGATTAATTATGAAGCAATGTGAGATGTGATGGGATATGGAATGAGAGGAAAAGTTTTTTTTTACTAAATACAGTGAAAACGTTTTGTAGGTTTTCAAATACATTTGAGTATGTTAAATCAAGGTGATAGGGAGAAGTGGGTGAAAGTTTAAGAATACTTAGAGAAGAGACAAAAAATGTACAATGTTACTTTAGGTGCAAAATTTGTTTTAAGATAGTTATAAAAGGAACAAAGGCAAAACTTTGCAATTCTGACGTGAAAAAAATGTATTGTTCAATATTAATTGATCAAAATTACATTTGCATTACACTTCATAGCAAAAAACAAGATAACTTCCATAATTTTGTAAAATCAATTGAATTGATTTAAAAATGTGAGCAAAAGTTATGTTCTTTTGTGTAGAAACATGTGAAGTAGTTGTGATGAGCAGGTCCAAAGTGCGGATGGTAACTTAGGAATGCTAAGTAATCCAGATGAATGGACAAATAGCATGAGATAAATCAGAAGCAGCAACCATGGTTCAGTTCAAAACAAACATGTAAGTATGGAGTGTGCGACATGATAATTTGGAAGGAAGTGTAAGGATCACAATAATTTCCATGGGAAAAAGGTACATAGTGGACATTTACTCCTAAAATTCCGGCAAATAGGTGTCCAGGACAGATGGATCTCCATTTGCTTGTCTTCACACATCTCATCCCTACATATTCCACTTGTCACACTCTCTCGCCCTCCATCCATCTCTATAACACTCACCATCTTCTTCTATCTATTTACTCTTTTATACATTCTTTGATATCTCGTCTCTATCTATTCCTTCCAGATGACCAAACCACCTCAGGGTGATGTATTTTACCACTTTGCTCCCTTGTTAAATATGATAAACTTTCTATAAATAATTCCTTTACTCTCATAATCTATTCCGTTCACACCACAGGTAACTCTCTGAACACTAATTCCAACTGCCTGGATGCTAGACCTCCATTGTTTTTATCCCATGTACAGATTGGCTAATAATAAAGTATTTCACTCATGAACATTTAGCGAGACAGGTCCAAGAGAAGTTCCTGGGAAAGAATGACAATTTATCCTTGAATCAATAGACTTAAAGAGGTGCTTAGTCTGGTACTGTCAACTGTCCAAGTTTCTGGCATAGGTAAATGAGTGAGTTAATGCAAATAAAGTAAACACTAGACATCAGAGGTCATATGGTATGGGTCTAATAACAAAAACCAGCATACATAACACATTACCACATGAATGATGTTGAACATAGCACTTGTTTACAGCTTTTTTCAAGTTTTTGCCTTTTGTCACTTTGTTTTCCAGCTACATCACACTCTCACCAAACTCACCACAAACCTACACCACATACAACCCAGGATCCAGTTTCTTAATGAACACAAGTTTCTGTGCCACACATAAAATTACATACTTTCTTTTCTCACCATGATTGCCACTACATCTTGAAAGAACTGCTTTTTTCCAGTACTGAAATATTAAAAACTACAACATTTTCTTGTAGTTTTTAATATTTCAGTCTCACTCACACATACAGGAGAATAGGTTTTCCAACTTTCCGCTCCTCCCGGTATTGCAAGTACACAACCCCTCGGCTTATTCCTATTTTCTGCTAGGTTAATAGGGGTTACAGGGATAATGTAACATTCATATATTCAATATAATTCTAAAAAATACTAAACAAAATACCTCCTGAACAAAATACTGCTTACCCCCTCTTTATCTTTTTTTTAGCTAGTATGATCGATCTCTCTCTCTCTCTCTCTCTCTCTCTCTCTCTCTCTCTCTCTCAATAGACTGTCAAACTCTCTCATGCACTAAATCAGATTCACATAGAATGCTAGAATTCCTAGATAAGTTTGTAAGCCAATTAGTATCAGAGCCAACACGAGAAAACAATTTAGTTATAGCCAGTCAGGATCCCTTAATCAATAATGCTGATGTTGGTGAAAATTTTGGCTCATGTGATCATAAATTAATATGTGCCAATATCAACACAAGAAGTAATGGACTTGAAAAGCTAATTTTTGATGAGCTGATTTTGAAAAGCTCAGATGCACTGTAATACGTATGCAGTTACCTGAAACAATCCAGGTTGATGAAGCCTGAACTTATGTCAAAACTCAATTACTAACACAGCAACATGATTTCATCCAGTATTGTGCTTTACTGTACAATACCTAGTAGTAAAAAAAAAAAAAAAAAAAGTAGAAAAAAAGTCCTCCCTCATGTAATAATGAAATCCAACGGTTACTTCAGGTAAAAGATAAGTTACATGAACGTAAAATAGTGCAAGATACACCCAAAAAATATTATACAATGACTCCAGACAACAAATTTAAATCCTGATAAAACAAGCAAAACAGCATTATGAAGAAAAGCAGCAGAAAGTAAATACAATGCTAAAACGTTCTTTAACTACATCAACAGCAAGAAGCAATTAGAAGTGTGATTGGACCACTAAAGGAGACCGTTGGCAACCTTATGACAGACAATCTAAGCATGGCAAGCATCCTCAATTACTTCAGTTCACTCTTCACTGCCCTTCCAGCTAGAGATAATATCAACACAAATTAATACTATTGATATGGCTACTAGCATGGCCAAAATAGTTAATAACCGGGGTGCCACGACCCTCAAAGATGATGATAATGATATAGCTAGTAACAATTATGTTTGACCAATAACACTGCAACTATAACAATGTAATACCATACAAATAAAACACAAAACTTTAAAATAACTACCAAAGACGTCCTGAATACATTTAACAATATAAATACAAATAATAGTCCAGGACCAGACAACATTTATCCCACACTCTTTAAAAATACTAAAAACGAGATAATTTACACCCCAACATCCTTATTCAATAAATCCCTATGACAAGGTTTAGTCCCTGCCGACTGGAAGACAGCGAATATCACCCCAATCTTCAAGAAAGGCGGCAGATATACACCAGGGGATTACAGACCCATTAACTTGATATCAGTGGTCAACAATATGCTCAAAAGTATAATTAGATGAAATAGTTAGTTACCTAGAAAATAACTATTCAATCAGGGGCTCACAAAATGGCTTCAGATATAAAAGATCATGTTTATCTAATCTTTTAACATCTTACAATGATATGTTTTCTGTCACAATATCAACAGATCACTAGACATTGTGTATCTTGATTTTTAAAAGGCATTTGATAAAGTTCCTCATTTCAAATCAATGTTCAAGATCAAGCAACTTGGGATTGCAGGTAATGCGCAAAATTGGATTGAAAACTGGCTAAGCAATAGAAAACAGACTCGTTACCAATTGAACAGACCATGATTGGGCACCCGTCACTAGTTTTTGGGACAATAAAATACCATTGCTGCTGTCTTAGAGGAAGCACCCAACCCATACACTCACATACACACACACTGCACTCACGCATACAGGAGGATACACTAAGATGATCCTGTCTTTCTGTAACACACCTTACAAAGAAAGGCTGCCACAACTTCACCTGTTCTCGCTAGAGGAACAACATCTCTGAGGTAAACTTATAGTGTTTCAAAATACTTAAAGAATTCACTAATGTTGGCCCGATTAAGATGTTTGAAATTGATGACTAACCATGAACAATGGGAAACAGAGTAAACCTAAGATGTAAACAGATTCAACTATACTGCACTAAATGATGTTGTGAGGGAGTGGAATAAACATCCGCCTTCAATGGTGCAGTATAATACAATAATTTGTTTAATAACAAACTTGACCACCATCTCCTATGACAAAGTCTCCAATTCGGCTATAAGGCTGACTTCACATGAGCGTTTTTTTTCCGCACAGTAGGATGGCGGCGTGCTAGGGTGTAAAGAAGGTATGTCTTCACACGAGCATTTTTTTCCTGCGCGGGAAAACCGCCCGGTTTAGAAATCCATTGGTTCAATGAGACCCTTCACACGGTACCTGAGGAGCAGAGATTCACCGTCCTACTGAAGTGCTCCATAGCCTTCAACAGTATTCTAGAACACTCAACGCCGCGCTGTTTAGCAATGCATGGGGCGGCTGAATCTCTGCCTGCTGTGTGGAAATCTAGCCGTGCGGGCACCGTTTGAAGGGTCTCATTGAACTTAATGGATTTCTAAACCGGGTGGTTTTCCCACACGGGAAAAAACCGCTTGTGTGAAGCGAGCCTTAAACCTGGCACCTTGCTGGCTGTTTGACTGTGTTTAATTCTGACTGTATGTATTTTTGACTAAGCTTCTCTATTGTATTATATTTTTAAGATACTTTTTACTCTAGATTAAGAACAGACCTAGTTTGGACCCTAGGGTCTGTGTGGTCTGGATTTCTATTCAATTCTATGTAATTCTCTCTCTCTCTCTCTTATTCTAACACTTTATTGTCCCTTTTATCAGGAATCATTTTACTGTACTACGGCTTCTACTCTTATCTTATTTCTGCTTCATCTCGACCCATTCTCTCCTCATCACCAGAGCACCTCAAGATGTGTTTTATCCCTTCCATCACAGTTCATTCCTTCTCCCTTACTGAACATGCCAAACCTTTCATATACACTTTTTTTTTTCTCTTACCATTCATTCAGTTCACATCACAGGCGTCTATCAATCAGTTAATAAATTTCCACTGTTTGGACTCTGCATAGAGAAAATATAAATTCCATTAGATTTCTTCCTCCATTCACTCTGATCAATTTGAGGTACATACATTCTTTTTAAATATATTTTTTAAGTTTCATTTTAAACTGATACGTAAAAGCATCATCTGTTATTTATAGGTACTACCTTCATAAACAAATGTTTGATGCTCTAGCTTTGTCAAACAGCAGACAAACTAAAGAGCATATTCATCAAATAAATATTTATATAGATAACAATAATTCTACATCAATAAATATAGTTTATCAAAGGATGGCATGAATTTATCATGTAATATATAAGGGTTAGTAAAAATATGAAGATGCAATCAAACCACAAGGCATATCTCCCAGACGTGCTATTTCCAGCCTTAGTACAAGTATATAGGAAGATGGCTGACAAGTCCTTCATGTGTTGCTTTTCAGTCCCAGCTCTCCCATTCTTCACTCTGAAATGAGAAAATGATAAGATCACTGAATCTCTAACTATTGTAAGGAGGAAGATGTAAAGAAAAGAAGAAGAAAACAAAAATAATAAGTATGTGTGAAAAGCAGACACGTCAACCTTGACCAATGGGCCAATGCAGTGGCACCAAAACTCAACTTAATATAATTATTGATTTTTTTCCAATGACATGTATAGATTCATCTGAAATGTGTTTGTTGTTGTCCAAGCAAGTGACGTTGCTATAAACCTGTTTTGGGTGAAATGAAATGCAATGTTTTTTCATTGTAGATTGGTGACAATACCAGCCTGTTGAAGTGAAATGCAGTTTCATATGTTTCTTAAAGAGGCTTAGAAGAAATCTTAGAGAATGACTTGTAGGTTATAATGACAAAATTGTTTTTGCACTCAGAAAAAGAGCTGTCCACACAGCCGCTTGACATCAAACCGTGGCTTGGCCTGCCTCCAATGACCTCAGCTGGTGTTTTTATGTGCAGATTGGTGACAAAGCTTGGCTATTGAGGCAAAATGCAGCATCGTATCCTATGCAAGAAAGCTCAAAAACAGTCTTGGTGATGTTTGAGGATGGCTTTGTTCTTAAAATTTAACATTAAGCACTGGCGGGGACAGCAAAAACACTTTCATCTCCAAATGATGAAAAGTTGGGAGGATACCTATAAAGATATATAATATTTGAAGGCTACAACTACTCAAATCAAGATTTTTAGACAAAAGATACAGAGTAAATTCCTATTCACCTGATGAACAGGGTATGACATTAATCAGAACTTCAATTCAAACTTACCTTAGCTTCCTCTGACTTTTCCACTTTGCTAGCCTTTGTAGTGGAGGAGGATGTAGACTGTGTATTTGCTGCATCTGTTGCATCAACCTTTTCCCATTCATCTTCATTGCTGTCTATAAAAAGTTCATCATTTGGTAAGGAAGATATTCCAATTAAGGGGACAAATAGCTCTTATTTTTCACTTTCTAAAGAAGCAATTAATCAAATAAGCACTAAGTAAATACAAATTTAACATGAATATATTGACAATTCTAACAATACTCATAAGGTATTCAACAGAGCTCCATGCAATGAAAATAAGTTGTGCTACAGAGCAGAATGTATGAATAATTCCTAAAGCTGAAATGTAGAAAAGCAATCCAATGTCAGAGCATACCTAATGAACTACACTATATATACTTATAATAATATAATCATGGAATGCAGCACAATCATCATATGATACCTTGAAATAGAAAATAATATACTTGTAGTTCCTAGGTATTCCTTGCGAATTTCATAAACCATTACCGAGATGGTACTAAACTTTAAAGATCCTAGTTGACAAATACAGTATCCATAAGTATGGTAATCGAAAATGTTCCAGAACAAGATGAAACTTATTATCTCCAACTTTTCGTTTTAACAATGCAGAAAATCAGATATGTAGTGGTACAACTTGTAAAGGTGGCTCATCCTTTTACTTATCCTTTTCACAACATGCAAGTATAGATTGTGGGGAGAAGTATGATGAGTAGATGTATCAATACATCAAAATTCTTGGACACTTCATTCAAACCCAAATTAATGAAAATTAATGAAAAAAAAGCTTGTCACATTGCATAGGAAATACATTAAATTAAAATCAAATTATCCTGGACCCTCAACAGTCCCAGTGTGTCCTCGCACGACACTCTCAGTCTCACTCCACTGCCCACATGCGAAAAGCTGCCGTTGCGAGGTGGTGCCAGCGTTCCAGGATCCATCTGTAGGGTTTCACGCAACACCAGCCGTGCGGGACATGGCACAACATACGCAGTGGGGATACAACAGCCCGGCGTGCTGAGGGGTTAGTATCATGGTGGCGGTTTTAGCCCTCTCGCTACTCTTGCCGAGAGCTCAGACCAGCGTATCTCCAGCACTTCCATGGAACGTGCTAATTTACGAATTACTTAAATTTTCTGCATTATATATTCACACTGGATCACGCAATGTGTCTGTCCCATGTTACCATATCATGCAACCAAACCCGATAACAAGCCCATGAATTCCATATCATGCTGCTCTGCTCCATGTGGCCTCCCATGCTAATACACCAACATGCATCTCTGAACAGCCATATCAGGAAACAAATCCATCCAATCACAGTTTCTCAACATATTTATGCCCCTGAATTTGACATGTATCTTTGAGAAGATACATGGTCCTCACTGACTGCTCACAAGTACTTTTGACCGGAACACAAAGGCAGCAACAAATCCTTTAATAAGTCTTGGGGTCGCATAGATACCAAAAATCATGTTACTTATAATGGATCCTTTGTTTCATCATATGAGTCCATTTGAAGGAGTAAATTGTTACACCAAAATTCCCTGTAATATGCCCAAAATTAAGGTGAAAGATTGATGGGAAAACCATGAGAAAGCTGCTGCATATATGGTATAAAATAAGCAGTGGATAGCAAAAGCCTAAGCATCCATGAAAGTGACAAGAGTGTATGCAAAACAAAGAGTTGGAGCATTGTGGTTTGTAAGAGGAGGTGATGGGCTGCTGGAAATACAATGAAAATTCTGAATCATCACTCGAGATAACACAAATTAAAATGAAGGCTTGTAGGGAATATATAAGTAACTGTCTGATGTAAGTCACTATCCATTACACATAGTTTCCCTAGTCCTCAATATTAGGTATTTTCCTAACCTGCAGGTCACAAGTTTGTATCTAAAATCAAAATGAGTTGCGTATCAAACAGAGCAGGGACATCATTGATTCCATCATGTCTATGGTATTTCATAAAAGGTTTATTTACCTGTTGATGAGGGTGAGGGCTTACTGGATGTCTCTGAAGTTTTACTTAAATCCACTTTCAACTCTTCTAATAAATTTATGTCAGTATTTGACTTTGTTTCAGTTGGAACTGCATTTTTCTTAGAGGAAATATGTGTTCCTTTATCTGATGGAATTTGAGTTTTATCACACACTGTATTGTCGGTAACAGACTTTTTCCTGATATTCTCTTCACACTCTCTCTCGTAGTCTTCTAGGAGCTGGGCTTGTACCTCCTCTGGAATTTCTACGTCTCCTCCAAAGTCCTCATCTGCATGGGGGCACCAGCACACCAGCTACTATTACTTACTCACACAACAAGTATGATAGCTACTTAAGAGCTGCATTAAACTACAAGGCAAAATAAATGAAGTTTTTATGAGGCTTCAACAGGAAGTAGCAACAGTAGTATAAAGTGCATATTGTAAGCTGCTAAGCAGTTAGAAATAATCAAAGTACTCGTGCAGAGCTGCAATACATAAATAATAAATATGACCTCTGCTACACATAGAGAAGTCATCAAAATATTTTTGAAACTAATTAGTTAATAACAAAATTGCACCACATAAAGGTATTGCTTTATAATAAACATTGTATATTTAATTTCAAAGGGAATAAAATTCTCAAAGACCCATCCAAAAAACATTACTCCCGAATACTGTGTTAAACTAGAACCAAATTTGCCCTAAAGTAACAATATTGATTAATAATAAAATACCTATGTAGCATTGATAATCATGATACTGACTATTCTTAACAATTTATAATACATTACAAATACATGCTACTTGTCTGAGCAAATATAAAAAGAGTATGTCTAAATTAATTGATAATATTTAGCTTGCATCAGTATTCCTCACAAAATGTGTTTTGCTATTGATTATATTTGTTAATGTATCAGGGCCCAAGCACATGTTTGAGAAAGCCAAAGTCACAAAGAAACTCTTGGCTGTCAGGGGAAAATTTCAAGAAAAATATGGGTTACAAAACTAAATATAACATACTGAAACCTTTTCATACTACAACCCTCTAATGCAAAATAATCTGACAGAGCTCAAACAAAGCATTTCACGAATATAACTAAACAGGAAATGCAATCCCTTTGCTAAACAACAGAAAAATGAAGATTTCCTCCCTCCCATATGCCTTATCAATTAAACCAGTCATAAGTCTTTTCCAAATCCTTAAGATAACTATGTATTTTTTTTATGGGGGAAGAGCCAAAAATGTTTCAACTCACTTCTGTTGTTTGATCCAAATCTCTTCCTTTACCATTGAAATACTCTTTCCAGAGTCAACGTTTTTGAGCAATTTACATAAAGGAATGAAAAAAACAATTTGAGAAATGTAATATGGTGAGTTACTGTGCGAATGACAGGAGTGAGGCAAATAATGAGAAAGTAGTATGCACAGATCTGTTAGGGTGAGCGCACATTGTGACGCAGACCAGGCCAGCACAGTGGAGTTACAGGGAGGAGCAGAGGTGGGCAGGGCAGGGCAGTGTAGCACAGAGCAGAAAGGGTGTGAAGTACACTTTGAGAGTCTGTCTATTGTCACGTGCAGTACTGTGGTCATGACTGTCACAAAATCTTACTTAGGACACTTATGTTTATAATCCAACTCAAACTCAATGGGTTCTAGAAAGAAATGTTACTGTATGATATCTGTAAAGGAAAGGAATCGATGTGGAGAAGTGAATACATTAAAAAAAGAGGAGAGCACGTGAGAAATTTCCATTCTCTGATGTTCTCTATTCAGTTCTCTGATGCAGATTCAATAACTATTTAAAACTAATTTACTTTCAAATACAATGGTACATTATGTTTTGTGTTTCATTGTGCTTAACTTGATTTTGATAAAGTTGTGGCATGGATCCCATGGGAAAAAGGACACTCAACTCTGGATTAATCTAGTAACTCATCAAGATACCTATTTGACACCTGACAAGACACAACTTTTACTGTTACAAGTAGCTTTAAGTAGTTTTAATAACATAAGACAATATTTCACTTCCATAAGAGTTTAAGTATTTGGGAACAGTGCTATGCAAACAT
Organism: Metacarcinus magister; assembly: GCA_029783475.1. NCBI lineage: Eukaryota > Metazoa > Arthropoda > Malacostraca > Decapoda > Cancridae > Metacarcinus > Metacarcinus magister. The sequence continues at coordinate 14,374,435 of JAPQNM010000040.1, read as the reverse complement.
GGAGAGATGGAAGGAAAAATCAAAGAGAAAGCTGTGAAAAGCAGGTGTGTCATAGGATCACTTACAAGGGTTATGAGAGGAATGAATGTGACCATGGAGATAAAGAGAGGGTAGGAACAATATTCTCCTGCCAACATTGACACATGGATTAGAGACTTGGATGTGGATTAAAGCACAGCAGTTAAGAATGCGTGCTGTGGAAATTAATTATCTGAGAGGAGCATGCGGCGTGACAATGAAAACGTATATGACACATATGGAATGGGAATTTGTGCAAACAGAGTGAAGTGTGGTGCAGAGGAATGGGTGAAAAGAAATACTTTGAAGTGGTTTGGTCATATGAAGAAAGTATATGTGAGTGAAACTGAGGGTCCTATAAGGAAAGGAAGACCAGTTGTAAGAAGGAAGGATAGGATAAAGGAGTACTTGCATGAAATAGTTGCTGATAGAGGGGGAGGGATTGAACAAGCAATGAGGGAGTGTGTGGATAGGGAGAGGTGGAGGCTTTTCTGCCGTGGCCATTCCCTTAAGAGATGTTTCCGGAGGGAACAAGGTGTCTGAGATTTTATATATATATATATATATATATATATATATATATATATATATATATATATATATATATATATATATATATATATATATATATATATATATATATATATATATATGTAAGACACTATTCAACTAATAACATTTCTGTGATGTGAAAAACTATGAAGATAAATGTATTTAATTATTTGACCATACGCAAAAGTAGAAACGTTATAACAAGCTCTGCACATGGATTTGTTTACAATTATACTGGTAATGACTGATAGCAGTAATGCAATGCCATCAACTCTGATGCATCTTTTAATACCATCAAAGAGTTAAACTTGTAATTCACATTCATGAAGATTAATTCATTCATATACAATAATACATGCATTTATTAATCTAAAACATGCTTTTGCAGTCCAAGTGAGTGTATGGCTCTCACTCCTTTTCAATCCGCTGCTGCCATATTTCTTTCCCTTGTTAGTAAACAGGTTGTGTAGCAGTTAACTGACTTAATATCTTATTCACTATGTAATTTTCTTTTTATTCATTGGTTCAATTCAATAAGATTTTTATCAGCTGTATTTGCCTAGCCTAGGGGCTAGGTGAGAGAAATGTGTATGTAAGTGTACATAGGACCGTGCATGCATGCCTTGTCTTGGTTACTCCCCTTTCGGGGAACAACAGCTTGGTATATAAATAGATAGATATAGATTTGACTGTCAATTTAACGAACCTTGATTTAACAGAATTTGGATTTAACGGACACCCTCTGCTACTGAACAGGACCATTTAAAAAGTGTACTTCTTGAAAGATGAGTCTGCTAGGTGGCAGACCAAACAGTGAGAATGGTGACAGGTTCCTGCCAAATCAAGCATGTAACATTAGTCACTGTTTCCACACGATCTGGTTGCATTTGTGCTTATGTTTTGCTTATTTCACAATTCTGCTTGGCAAAATGCTCCCAAAAGTTGGGAAAAAGAAGCATGTTAACCTTAACATAATGCAGAAAACTAAATTGAATTATTGTAAATTAGCATATTCCACGAAAGGACTGGAGACACGATTGTCTGAGCTTTCGGCAAAAATGGCGAGAGCTAAAACTGCCACTACAATACTGACCCCATTGGCACACCTGACCATTGTATCGCACACTGCATAGGTTGTGTCATGCCCTGCTCAGCGGGCGCTGCATCAATGGACTCCTGAACACTCGCAATTCAAAGGAAAGATTGATTTATATAAGAAGTGAGAGAGCACAAAAATGGTCTATCTATCTATATATATATATATGTGCTTCAGTGGTGCAGTGTCTAACTACGAATCCGCTAGCCCGAGTTCGATCCAGTACAAGGACAGTCGGTGCACAGCTCACCCAGCTGTTCATCCTCCCAAATGGGTTGGTTGATAAATGGGTACCTAGGTAAAACCTGGGGAAGGTAAACTGAGGAAGCTCGGTTGTCACAGTGGCCCTGTGTCCCGGGATAACAGATTAATTTCCACCACAGACTCAAAGGACAATGTGACGGGAGATGAGCGCCCACAGCTACACGCAGCTATAGTGTATGCTCCCACTTTACCTTATCTATATGCAATGCTGTTACCCCGATAAATGGCAGTAGCTGATACAAGGCATACAGACACACACCATACATCCATACACATACACTCCTCCCACAGCCGCATAGAGGAGAATAGAAGTGCACCCCGCCCAAACACACTGTGTCAGGTCAGTCACACATATTGGGCTGAAGGTTGGGGTCATATCCACAATAGGTTCCAAAGGTTTACCCCTGCCACTTCATATTTAACTCATGCCCTCTCCCTCCCGTACATCTGATCTGATCCAAGGGTCACACCAGATGCAGGGAAACCTCCTCCACAAGTCAACAAAGCCACGTCATTATTCATGCATTCACCACTACTCTTCATTCACTTCTATCACGTACAATCATCCTTCCTTGCTCCACACACATTCCTCTTTCATTTGAAACTCTTTTCACATCAATAATCTATCCTATTCGTGGTTTTCCTCTTAACAAAAATGGTACCCAGTCTAAAAGAATCAACGTTTGAAGAGACTTGTGTAGCTTACGCTACACCATCATGTTTTTCAGTCTTATATTGCAAAGCTCTAGCTGCTGAGTAATATATTAGTAAGTTCAAATCAGGAACAAAGATGAGACTCAAATCCCATCCATAGCTTTGGAAGTATGCAACAGCAATCTACTGTTACCTCCCTACGGTTCTAGTCACTATTCATTTATCTCCATACCATTTCACCAACTGAATAATGTTATAATTCATAAATTTTTTCTTTGTCACACCACATCTCCTATTATTAAATTACTAGCCTGTTTCTCCTTGTACCACATTTTTCTTTCTTCATGAAGGTTCATAGCTGACTTTTTCCTTGATACTCTTCATTCACATGCATGTGTATTAAGTTTATCAAGCAGGATTTACATAATGCCAAGGGACACTGATCACACAAAGTGAGGAATACTGATCCTGAAAATTTGTGTGATATAATTTGTTTATGGAAATCTATAATCAGTAATTTACATTACTGAAAAAATACTGTGACTGATAATTAATCTACTAAGTTGATAATCAACAGTTATATTAATTCAAAACATTGTCAATTTTGTTCTAACTCTCACCTTCATCCCAAAGTAGGTCTGGATCAGTTTTTGTTTTCTCCACTCGTTGCTTCAAAATCTTCCTCTTTTCTTCAGCCACCTCTAACTGGTTAACCTTATAGAAGTAACGATGCCAGAACACAACGTGTGAAACCTGAAACATGGTATTTTTCAGACTCTGAATCTCATATTTATATTTCTGTTCACGTGAAAAGCATGAACTATCGTATTTTACAGCTTATAAGACACTGCATCTTGGAAGTTGCACCCTGATTTTGGAAATCTCTCTCATTTTCACACAAGAACACACTCACTATTCATCATGAAAAGAGCTTGTGATCCATGTGACAGCCTGGTGGTAAATGATATTCTTCACAACATAAGAGTGTGAGCAAACCCTTAATGCTTTCATGTAGCAGAGGATACAGGCTGACATGAGTAAATACGCTCATATACATATTTTGAGCGAGATTGTTAACAATATTAGTTGATTTGAATGTCTTATGGTATTCAAAATACTTGTAACAGTTAAGTACTGAGTTTACATCATATAAGAGACTGAATTGAATAGCTACCTAAGCTAACCTCCTGCAACATTCATCTCGGCAGACACAGGTATTTTTCAGGTTATTTATAGGGAAAAAAGTGCGTCTTATAAGCCATAAAATACAGTACGTATGTCATATTCTATGAATCCTTATATATGCAATCATATATGTATACACAAAAATATATGAAGAAATGTATTGGAAAAATTGTAGAAACTTAAAAGTGGTTCTATCAATAAAGTTCATACTTGTGATTCTTGTTTTTTCCAAAATTATGTACGATTCATTTTCAATTTTCTGCATTTAAAGTTTTATCAGCTAAAACTTTACGAGTAAGCAAGCAAGCAATACATAAGAAGGAAAACTAAGTTTGTTACACTGACTGCTGTTATCTGAGGCTGTGCTCTACCTTCACCTTCACAACAATGTGTTATCTAACAATTAATTGTCCAAGTTGCTTTAACAATAGAAGCTAACATTTATGACTAATATCACATAATATTCTAAAAAGTTGTAAAGTCAAGAAATTGTACATGAAAGGAACAACATTTACCTAAAATGACAATCCTAAAAACTTCAAATTCCTGTAATGACAATTCATGCAATTATGAATCTGCCATAATGAGCAGATTTCTTAATATTCTAACCATTCAAGCAATTCAGGTAAAGTTGTGTTCAACAAGGGTTGACATAATATATTCTAGCTAGGGAGAATTATAGTGTCTCACAAATTAAAGTTATGAATGGGAAGTGTATTCTGGGAGCATTTCTTCCATGGTTATCTATATCATTATCAAAACATGACCTGACAGTTTCAACAATAACTGAATTGTTTGATTATTAAAAAGTATATTTTACCTTGTCACCTCAGTACCTACCTCAGCAGGAACCAGGGTGGTGTAATGATGTCTGAGTGGCTGGTTGTTAACAAGAAGGTCTGAGAGCTCTGTCTGACGTGACTCTAAATCAAAAGTTGAGATCCAGGTCTCATACTGGGTCTCTTCTCCTTCAGGGTCTGTTAAATATGTGGCAGCATCTTGTGACACTGCATATATAGCTGCCTGTGTGCATAAAAAATACATAAGTAAATAAATGTATTTTTTCAAATACATCTGGCCTTCTCCTAAACAAGATAGGTGGCACATGAGAAAAAGCTGAATGCATAAATACAAACTGAGAAATTAAAAGACCTGCAATTTTTACTCTTGCCGAGAGCTCAAACCAGCATGTGTTCAGCCCTTCCGTGGAACACACTAATTTATGAAATCATACAATTTTCTGGATTACTTTAAGGTTAACATGCTTCTCATAATGTTATAAATTTTCAGAACTTATTTACTACTCACATAAAAAAAAAGTAATTTTATTCAACAATCTAACATATATCCCTTTATATATATATATATATATATATATATATATATATATATATATATATATATATAATATATATATATATATATATATATATATATATATATATATATATATAAAACAAACAAACAAACAAACAAACACCACCACCACCACCACCACCACACACACACACACACAAAACAAAACAAAACAAAACAAAACAAAAACAAACACACACACACACACACACACACACATTCCTTCCTTATCAAGTCTGTCCTATGCTCTCTCTTTACCGATGAAAGTCCAAATATTTTTTCACACACCTAATCCAGGTATCCTTTTACAATTTCAAAACCACATTGATGATAACAAATCACTCCCTCTACATACTCTCTAATCCTCTAAGCCAACACCCAACCATACACCCTACATCAGGGCATGTAGTACGGTACGGTACAGTTTTTTGGGGATGTAAGTACGGTTCGATATTACGGTACAATATTTTCCTTCAAGTTCGGTACGGTACGAAAGTACTATATTTTTTTTCGTACTTAATCATATCATTTCCATACCCAGTTGAGTGAATACAGAGGCTAGCCAGCCCAGCGCCCAGCCACCCACACAGGCCACCGCCCAAGTCAATCAGGTGTGTGGGCATAAAGGATTAGCAGAGATTAATGAGGTGAGTCAGGTGACTTGAGGTCATCTCACTGAGGTGTTAATTCCAGCCATGTCCTAGCGGGGCCCCCACCTGCCCACCTCTGCCTATCGCACATAAGGGCTATCTTTCCTTCCATTAAGGTGGTAAGTACACCTTCAACCACGACAGCCTTGACCACTGCTCTGATACCACCTACCCTTGACCCAGTCACCCCTGACACGTGACAACACATTTTAACCCCTCCCTTCACCCTCAGTGCTCACTGCTCAGTTGTGAACAGAGCTCTACATGACAGGCAGCCTCCATCCTCATCAGTTCAAGTCAGAACACTGAGGACAGTAAGGGCTGCGGCCTGTGAGGCTGCCGCTGTAGTCTGCTATTGTGCTACAGAAGCAGTAGTGAACCTATAAATTGCAACGAGGTACGGAAACAGTACAAAATTACGGTACGGTAATTTATCGTACTAGTACGGACGGTCCGAAAGGATTTTCCAGGTACTGTACGAAATTACGGTACGGTAAAAATCTGTGGTACGAATTACGAAAAAACGTATCGTACCGTACCATACTACATGCCCTGCCTTACATATAAAACACAATACTTATAGCCATAAAACTAATACATTTTCATTTGCTAAGTCATCAAAAACAAATGTTGGGAGATGAGTTCACTCCTAGATGAGGAGCTGATAATCATACTAGCATTTTTAAGAGTTAAATGTAATGTATTCTATTGAATATCCTAACACTGCAACGCATATCTTACCTGTAGTCTATTCAGTATAACAGGCTGCTGATTGCGTATTACAATTGCCTCCTGGTCTGCATCATCTGGTGGCGGGGTGAAAACTTCTGCTACATGGTTCAAAAAGCCACTTACACTTTTCTTCATTGTATTGGCAGTGCTGTCATCCTCATCCAGCTGCCAAAACATAAACAGTCGTAATATCACATCAAATTATTTACATCATAATTATATTCTCTAAATATTGAAGTATTCTTTACATAAAGTACACTACAAATTCAATATTTCTTTCCTTACATCAATGGTGCCTTTCAATGTGCTTAGGTCAACAAGTACCAATTTATAGAACATAATGATAAATCTAAAAAGTTCTAAGAAAAAAAAGACTAATGCAAAGAAATATGTTTAGTATTACATGTGCCTTGACGACCCTTGGAGGAGGTTACCACACATTTGAAGTTACCCTTGTATCATACCAGGTGCGGGGAAGAAGAGAACATGAATTATGAGTGAAGTGGCACAGCTAACCCCTTGGACCCAGTTGTGGATACAATCCCCACCTTCACCCCCCTTTGCATAACTGACCTGATGCTCCGTGTTAGGGCGAGATGTACTTCTCTTTTCCTCTGGAGGCCTGAGGGCTAAGTGAGGGGAGTGTATATCTGTGTGTGCATGGATGTGTGTATCCATGCTTTGTCTTGACTACCTCCCCCTTTAGGGAGATAACATCCTGGTATATAGATACATAAATTACATGCGAGGGCAGGGATCTCAGTGGTGCAGTGGTTAGCACGTCTGACTACAAATCTGCTGGTCTGAATTCAATCCCTGACGAGGACAGTCGGTGCACAGCTCACCCAGCTGTTCATCCTCCCAAATGGGTTGGTCGATAAATGGGTACCTAGGTAAAACTTGGGGAAGGTAAACTGTGGAAACTCAGATGTCACAGTGGCCCTGTGTCCCGGGGTAACTGATTAATTTCCACCACAGGCTCAAAGGCAATGTGACGCACTAGACTCGTGATTGTCAGCCATAACACTCCCCGAAAGAGCTCATAGCTGCATATATGATAAAAAAAAGTCTTCATGAGTTGCAGACTTGATTATGTTTATAGTTATCTGTTCTCTACCTTCTTATCTACATGATGCCAGCTTCTTCAACCCTCCCAATGAGTTCCTCTTAGAATTATCTATTTTTCTAATGAAAATGTATAATATCTGCAACACTCACTCTTAGTTTTTCCTTTAGTGTAGTAGCTGTAGAAGATACCATTGAAGAAGCTTCTTCTGAAACAACCTTAGTAAACTCATCTATGTCCTTCTTCACAAACTCCAGTACCTCAGAAGACTGTGAAACCACCTGTCAGGCAAAGAAAAAATATATAAAGACCACAACAAAATATTTAGTGATTGACTGTTTGAGGTTGTTAAATAAATACAGTAGGGTCTTAAAAATTTGTAATTTGCCAATTTGTTTTTAAAAATTTGAGTAGTAAAACTCAAGTTTTCATAAGCAGCACACACAAACAAAATAAAAATTAAACAACAACAGCATACATAATATTCATATTTAACGCCTACACTCTGAGTAGATTCTTGGCAGGAAAGCACAACTAATTGTCAAAAAATGTATCACATTTTTATGAGCCATAAACTACTTATACCTCTCACTCAGTTGTTTTCCAAAGTCTTTAAGCACTCTCCTATTCTCTTTGATAATTTTTTTAACCCTCCTACATTCTATAAAATCCCATTTTCTTGCATTTATCCTCCATTTCGATACATTTCTTTCTAGCGTCTCATTGTATGCATCTCTTTTCCTTCACCTCTTCCTTTTATTCTTCACCACCACTCCCTCTGTTGCATCCAAAAATACACTTTAGAAGGTTTCAAACACTTCCTCAGCATTTGCATCTCTATTCACATTCTCCCAAGTAACTGCCTTTTGTTAATGTTGGGTAATATTCGGATACAATTTTTCTTACCTTTTCTTTTGCATTCTGTATCCAGCCCCACCAGCTTGCATCTCCTCCACCACTGTAAACGTCAAAGTGAATTAGTTCTTTATTCAATGTTAACTTTCCCTTTCTTGTTATAAAATCAAACTTTATGGAAGTCTTATAAGTCGTAAAATATGGTAAGTTCAGTAGAGTTTCTGATTTGGCAATTACTGAATACAAATTCATAATTAAGTTTGTGAGTAGCTTATATAGTAGTAATGGACCCGGCAATAAATATATATATATATATATATATATATATATATATATATATATATATATACACATATAGCTATATATATATATATATATATATATATATATATATATATATATATATATATATATACACATATAGCTATATATATATATATATATATATATATATATATATATATATATATATATATATATATATATATATATATACACACACACACACACATATATATACACCAGGCTGTTATCCCCCTAAAGGGCATAGCCAAGACAAGACACGCCAGGGTTCATGGAGCATTACTTTCCCGTACCCCTTTGCACATTGTCTTTTTGTAGGAGATTAAACAGAGGGGCTTCTCAGATTCCTCACTCCATCCCTTTTGTTGCCTTTTACAAATTGCAGGGATTATGGAAGTAGAATTCTTGTAGCCCCCACCACAGCGATAGAATATATATATATATATATATATATATATATATATATATATATATATATATATATATATATATAAATATATATATATATAAATATATATATATATAAATATATATATATATAAATATATATATATAATATATATATATATATATATATATATATATATATATATATATATATATACATATACATATACATATATATAAATATATATATATATATATATATATATATACATATATATACATATACATATATATACATATATATATATATATATATATATATATATATATATATATATGTATATATATATATATATGTATATATATATATATACATGCGTATATATATATATATATATATATATATATATATATATATATATATATATATATATGTACACTCGACCCTCAATTCAACAGACTGAAAAGGGAATCTACTTGTCTGTTACATGAAAATGTCCATTGCTTGGTATCAGGAGACGGGTTTGCAAAGACAAGTGCACCGAGCATTCCCACATCACTCTGGGCCTTTAAAAGCCTGAGTGTATTCTCCCGTGATCCTGGATCCATCCAAAGAGCTTCACGCAGTGCCAGCCGTGCAGGGCATGGCACAAAATAGGCAGTGTCGTGTGTACAATGGCCCGGTGTGCCAAGGGGTTAGTATCGCGTGCCTCCACACAATTCATGAAATGCTCTAATTTACTAATTAATTTTACTTTTTGCACTATATTTTGGTAAACATTTCTTTTTCCCATTTTGCTAAGCAAATTAGTAAAAAAAAACAAAAACAAAAAAAAACAAAAACAACCTCAGCACAAACACAGCCAGACTGTTAGGCTAGGTTGAAAGGCAAAGTGACTCACGCTACATGCTTGATTTGACAGGAACTTCTCTCTACCTGCCAGACTGACCTGACTGCAGCATACACAGCCAATGCATAACTTGCGGCATTTGCTTTACTTATAATTCCATAAGTCTTTACATCAAAGCAGCAATTAGTTTCCTTTAATTGTTGCATAGCACTGTAATCTCAAAATGCATTACAGATCCTGTACAACCATTACATCATCCACTTATAATTGTTACACAAATAAAATTTAAAAACTCAGTCAACAGAGATACTGTGTCTGACCTTTATGATAAGATATCTGGGCTGCAGCAATGCTACTGAAACCATTACTTATATCCATGTGTAATAGTAATTTTGATATAGAAGTACTCCTTTTAGTTGTCGCCACTGAATTATGTTCATCAGTCATCAATTTTGTTATCTTCAATAAAACTACAAACTACATTGTAATAGTCAGAATTTGAGTAATGTACGATTATTGTGCAGAAACCATTTCATTGAAACTATATGAATAACAAACTTTCTTTCTAAGTTGTATTTTTTAACTAATGAAACATTTTAATCATAGTGGTCTTTTCAATTTGTCAGCTGTGATCCACATGATAAGTTATGTGTACTTTGTCATTAACACTCAATCATATATTCAAAATATTTTGTTATCACAATGTTGTTGTTTTTTAAAGATAAGTAATCTTCCCTAATTTTTCATAATTTTGAAAGGCTCCATACATACATGTGTTGGCCTTGTAGAATACCATTTATATATGTAATTTTTCTACTAAAACTTAAGCTGGTCAGCTACATATACACACACATATATCTTGATATTATGCTTACCCATAAAATAATGCAATAGCACCATCCTGATAGCAGCTGCTCAAAAGAGGAAATAAAATAAAATTTACATTACACAAAATTCTTATTACATACAACAATGGATATGTACCAGTAAAGCATTGAAAAGAAGCAAATTGTATTTATTTTGCATTTGGATGGGAAAGGATGATAGTATTCCGCAGGAGTCAGTGGTCTCCATAGGTGTTACTACTTACCAACTCCTGCGGAATATTGACCAAATTGTTTAATCCATGAAATATTGTCTTAAACCTAAACATTGAGATAATATTAGGTGTAACTTCCAAAAAGAGGTTCTAAAGTAATTTGTGAAGGAAAATTTGATGTTATTCGACTGATTTTGGGATTAATTTCTGGGGCAAAGCACTTGTTTCTGAGTTTCCCCCACACCCTCCCAACACAAACTTGTGGGACTTGTGGGAAACTGGGATGGGTAAATATTCTGCAGGAGTCAGTAGTAATGTCTGTGGAGACTGCCGACCCCTACAGAATATTATCCAACAATTATCCAACAATTCTTCTGATAGGTTTTGATGTGCTTTAAATTAGTATGATATATTTTCTTTTCCCAGTGAATGGTTTGTAGAGGAGTGGTACCCCATAGAAAGGATACTATATGGGTAATATGGAGATAACATTAGCGTCTTCTCCCGAGGTTAATACTTACAAGTCAGATAGAATTAAAGTTGCAGAATATCATGCAATATATATCAACATCCGGAAACTTGTTAAAGTCCAGCAGGGTTAGGTTGGGGTTGGGGTTAGGATTAGGGTAAGGTTAGGTTAGGGTTAGGATGAAGCAATCTTATTAACTCTGCGGGGCTCTAAGCTAAAATAACCTAACCTTAACCCCAACCTAACCTAACCCTGCAGGGCTGCGGGGCTTTAACAAGTTTCCGGAAGTTGATGTATATTGCATGATATTCTGCAACCTTAATTCTATCTGACATGTAAGTATTAACCTCGGGAGAAGATGCTAATGTTATCTCCATATTATCCTATTAATCTTTACCTTCTATTATACTAAGATATGATACTCATATTCATTCCAAACGTATCCAAATTTATCAGAACAAATTCATTTAACCTTGAAAATAGTTTGAAGCTGGACAACGCGCAAATTTACACACAACCTATCTTATCTTATGTGAAAACGGTTATAATATATAGTAAAAGTTTCGTGGAAACATGATAAAAAATGGTACAAACGTTGGAATTAAGCCTACAGATTTTTAAATAGTGATAAACTGAATGACTGGTGAAGGGAGGCCTAACGTAACACACAAGGGAGTAGAGTACATGACTTGACTAGACTCGAAGTGACTTGACCAGCTGAGAAAACATCACCATCACATCCTTGAAGGTCCTGTCACTACGCATCAACTACCTGAACAAATCCAAACACTTAACACACTTCACAAAACAATGAACACCTTTCCACCTGAAAACAATGATCAAAACACGAACACCATTACATCCCAATAGGACACATTCACCCTTTCTTCCATCGAGGTTTATATGACACTCCAAACCCTTCAATGCACGTAACACACCACTCCTAAACACCTAACTCTACACCATATCAACTTAACCTATTGTCTCGTATACGTGTCAGGATAGTTAGAGCACAATACAGGCTAAGAGAGTGATAAATAGGTGAGTAACATTGTATTACCCTTCCGCCATCCTGTTCCTGTTGTTACTGTGACTGCCAACACTACTGTCACCAAGGATCATTTATCAGTTATCACTCTATTAAATCTTCCTAAATACTATTATTGTTACGGGAATTTCAGAATTATATACTTGTTCACTAGGTTGATGTTGCGTGTTTTTATTTTATTTATAGTAATTATCGCCCTTAGTTACGTATGTATCTTGGTATGTATGTAGTGACAACGGGATTGTTAGGCAACTCTTCTTACTTTTCTACTTTTAATAGGTAAGTATATATGCGTAAAACATTTCGTAGGAAGTTAAAATACATAGTTTGAATGAATAGAGACATTGTTTGAATTCCTAGCTATGGTGGGAAGAAGAAAAAAAAATTTAATACAGTACACTGTAACTTTGTCATGTCGTATTAGGAAAACAAGGTAAGTATTTTAACATAATTGTGTCCATCTCTCCACCAAGAGCACCTACGTAATAAATGAGTCCCCTTTTACATGAAGTAGATGCTGTAATATTTCTATTGTCGCAAATTATTTAAAATCAATGTGGAGGGTGCGATGTTAAGTGAAGGGCAAATCACTCCCTCCCCCACCCCCCTTCTTGGCAACTGATAGATTACTAACTACTAATGCTAAGTATGTTATCTAGGAGGGTGTACAGTACCTATAGCTAGTAAATGCACGACTCTAGCTTAAATTGTTATCCCTGACGATTAGCTGTACTTAATGTGGAAAGTTACCCCACTTTAGCGTTGGTGCAATAAGTTTTGGTGTAAACTGTTTATAATGTTAGTTAGAAAGTTTTACATCTTCACCAGAATGCACCTGGATATAAATAACACACTTTTCATATCCATCGCAAATGTTGGGGAGGTGTAGGAGTAGGGGACAGGTGGGCGGTTAGGGGGAGTTTACATAGCTGAGGTCAAAGCCAAGCAAGTCAGTGGGATGAATTTTTTGAGGTGTATTCCCCAATGCATTTGTTAATTAAAAATTTTCATAACTGGCCATGATGAGGAGGCTATACCATGCCCATGGAACCCTCAGACCGTTCATGACTGAACTCGTCGTTAGTCTTTCGTCCTCTCAGAATGCCTCTCACACTTTAAGAAAAGGAGGGGATAGTGAGAGGTTAGGAGGAAAAGCCAGATGAAACAAAGGGAAATAAGCTAGAAAAAGAAAAAGGCCAAGCGAAAATTGGTTGGATCAGAGACTGAAGTCTGAGGTAACAATCTCTGAACTCTGGTCACAAAGCCCCTCTGCACCAACAATCGACTTCAAAAGGCACCGTGGGAAGGGCTACAAACGAAAGTACGTTAGTGAACCAATATCTACCTATGTCTGTCCTGAATCTAAGTTTTTCTAGCTTGTACCCATTTCCACGTGTCCTATCCTGACTACTAAATTCTAAAACCTGATCAATGTTTCCCTTATTAATTCCTTTTACCCATTTGAAAACCTCAATCATATCCCCTCTTGCCCTCCTTCTCTCTAGGGAGTGGAGATTCAGATTAAGAGTTGTGTGTTATGACCAATCATAACCTCAGTAGCTGGAACAAACAATCTCTTAATTAATGACATTTTTGTGTGCATGTGCTTTTCTTCCCAGTATTAAGGAGTGATGGTATGGGATGGCACAGGGCGCTACCAGTGGCTGAGTGGAGTCTCCTTGTCACTGCTCTCAGTTGACCTTATACTGAATGCTCTCTTTCAAGTTTTCTCACACAACCATCTTTTGACGCTCCTCATATATATGTAAGTTGCAAGATCATTTACAGAGATGGCTCACTTCCTATTTATTGATTATTTTCAAAAGTTTGTTGTCATCTTACAATTCTTTCTCATTGTACGCAATATCTGGCATCTTTTCATTGCTAGGTAATATGTATATTAAAGTGGTGACCATCTGATTATTGTATTGCAATAAATCTCACTTTCATATCATAAAAAAATTATGAACTTGCTGTACTGAAATAGTAACAGCATGTGATGATGTCTGTCAGTGTTCATTGTTCGGCTGTCTTATGGTTGTTTTCTAGCCATTATGGATAAAGACTGTAAGAGAAATGTAGGTAAATAAAATTACAATTACAGATGGTAAGGGCATTTTGGTCAAGCAATGTGAAAAAAACAATTTTTTTTTTTTTAATTACATACACATTTTCTGGACCTTTTTGTTAGGTATTGAGAAAAAATATATTGCACGAGAAGATTACATGTAGTTTTAAGAAAATTATGGACAGGTTGCTTAAAAAAGGTAAATAAGAAACAACCTGCCATCAAATCATGCACTTTTTTATGGGCCAGTAGAGCCACACATAACACTGCAGAATATTCATATTTGCTAACATATAATATGAGCTTTACTCTATAATATGTTTTTATCCTATGTTGACCAAGAAGCCTAACCTTCCTGTTTGTTGTAGCTTACTTGATGAATCAAAAAATTTAATCTCTTTTCTGTTACTT
Source organism: Metacarcinus magister (assembly GCA_029783475.1). Classification (NCBI taxonomy): domain Eukaryota; kingdom Metazoa; phylum Arthropoda; class Malacostraca; order Decapoda; family Cancridae; genus Metacarcinus; species Metacarcinus magister. Next base: position 14,359,431 of record JAPQNM010000040.1, on the reverse strand, counting down.
GGAACTCTCTTCAGGAGCGAATAAAGTGTCAGACATCAAAGGTCATACGGCGCTATGTTAAACTAAAAGGGAAACGGCAGAGTAAAGTATGGGGAAGGAAAAAACAGTTAGTTATAGTGAAATGGTTAGATCAACTGGAGGATGTGGGTTTGTCAAAGAATGGCAAAAACAGAGCCGTAGTGGGATTTAGAGCCATCAGTAAAAACAGGAATGCACTTGGTATGAGTAGAAAATTTTACAAGAAAAAGAGATTAACAGCATCTGGAGCTGTATTAGTGTTGTAAACTTTATCATCTCACTTTCACTCGATTGTTTTATTATCTTAGGCTTTACCTGAAGAAAATCAGCTAAGACATTATTAATCTTTGAGAAATGAAGCTCGGAGCTCTATAACAACAAATAGAATTATGAGATTGAATCAATAAAGTGGTGAGGACAAGGCTAATACATCTAGTACATTTTCAATTATGTGTGTCGTCTATTCTGGCAAAAATAATCTTTTTTAAGGCTTAACTAGACTAAGGCAACTTGTCATAAAAAGTATGGCATCATTGATTAAACAGCTAACCAGTATTCATTATTTTCAGCATTCAAGATGTGTGTCTTGTGTTTTCGCTTATTCTGCTGTGCCTCTCACTGTTCTCCACAACATACTCTCAGGTTGTATTAATTATGTAGTATATATGCAGGTACTGTAGTAATTAAAAAAAAAATTAATATTTGCCATGAACAGTAGATATGGAAGGGTACTTCTACCCGAATTATTCTGATATTGGTTATTTCTTAATAAAATAATATTTAATGAAGCATCACATTCTGTCCTGGAAAATGTACTACAATCATTGTTTTTGAAAGGTTCATATTTGCGATTAACTATCTCCTCACCAGGAATGATGTGATGTGTTTGTGATTTTTGCTGTTCACACTTTTCATGACTGATTTCTGTGGCTCAGGTTTGGATCAGACAATTGCTTATTGCAACAGTCATTATGGAAAGTCTCTTGTGATGCTGCCAGCTCTGGTTACCATTGTAAATAATCATGTGATAAACATAGAAGCTTCTCTAATATGCATATCGTTTGAACAGGCGGGTCTTGTTGGCGAGCTTGTTCGAAGGTTCCTCTGGTGTATCTGCACAGCTGTAACCTACCTTGGCCTCTCCCTTGGATTCCACTCCTGGTCACTAAAGGAAGAGTGGCAGAAACCTGATGTTTATATTTGGTCACATGGTATGGTGTCCCTCTTTACCCTTCAGAGA
>JAPQNM010000040.1:14343173-14345673 GCA_029783475.1 Metacarcinus magister | reverse complement strand
TTTTGATAGCATTAACCTGTTTTCCTTATGTTTCAGATGTGAAGGGTCGCAATAATACAAGATCATTATACTAAAGTTATTCCCTTTCAGGATGCACCACCGCTAGTGGTAGTCTAGTAAAGTATCTTTTAATTTCAATCTCTAATATAAAATTTCCATGTGTTCATTTTCTTCTGGGTTCATGGATTCCCTTCGTACAGTTTCCTGCTGGTATGTTACCAGAGGGAGAGGTGGACAGGAAGGAGCCTTGCTGTATTTTATCCTTGATTTCCCACATGGTGTTTACTATCTATATATCTATTTATATACCAGGCTGACATCCCCCTAAAGGGGGGTAACCAAGACAAAGTGGGCAACACACATACATAAACATACACTCCTGTCACTTAACTCTCAAGCACTTAGAAGAGAAGAGAAGGGCACCCCACCCAACACAGTGTATAGGATCAGTCACACAAATGGGGGTGAAGGTGTAGGCTCTTTCACAGACAGGGTCTGGTTAATTTTAACCCTGCCACTTCATATGTGATGCAGACTCTATCCTGATCTACACCTGATCTGATCCACGGGGAGTTTACTAATGCTACCTTGACACTTGCACAAATTTTGTCCCCGCACTGGCATGCAATGTTGCGTGCCAATGCGAAAATTTGACGCAAACTGTTGTGAAGTGTGCGTAAACTGTGCGGGGTTGTGTGCCAGTGCACAAATTTTTTTTTTAAATGTTCAAAATTTCTGCCACGCATAATTTTCGTGCCACTTGCGTGAACATTGCGCAACCTATTCGCAAATACTTTGGGCAGTGCGAGTTAGATGTTACATAATAATAAGATACATAACTAATAATACATATATAGTATGTATAGTACATATATACATAGATACATATATAATAAGATACTTTACAGATACATTATCTAACTCATAACAAGGAATGAAACTCCAACTGTTTTACCAATCCATGTAAATATATATAAATTTAAATAAATATTTACCTTTGAGACAAGATTCCAGCATCTACAACAGCCATGAGTACAATGCTGTGGGAGCCCTTATAATTGTAGTAGAATGATCCAGCTTTGGGTGGTTTCTTCATAGCAACATGCTTGCTGTCCACAGCCCCTAAACAGTTGTGGTAGTTCGTTCCATCTGGAACTAAAACCTTCAGCAACCTCCTTCCATTCCTCTTCAGTTTTAGGGCACCTGAGTACTTCATCCTTGTAGACCTCAATGATGGCTTTGCAGACCTCTGGTAAGAACTTGCAGATTGTACTAACTTCAACTCTGAAGCTGTACTGTAGACTTGGATACGAACTTCCAGTAACTAAGAAGCGAAGGGTGGTTGCCACCTTGAGTCCCACGTCCAGCGGTTCTCTCATGAATACGGTCTTCTCAAGATTAACTTCACCATCTCTTGGAACAAGTCGGGAGTAATTCTCAGGTAATTTCTGTAGCCTCTTGGATCTTCCTTGTGAAGTTCTGTCAATAACTGATCGTAATGTCCAAAGTTATGTCTTCTGGTCAACCATTCCCTCACCCACACTGTCCTTGCTTTCCTTTTTCTAGTTGGGGTTATTTCTTCTTTGGCCTGCTCTTTCTTCATTTTCTCTTGGTCTTCAAGAAGTATTAGTGCTGCAGCTGAGATAATAAAGACACGTTCTCTTTTGTGTGATAAGAGCTTCTCTGACATTCAGCATCTTGTCAGGTCCACAACAAATCGAGGAATGAATGAAGGTATGTGATGCCTGCCATGCTTCACGCATGAGCGAACTGGTTGTGGCAATGCATGCCCATGCAGGAACAATGCGTGCCATGCGTACCATGTCATACACTATACGTAAACAATGCGCCAACAATACTTGACCGGGGCGTAAACCAGTCGTGCGATAGCGTGCCATTGCGTGCCAAGTGCGTAACTTATGCGTAAACATGACGCGAATAGTGCGCAAACTAGGCTCACGTTTTTTTTTTCCTACTTTTTTTGGCATGCATTGCCACGACGAATTGCGTGCCAGTGCGGGGACAAAATGCGTGCAAGTGTCAAGGTGGCATAATATTATAAAATTCAACAGATACCCTCATAAAAGAACAACAGGTCTCCTGGTATCTGCTCTTCCTATGTAATCCCGAAATTCAAGGCTGCTTTTCTTAAGATATGGCAAAGATATCATCCTCTACTACTCAAAACTTGATCAATTCCACCCCAGAAACTCTCCTCTCCCCCTCTACACCTTGTCTTTCCATAGGAGAGAATACAGAGGAAGGGCTTCCCAGACCCCTCACACCTTCCTTTTTCAGTCGCCTTTTACGATTTGCAGGAAATACCGTGTTAGTATTCTTGCAGCTCTCACTACAAGGCCAATGTCATTAAAGAAATTAAAGTAAATAAGACTACTCTTCTGCCTTAGCCATCCCCTTGGGGGATGTTTCCGGAGGAAATGATGCGTCAGAGACTATATCATAGAATAGAAAACAGTAACATAAACAATAAACATGATTG
>JAPQNM010000040.1:14318173-14335673 GCA_029783475.1 Metacarcinus magister | reverse complement strand
TAATAAAAATAACTGTTAATGCCTCATTTAAAAAGTGACTTAAAAGATCAGTCTTCATCCCAACTTGCCAGTCTAAAATCAATACCAGTACTTTCACAAAGTTTCTTAGGAGTACATTACCCGTCAAAACAACAGCCATCATCATATCCTCAGATGTTCCCCTGACATGAAATTTATAACTTCTCTCATGGGCAAGGTAGCAGCATTTGTTACATGTGTTGTATACCTGGCAGCTCAGTCAAGGCTTTGCGTAGCTTATGAGAAAGTTAAAGAAGGAAATATCAGTGGCAGTTGTCCGTTAATGTATATGTTGGCTCATAAAGTGACTGGTTATATAAGAAAACCCAAAATATCTAAGTAAAAAGGTTAAGTTTTGAGTTAACCTTGCAATATTAGATGACTCCTCTTAATGGAAAGGAGCAAGACTGGCCTTAGAATGGGATGAATATTATGATATTTTTATTATGATCTAAAGGTAATTGTAAAAGGATGAAAGCTGCTAATGTGACTAATATGAACCAATGCAAAAACAAAACAATAACATTGGAACTGGTCATCAATTGGCAACAGCAGAATGAGCTTGTAGATACAATACTTGACCTAGACCTTAGGTGACTTTCTGTCCAGGTATTTTGAATAACGCAATGCTGCCACCTTCATGCATCAGATGGAACATCCTGTCATACAGCCACCAAATCAATCCTAAGGCTTAGAGACTGAAGTAGACTTCAGTGAACACTGGCCACCCAACTCACTTGATCTTAACACAATGAGAACATCTGGTTACTAGTAAAATGATGTCTGCTAAGAAGGGCCATCTCAAGCCTCCCAAAGCTGGGGGCTGCAATTAAGGAGTAAAAAAATCTGTACCCACAAATACTAAAGAAATTTCCTGATTCTGTTCCTTCATGCTTTGTCAAATGTTAAAAAAGGAAGGGGAAGCCCATAGACTATAAGATCTTGGTGAGTACAATTCTGCTTTTCTTTTCTTTTAAAGTGACACCCACAGGTTACTGGCGACTATTATTTTGACAAGGTAGTGTATATACAGTAGAGTCCCAGACTTGGCTGATAATTGGTACCCATATCTTATTGCCAAACCCAAAATTATTGAGTCTGCGAGTATTGTTTCACTGCTTTAAGAGAGATTGATGCCAGAGCTAACAGTCATAAGGCCTTTTCTTTCTTTATCATTATGAAAACCTATAATTTATATATGAAAAATATGGCAGTAATTAAGAATACATATCAAATACTACTAATAATACTGTCCATACATCAGTATATTCACCGGTAACTGTGATAGTAGCAACACATGGGAATCTAAAGCTTGGTGACAGATAATTGTGCACCTATAAAGCACCCATTGACTCATACCAATTCCCATTCTTATCACTGGTCTCATCACTCAATTCTACACTTAAGACTGCTTCATTTTTTCCCCTTATGTCACATTCACATGAGCTCTATTTTTCGTGGAGTGGATCAATATTCAGGTGGAGATATGTTAGTGAATTGACTCCAGAAAATATTCAACTAAGTCTGGTCACACAGAGGAAAGCACATATCAAGTTCCAATACAAAAGCCTCGGAGGACTGACATCAAGGATTTCTAGTGACCATTGTTTTCAGATCTTCACACCCCCACTACAAAATTAACAAATGAATGGTTTTGGAATCGTTGCTTTCAACCATGCAGTCTTTTGTCTGACTTGTGTAGTAAATCAATACTCATTTAAACTTTAGGTAAAATAACATTTGAAAGTGCTTTAGCTTTCTAGCATCAAGCCCTAAGTTGATAATGTAATGCACGACTAGCTGAGTTTGATCCTATTTTTTAACCACGCTGGTGTTGCACACTAAATATTGCCAAAAAAAAGTGCTCGTGTGACTGTGCCTTTAAGGCCATTAGTGGTGCCTTTGTTCTCCACTCTTTTGTCAGTCAATTTCTGCTTCACAACAGTGACATACTTAATGCACTATCTTGAATGTTCTCAGTCATCAGCTGATTATGTCTATCTGGTAGAATGGTATACTTTGCAAAAATGATGCATTTCTTCAGTGAAATAGTTGCAAGACTGGACATTACACACTAGCCACTTCCACCAGCTTCATAAATACTATGATGCATTTTTGTTACAAGCTAAATTGACACAAAAATTAAAATGAAACATGAGTCTGAGGTTTGTCGCACACCTTATGTTTCTGAATATAAACATTATATATTCTTCAAATATCTGCACTATCATCTATTTATGGTATGTTTTAAGCCTATAAACCTCACTCTGGTGGTAGCTTATCCTACACATACTAACCATCCAGTTCTTGTTCTGTTTGTCACTATTCTTCTGTTCACCAGAATCTGCTATTCAGATATGCAAGTTGGGTGCTCAGGCATGTTTTGGCGAGCCATCCTGAGCTTGGCACTTGAAGAGTGTGAACACTGAAGAAACAGGATTCATGTCCTGAGTTGCCATGCAGTCTTCTGGAAAGCTAGAAGATGAGCATGGACTGCCTTTCTGCTATCAGCTAACCAGAGCAAAGCATTGGAGGGAACTATCATCATCAAAATGGCTGCCACAAAAGGATGGGCTACATGTGTATCACCAAATCACATTATCAGTAGCATTTCCTCTCATTGCAAAATTAGTGAAATGCCAGAAATCACCAAGCATGAGACTCTACTGCATGTTTTCATATATATATATATATATATATATATATATATATATATATATATATATATATATATATATATATATATATATATATATATATTCATTTTTTTTCTTCTATGGACGTAACTCTCCTTTTTGCATAACCAGAGGTACCCATTAGCTAGTGTCACAACCCTTAATATATTCAAGATGGAAACACTTCATCAAAACCAGGCAATGAGGAGAACTGTGAGGCAGCTCTAGTGACTGATACACTTGAGGCTGTGGAGGTGGCAGGAGTGGCAGCAGTAACAACAGCAGTGGTGGTAGTGGTAGTGGCAACAGGAATACCATTTCCTGAGAGCTGGGATACTGACTCTGGAGAGTGCAGAGGCCTAGGAGAAACACCCGATGATTCGCTCGACAGTAAGCCAACAGACATTATGCCCTCTGGGTTGTATTCTTCCCTTGGAGATGATGTGATGAGACCTCTCGGTCCTGTTGATTCCTGTGGAAAATTCTGCAATACTGACTCCCCTTCATCACTACGGCTTGATGCTGGATCAAGTATGGAGGGCCCAGGGAGGTTGATCGATCCTGAGGGTAGATACATCCCTAGAATCTTACTTAGATCATCCCCACCAGGGCTAATCTCCTCCATGCTTGGTTGGAGTTCTGGTTCTTCTTTTACTGCTTCAAACAAATCATCTTGGAATGGTGTGATAAAGGTTTCTCCTTGTTCCAGAAGACTTGCAGAACCAGACAGGCCAGATGGCCCTGCCACTGGTTCTGGCAAAGCTACCATAGGTAATGGATGAGTGCTTGATGTAGAAGGGGATGAAGATGTAACACTTAAGTTAGGAGAAAGTGCTTGAGGTGCAGAACTTGGAGTAGCACTGTACTCAAGACCCTCCATGCGGCTTAAATCTGCAATGCCATGGCTTTTCTTGATGTGCCTCACTAAATGGTCTTTCCTACCAAATTTCTGTGGACAAATGGTGCAACTGAAATCCCTCTTACCAGTATGAACCACTAGATGACGTTTCACATCTTTCCGCGTAAAGAACCGGCGGTCACAGTGATCACACTGAAATTTCTTTTCACTTGGACTTTTGACAGACCGTGACCCCACATGTACTTTGAGGTGATAAATGAGGTCAGGCTTTGTTTCAAACATTTTCTGACAAATTTTGCACTGCAGGTCTCCTTCTTCAGCAGCATGCACTGCACAGTGTTTTCTATAGGACATAAAAGAATTATACTCTTTGCCACAGTCAACTTTTTCACACTTAAACTGCTTATTAGGTTCATGGATTTGGATATGGTTCTTTAGGTGGTCTTTGCGGTGAAAACTACGCTCACAGCGAGGACACTGGTGCTGACGTTCAGTTGTGTGTATCAGCTGGTGTCGCACCAACTTAAACCGGGAGGAAAATGCCTTGTGGCAGAGAGTACAGGAAAATGGCCGCTCTCCAGTGTGAGAGTATGAGTGCTGCTTCAACTTTCCAGGACTAAGAAACACTTTTTTACAAATATCACAAGCATACACACTACCCCTACCTCTGGGACTTGACCTCGGGCTTCTACGTTGAGGTGATAAACTTAAAACTTCAAGTTCTTCAGAGTCACTTGATTCCTCAGAAGAGTCAACTTCTGCTTTTAATTTAGACAGTGGCTTACCACTTGGCAGCTGCTGGTGTTGGTGTTGGTGTTGGGAACCCTTCCTGGGTCCAGTCTTCTTACCTGAAGTGGAAGGAACAGGTGTGACAGGTTCCCCACTTCGCCTGCTGCCCTTCCTGCCTTGCCTTCCACGGCTACTTACAGCCTCACTTTTGGGAGTCTCAGTTGTCCTCACACAGCGATGATTGGTCAAACTGGCAGCACTACTGAAAACAACCTCACATCCACGACAACGAAACCTTTGACGAGTACGAAACTGCCATGAAACACCTTCCTCTGAAAAGACATATGTGGACATAGACATTTTTTTCAATTATATTTGTGTTATAATTCAATGATAAAATTAAAGCAAAAATTTTCATGGCAAGAATAACAAATAAATTTCCTAAACTCTACATTTTAAGAGAAATAATCTGTATTAATCTAGTGGTGAAGAGGTTAGCGCACTCAACTCACAGCCGAGAGGTTCTGTGTTCAAATTCCAGATTGGGCAGAAACACTTTGGGTTTGCATGAGAGGTACTGATAGAAGGGGAGGGCTTGAACAAGCAGGGAGGAAGTGTATGGATAGGGAGAGATGGAGGCTCTGCCATGGTCATTCCTTTGGGGAACATTTACGGAGAGAACAAAGCGTCATAGACTATAAAATAGAATAGTCTCTTTTTATACTGTAGCGACAGTTCTATCTATCTATATACACGGCTGACAACCCCCCAAAAGGGAGTAGCTGAGACGAGACACTCATACATACACCCATGCATACATACACATAGACCCTAAGCCCCTTGAGGAGAAGAGGTCGGTCTCCCTACCCCTACTTAACAGGGGTCATCCACCACGCAGTAGGGCGGTGGCCAGTGATCACTTCTGCCTCAGGGTCCAACAGCAAAGGCAGGCTTACCCCTACCACTTCAAATGCAGGACCTCCTCCCCATCCACATCTGATATAATCAATCACACCAAATGCATAATAACTTCCTCCAATGGTCGTCAAGGCTGCATCATTATTCATACATTCACCACTGCACTTCATTTACATCGACTCATAATTCAAATCTTTTTCCAGATTTATTCCTTTGGTAAATAATAGATCTGATCTAATCTAATGTGTGTGTGTGTGTGTGTGTGTGTGTGTGTGTGTGTGTGTGCGCGCGCAAGACTGTCTGCGTGTGTACATGTGTCTGTGCATCATGTGCTTGCTACAAATGACCAGAAATAGTTCATGGCACACCCCTAAAGGATAAACAAGCAAAGGTATATTAAAAAAAATCAATTATACTGGTTACATGTAATATGAACAAAAAGATGTCAGAAGCCTAGCAAATTAAAGCTATAATTGATATGCAAACTGTATGTTTAGCATCTGAATTCACAGCAATTTGAATTTTTTTTTTACTTGAGGAAGCAGAATTTAATTTACAATTCAAATTTCAAACTAACATTTTTTAATACAAATGGACAAAATAACAATTTTCTTTACATGAGAACCCACACAGAGAATTGCAATAAGCACCAACCTGGCAGATCTTGAATTGAACACATATACCACTATTTTACCCTACCTGTGCCACCTGAGCATGTTGCCAATCCCAAAACTTCCCTAGATATAGGATTGAAAGTCTTGAAAAACAATGGTAGAAGCAATTACCAAGAGCCACAAGTCTTGATATCAAGGGAATGAGAACATTGAAGATCATGGTATATCCACACCAAAAGCTGAACATCTGAGCAATCTTGTCATCATAGTTACCACTTTTATTATATATTTTGTCATTAAATCAAATGAACATCAACAATCAATTATCAAGAGTTGTATTCTCTAAGGGTTGTAAAAACAACCAAAAGGGATAGAGCGAGGAGTCTGGGAACCCCCGCCTCTGTTTTCACTCCTACAAAAAGACACTGCAGAGGGTGGGTGTGTGTGTGTGTGTGTGTGTTCCAGCCTTCCACTCCTGCTGGGATAGCAAGGTCACAACTCCTCAGTTTATATCCTGTATTTATTTTCTACTAGGTGAAAAGGGGCTACAGCTTGAAAGGAGACAAGCCTAAATTGTCTCTGCCAAACCTGGGACCTCTCGGTTGTGAGCAAAGCACGCTATCCACTCCACCACCTGGCCATAATATACATATATCTATCTACATACATGGCTTATATATTCCTTAGAGGGAAGTAAACAAGACAAGGCAATTATAACATGATAAAAAGCAATACTAACCAGCAAGTATTCTTGTTCCCATCCTTTCAGCATAGTCCTTCGAATACCAAACTTTGAGCTCACATTGTGCTGGAATTTCCTGGAAAAAAGTTTTTGTATGTCAAAAAATTCCATGGCAAGACATTTAATGCCTAGAAGAGGAAGGCCAATTGTAAGATGGAAGGATAGGGTGAAGGAGTACATGCATGAAAGAGTTACTGACAGGGGGAGGGATTGATATAGCAAGGAAGGTGTTTGGATAGGGAGGGGTGGAGGCTCTTCTGCCTTGACCATCCCCTTGGGGGACATTCCAGGAGAGAATGAGGCATCAGAAACTATAAATAGATAGATAAAAGCCATTTAATGCAACATAGTATATAAATGCCCACAATTTCATAGTCTAGTCATATCTGCTCTGAAACCTATTTACGAGAACTCCTTCAGTGCAGTGACCACTGTAGAAGTCCCCACAAATACATATCTATGCACCTCTTCCATACAAATTCTCTCTATCTCTTTCTCAGCATCTATTCCATTTTGGAGTGAATAAGTGAGATGGTAAGAGTGAATCAAAAGCTAAAACAATTACCATTATCATATCTGATGCCTTGCTCCTTTTTGAGATGCCCACTTCAAGGGATAGCCTCTAAAAATGTTGACTAGATATGTGGCTCTGTAGGTAACTATTAAGTTGTACGAAGGATCAGGAACTATTGAAAATGGATTGAAAAGTGAGAGGGGTTTGTGGTAAATGTGGTGTACACCAAAGATTACTGCTCAATAACTTATTTTTCTATTAGAAGTGAAAATAAGATTATGATATCTTTATATTATCTGTTTAAAACTTCAATTGAGGAAGCCAGACAAATTATAAAGATATGTTGAATTTGAAGAACTTTAAAAAATTCAAAGTACAGGTTGCCTATCAATAATCCGGCAATCAATATTCCAGTTCCATCAGTTTTCCGGCATGAAATTCAGAGCGCAGTTTCAAACTTCCCAAGTTGGCGCATCACTGTTTTTGAGAGGCACTGTTTATGTTTATGTTTTGATGGCACTGTACCCAGAATTAGCTGTTTGCTCATGCCGGGTTATTGATAGTCAACCTGTACTATCTATCTATCTACACACCAGGATGTTATCCCCCTAAAGAGGGACAACTGAGACAAGGCATGCATACACACATCCATACACATACACTCCTCTCACTTAGCTCCTAGGCCTATAAAGGAGAAAGGAAGAGTGCATGCTGCTCAAACACAATGCATCAGGTCAGTCACGCAAATGGGGCCGAGGATGGGGATGGTATCCACACCAGGATCCCAGGGTTTGTTTACTCCTCCCACTTTATACTCAACAATTCAAAGTCAAGAATATGCATATTTTAGCTGAATCCAAAATATCAACAAATTGCAATAAAACATTATTTTTTGTTAGGCATCTAATTTCTTTGGCATTGAATTGGTTTCCTACATTCTATTTTTCCCCAGTGCCACTCCACGTTGGGAAATGGCCACTTGAAAATAAAAATGTTATAAATCAGTTTAACATTTAACACACAATGAATTAACATAAAAAAAAAATCAAATAAATAAATAAAACACAGCTAGCAGCACACACTCCATGTCATAGGTAGCAGAATAACAATCACGTGTAGCTGAGGTATGCATGTGGTCATTTAAACTTGAAACCCTCTCAAACATACCTATTGGTGTACTTATACTAATCAAGAATAGAAAAGACCAAAGACCCATGTAAAATTTAATCAGTCTCCTATCAGGTGCGTTGTGAAGCAAAACATATCCTAATAATAAAAATAAATAATAATAAATAAATTAAAAATAAATAAATATATAAATAAATAAATATTAAAAAAAAAAACTCCCTCTCTCTCATGTGTGCCTGATTTACAACAGAATGAATTCACATTGGATATGAAAAGTATGGGTTCACTGGACACAAGATGGCATCCATGCACTTCACTGACTTGCCTGGTGGTCATGCCTGATACTTATTATGGTCAATACTTGAGAATATTGTGTCATAACTTGAAGACGTGAATTGGCCTTATTTCAATTCACAAAAGTCTTGTTGCTACCAGTGTGCTTACCAATAAAACCATAAGTTAGCAGAAAGTTTGGTAAAGATTTAAACGGAGGGAAGTAGTAAGATGGACGATTAGTGGCAGCACTAAATGTGTGATAGTCATATCTAGCAAGTACAGCTGAAAACCTGCTTTCAATAGAGGTAATGTTTTTTGAGGTCATCTTATATATCCATATATTTTTTAAAAAACAATAATGCAGTTGTGTTCTACCATATTGGTGTTCATAGACCATAGTTTTTTTTCTCTCTCTTTTCTTTCATGTTAGAGTAAGTTTTATAACCCTTGCAAAGTTCAAAGCAGTCTCAATAAAAAAAAAATTTCATCAATACTCCAAAAATGTATACATTTCCCTAACAAAGTCTCAAGCACAAATTTGATCAAGTAAGACAGTCTTGGTGATGTCACGTACCAACATGCTCTTTTGATGAGCTATGGTAATTATATGGTTTATATTTTGTTGAAAATACATTTTAAAAAATAAAGTTTTTCAGTATTGCTTTTGATTACCACATTTCAATCTTTCATAGTAAGCCAACACAAACAGGGAGTTACTTCATGTTAAAGATAATAGCAAAAATATTACTAGAGTCCCACTCTTTCTAAAGACAAGGATGTTTGATGTGATTTCCATATCTGAATTTACTCATTACATTGAAATTGATTAATTAAATCCCTTTTGTGATCACAACATACTTCAAGATCTGAATTCTAAACTACGACTATAAAAGTAATGAGTAACAGGAAGGTGAGGCCTAGTTGTACCTAGTTGTGCAGATGAGATGTATCATAATGACCTAAGGCCAGTTCAAAAGATGGAAGCGATGAGCATCTTTACCTACTTGCAAGAAAAAGGTGAGGGACTGACAGTTGAGACGTTCATGGCCTGCTGAGGTTGGCCTCAGCAAATTAAGCACCATAGTAACTTGCACTTCCTCTGCATTAGTGCTGCTGACTAAGGAAGTCTTGCAATTGAAGCATGAGCATCATTGCTTCTCAGAGCCACACACTGTCAATCTTGCCCAAGGGGATGCTTTATATTTTTTACTGCAACAGTGAGGCGAGGCCACTTTATGATATGATTTATCATTCAATGAACAATACTGTAATAGTATGTGAAATTTATTACATACATGCACTTTTTCTGGTTATTTCATCCTGGTACCTTTCTGTGTTTCAATATCATCTGTGTTACAATAAGATCTCAGAACCACACAAAAGTTACAAAATCATGAAAACTTGAAAATTGCCGAGTCAATGACTCATAATGCAATATGATGATATTCAATCATAGAAAACTGGCATTCAAAGGATACATTCCAGAAAAACTGTTTTCAAACAACTTAAGATAGCTTAATAGTGGTATTGGTAAGCATATATTATTTTTAACATATGACTGTGTGTGGTCATACTTTCCTGATTGAATACCAGGTTGTTATTCCACCTAAAGTGGGATAACTAAGCCAAGACAAGGCACGACAGTGTTCGTGGAAATATTACTCTTCCCTTCTTTTCTGTGCTTTGTCTTTTGTAGATTATGCAGAGGAAGGGCTTCCAAGACCCCTTGCTCCATTCCTTTTGTCACTTTTTGTGGACCGCAGGGATTTATATATATATATATATATATATATATATATATATATATATATATATACCTTGTGGTGGGGCTGCAAGAATACTACTACCGTATTCCCTGTAATTTGTAAAAGGTGACAAAAGGGGCAGAGCGAGGGGTCTGAGAAGTCTCTCCTCTGTATATTCTCCTACGAAAAGACAAGACACAGAAGGTGAGGTGAAAGTAATGTCTCCACGAATCCTGAAGATTGGGTCTCTGAATATGCGTGGATGTAGTACACTTAAGGGTAAAAGGGAGGTGATTGAAAGAATGTTTGTGTCACAGTTCATTTGTTACACAAATATCTCTTCTGTGATACACCATGACTTGCTTAGCTGGTAAGTCCCTTTACTACTTTTGCACTATTTATTTCTTCCTTGCTTTCAATATTCTACAGATTATTGATTTAGATTTGCTACACATTTTCTACTTTCATTTGGATATTATTTCTTACTTCACTTTACTTTATCAGCTCATGGTGGAAATAAGCACATATGCACAGCTTTGAACCTTCCACATCAAGCAAAAAACGGAGACTGATGCTTTTACCACCACCGCTACTGTGTTGTGATGCCAGCATGAACAAAATTAAATCAGCAGGTTACACTTACTGGAATGTGTTGTTAATATATGCAGCAATGATCATCTGACTCTATTATCTTAAATTTATCAAGTAAAAGAGCTTATGTGTACGACTACCCTCCCCCCTCTCCTTCCCCTCTATCCATACGTTCAGCTTTATGATGAACACTGGTTGCAGTTGGATGTGCATTTCACTCATAAGTACTGTATTTGATGGCATAGACGCATTTCCATCCCACCAAAAAAAAAGCCTTGCATCTTACATGCTAGTTGACGCCTATCATAGACTAATTCTATCACAGACACTAAAAAACGTGGTCTAATTTTACCCCAGACACTCTCTACCAAAGCTAACTATCAGTACTTCTACCGTGTGAAGAATGTCATCCATACAGCATCCAGCTCTTCAAAGTCAAGCAATAACCATCTCTGAACTATAAGTGTTACGATGTATTTTGGTTATACCAACCCCATTTATTTAATTCTTTTTACTTTTTGACATTTTAACGTGAGTCATGCCGACGTTTGTCATTATCAGCTGATCCTAGCTCAGTAGCATCTACTACATCTATTAGGGCATACTGACAACTTATATTCACACTGAGGAACACACAGGGAGTCTTGCTAGATACAACACTGATGGTACTAGTTTGGTTAAAGAATTTCCACAGTTTAAAGCAGCAGCAAGGATATTTTCCTCCACTGACTCTGGAGAGGGTGCACACCACCATTCACACAAGCTTGCATTCCACATATATGATTCAACCTGTCTATACCAAATATGTTATTCCATCATAGTACTAAAGTCATACATACCTTGATTGTTGCAAAATATATGTCTCCCTTATATTGAAATGTCACTAAATTTTGCTCTGCTTTCTTCTCTGCTGGCCGCACAAATATCATCCAGTTGCTGAGTTCCTCCTGCTGAGTATCCAGAAGCAGGCACTCTCCCTCCTCACGTACTATCTTGAAAACGACACCAAATCTGCAAGACAATGCCAATGACTAACAAAGACACTAATTTGATCATTAAAACAGACATATATTTATTTTTTTACCAATGCAATAATTACTAAAATAATGTTTGAATACATGTACACAAAGAGGTGTTCAAATACAAAAATACGTTTTTTCCATTTCTTAACCAATAATGACAGATATACAATTCTGTCATCAACTGACCCATTCTTTTGGACATCTGTATTTCTAAATGTATAACAATCAAAACAAATGAAAGGTATACTAGTATCAAGGTAGTCTCAGAGTGCATTTTGATCACCATCACTATTTTACAAGGCAAGTTCCAAAGCTATATAGATCAATATTGGTCACCTCAAAGCAACTTGTGAAAGTGGTCAGTTCTGTACAACTTATTCCAGACAGGTCCTGTAGTTTGTGTCCCTCCACAACATTTCATCATATGTTTGGAGTAATAATGTACAAAAATAGGCACCTCACAACAAGGATTCACCAACTGAGCAATAACTGGGCCTTCCATGCACTTAGCAGGTAGGATGCATGCTTCATGTGTGAATAGTATAACATCATTGGGTAACGTACCTTGGGTTGTTGAATACAATGATATGAACAAATATGGACTATGCTATAAAGTACATGATAATTGGATGGAAAATCTCTCTCTCTCTTTATATATATATATATATATATATATATATATATATATATATATATATATATATATATATATATATATATACACCTGGCTTATATATCAAAAGTGGGTGGCCAAGACAAGACAATCAAATTGATATATTATGAGTTCTGGGAAACTTTACTCTCCCTTCCACCTCTACACCTTGTCTTTTCATAGGAGAGAATATATAATATAGAGGGGGTTCCCAGATCCCTCACAGTGAATATGGTGGTTATTAGTATTCTTGCAGCCCCACCACAGGACTATGGATGGACAATACTACTGAGAAATAGGCTAAGGTGTGCAGCTTGGAAAGACAGCTGAGATGAGTGCATTAGTGAAGTGATAAAGGCAGGTATAATGCATCAATTTAACTGTGACAAGGGTCAGAATGATTGAATGAAGCATTTCCATTATTCTGAAGTGGAGGGTAGACCATCGATACATAGACAAAAATACATTGAAAGAAGAAAAAAATTAGACTCTAATTCATAGGAGAAAAGTTAAAACTCAAAATATGAAATGAAAAGCAGAAAAAAAGTTTTAAATTCAAGGGGCCCGTATCATTGATTTTTTGATGGAATATTTTTTAATTAATGAAATATTCGAAAAAATTAGTGTTGTGGATAGCCTTGCCTGCATCGTGACGAAGTATTTTGTTATAAATCATATAAATAGCCGAGTTATGGCTAAAATGCCACGTTTAAATATCCCTTGCATTTAAACGTGTGCACATGGGTACAATGTATTAGAAACTAAAATAGTTCATGTTATAGCATTCTCTAATACCTGGCAACCTCACACAGAGCAAGTTTGAATCCGTACTCTGTAGACACCATAAACACTCAGTAGCATGGTGGAAATGCGAGGGGAAGGACGTGCTCTCGCTGCTGAGAAAAGTTTTTTGAGAGCTGTTTTCTAAAAACTAGTAAAATGCTACTGTTTAATAAAATGGCTCCGTAACTATGAAGGTTATTGCAATGATTCATATATCATTTGAAAGAAGAGTAAAGTGCTATTTTTCTACCTTTCCAGATTTAAAAAAAAATAAATAAATTTAAAATAATAATAATAATAATAATAATACTGTAGTATATATAATTTTTTATTTCCGGGCAGGAGTAAAAATTTTTTTTTCAATTATTGTAACTTTATTTAACATTCTGCAACGGTGAATCTCTTAGGAACCATGTAAGGTGTATTCTGCATTTTGTTTTTTTCAAGCAAATCGAATCACATTTGTTGAAGCCATTTTGAAAAAGTTTTTAAAAAACACTAATTTCTTCATAAAAAATGCAATATATCTTCCAATGAGTTGAAATTTACATATGAATATCTTCAAATGTATCTACAAAACATACTACAAAGCCAAGGTACTGTGGGATGTTTTTCTATTTAAGTTGTAAGTGATACAGTCCTCTTAATGTGTTCTATCTCCAATTTTGTGATTTCACATCAGTATTTGACAACACCAGCTTTATTTATCATTCAATAAAAAAATCATGAATTAAAAAAAAAATATATGAAGGACATATGAAAGGTTACTTTTACCACTGTGCTGAAATCTAATTGAAATATACGCAAAGCAAACTAATTATAGCAAAATAGGAGACAAAGTGTTATGCATACCTTTCTTTAATTTTTTCTTCAAGTGCCACCTGTTGGTCACCTGCAGGAATTCGCTTGGCCTGAAGTGGACCAAACTGTAGTCGTTTGTTTAATAATGTCCTGGCAAAAACACCTGCAAAAATTCCTCACATAATAAGCATAAAAAAGGAAGCTAAAAACCATAACAATAACAATTACAATACACTCTTTAATGCTATTTTTACACACTAAGTAAGAAGGGAAGTCCATGACTCAAAACAAAAAATATGTCCATGATCATAATGATCACACAGTGCAAAGGCCACATCACACACCAAGAATATCCTTTGAGCCACAAAACTATGTAAATAAAGGCAAAATGGAAGGCATATGCTATACTTAACAATGTTCCATGGGTTTTTACTTTTTATTGTTTTCTTCTTTTTTAAGGTGGTGGCTGATAAGGATTCGTTACTCTGAGATGCATGGACAGCTGCAACATCAAGGTCACCAGTCCAGACATGGGGTCTAGTACAGGGTTTGTATTACTATTACTATTTGGTTATAGTACTACCATTATCACTCTACTTGTCTATTTGCATAAATATTCCTACAGTATTAGTTGGTAATGTATTAATATTATTATTTTTAAATGCAATACAAGTAATTAAAGTACTTAAAACGGTTTAAGAAAGTGTTAACAACTGTGTAAATCACATGATTACAAAATTTCAGTATGGAAAAAATAATCACTATACGTTGAGGGAGTGAACTAACTTTACATCACGAAACACTGTTATCTTATCTTATTGAATCATAACAAATATTGATTACACCATTATTTGTTAAGACAGTACAAACATTACATTGTTAATGCACAACTTCATTGATGTTCATGTTAGATCTGGTCTTTGTTATAAAATACTATGTTTATCTATCTAAAGGTTCAAAGCAGAACCATAACAATTCTAATTACTAAGTGATCTAGATACTAATTCATGGGAAAGTATTGTTAGTCATTCACGTGTTTATCAGTCTTAAACTAGGAATGATATGTTTAGTTGCTGGCATTCTTTCCTTGTTGAATGTAACCAGTAATTCAGTAACAGTATAATTGTTTTTAAAAATTACTAGGAAGTGTCTCTGGAGTCTGTAATAGCAAATACATATTATTTTCTATCAATTTGCCTTCTATTAATATTGTTGTTACAGTTGAATTATTTTCTACCATTACTTTAAAAGCCATGTAAGTCTATAACTACTACTACTACCAAGTCTGGTCATCACAAATTACCTTCCCAAAATTCATTCATAAATTAGTATGAATGATTTGGTCTACTGTGGCATGTGTTTAAACCTGGACACAAACCAAACACTATATTTCATTACAGTAAGCCTAAGCCCGTCTCTATTCCTCCATCTACAATAATCTTTGACCCTAAATATTTAAAACATTCCACCTCCATTAAATGCAATATTCATCCTTCTCTCACCAACCACCTTTTTCATTTCATTATTTTACTCTTATTCTCATTCACTCTCAAATTCTCCCTTCTACACACTCGTCCAAACTCTTCCACCAGTTGATACAATTTCCGCTCTGAATCTGCCACCAAAGCAGTATCATCCACAAACAGTAGCTGATTAAGCTTCCACTCTCTAACATCAACATTTACCAAACTGAGACCTTTACCTAGCATTTACATTTATCTCCCCTACCACAGCATCCATATAAATACTGAACAACACCATGGTGACATCACACATCCATCACGTTCCTCTCTTCATCGACCTTCCTTTCTACTGCCTTCAATCACTTGTGTTACGTTAATTTTATACAGTACATTCTCTCTTCCTTCTTCTCTACATATTCAACTTATACATATGTTCTACTTTATCCTGGTAAATCTCTCATTCAATTCTTTGTGTCCTTTGGTTCCCTTTAGTTTATCTTTGTCCGAGTCAAAGAAAATTTGGCGCTTGGTGTGACATTCTGTGAGGCGAGATGTGCATCTGCTTACCAGTATGTGAGGCTTCCTCCTTCAGCTGAAGAATATGTGGAATGGAACGCCTTGCACGGGTAGAGACTTCTGTGTCTGCCACTTTTTTCAATGGACCATGCTTTTGACAATCTCCTTCTTGGCTTGTTTGACAATCCTCACACCCTGCAAGGAAATAAAAACATTCACTAGGTTGTTATCATCAAACACTATTATTAACTTTCTCCAAATTTTACTACTCAGAGATTCTAATTATCCTCCTCCTCTTAATGATCATTATCCAACACTAAAGTTGACACTATATTCAGCAGGTTACTCAGTATCTGAATTCAGTAATCATCAAAAAGTATTCTTAAATTCACATTAACATATTTCATAACATCCTTCTCATCATACAGTGGAACCTCAGTATACGCCTGCTTTGGAATAAGTCCAACTTGGCGCTATAACTGTGAATTTTCATGTGATTTTGTTTTTTCAAGTAAATTTTTAGCAAATTTATTAACCATGAGTTCTAAGAAAGTTAATGAGAAGAGCCAAGCAACAAAGAAAATGGTTAGGATCACCATTGAGGTGAAAAAGAGATTGTTGAAAAATATGAAGGTGGCATGCGTATCCGGGACTTGGCTGATGCATACCATATGCCCAGAACGATGGTATCTACAATTGTGAAAAAACAAAGACGTTATAAAATCGGCTAACATTGTGAAGGGGGTGAAATCGCTTATCAAACAAAGATTCCCAAAGTTTTATTGGAAGGGGACTCTCCTTCCAAACAATAACATCTCCATCTCCTCCTCCTCCTCCCTTCTCAGCACCATCCTAGTAGGCATTCGACTCTTCTCGGCAAGGTAAAGTGAGTTTAAATTTTCATTTACAGTATTTCATCTAATTTCTTTTGCACTGTACTGTAATTTAATTTATATACAGTACGTATTTTAGTATTTAGGAGTGTTTAAAATAAATTTATACAACCCCATCAATGTATTATACATGTACTGTATGCCAATAACAATAGGATTTTTTTCACGGATAAATAATTTTTCTTTTATTTCTTATGGGAAAAATTTGTTTGGTATAAGTCCAGGGATCTGGAACGAATTAAGGACGTATACCGAGATACCACTGTACCACTATTCCCCTAATCATCATCTACTTAAGTGAAGATTATTTTCAATATACTATCATTCTCCTTCCCCAATCTTGTAATGAAACTAAATAAATTTCATTAATTACTACAAGTCACTAAATGCAGTCTCTACCTGCAATTATTTGATTATTACACAAACACATGTTCAATAACATATGTTTCCTAATGGTAGAGAACAGCTAACCAAATGCATATAAATAACATTCCATATCATACCCAAAATCAATCTTTCATAAATTTAAGATTGCATAAAATTAAGGAATTACAGTAACTT